>OY755235.1:93464853-94064853 GCA_963576725.1 Azorinus chamasolen | reverse complement strand
AGTTTATATCCAACAAGAAATTCCAGGTGTAACTATTTTGTTTGTTGTGCGTTTGTTTGTATTGCGTTTTACATCGCTTTAATAGTATTTCAGTCTTATCGCAACGTCCAGCTAATTAAGGTAGATGAAAACCCCAGAGGGTTGTTTTTTTCTGCGGACTGAACAAATTGCAATTGTTCCATGCACTGTAGAACACCCAGGTAGAACCAACGACCTACCGCAAGCCAGCTGGAAGGCGGTTAAAACTGATTCAAGACTGCTGAACAAATATCTGTGTACATGTGCATGCATTTGATCTCCTCATAATGTATCTATTGACCTCGAATATCCTTCCGATCTGATAGAAACACACACGGCTTCGTTTTCATTTGACCTCTACGCGTGCTCGAGTTCACTTTTTGTGATTAACCATTCCCATCATATAAACGTCTTTTTACGCATACTATAGATATAGGCCCAGATCAGACGGCTCCTATAGAAGCCATCTAATCAGGGCATGTTCTGATTGCCATTGGCATGATATAGATATGTTTATACATGTTCTGTCAAAACAAAAGGTGTCCTGAAATATATCCATGATGGCATTATTTTATAACATATATATGGAACAGGGAAAATGTGAAACATTGCAATTTACATTGCATCATTTACAAGTGTGTTTATAGGTAGTAGACCAGTGTTTAACTCTTTTCCTGAAAAAGACGGACACTTTTTGATACATTTGCAAACATAGCGTACCCAGGTCAGTATCCATGCTTATAAAACGTTTTAGTTGAGTCTGAGTTCGTTCTCAAGTATTTGATTGGTCAGATTTGAGCCCTGAGAACGATCTAAGAGTCAACTAAAAAGCTTTATAAGCATGGACCCAGATGTCTTTTATAGGAGCCGGATAGCCAGTCACTGTCTTTTTGGCTTATTGAATGTTTATATTTAAGGTTTGTGACATTGTCGAACATGCATATGTTCAAATGCTACTATGCAAAATGTCTGAAAGTAGGAAACCCTTAGAAAGCAAAAGTCGCTAATAGTCGTTATATAATTACTTTTTACATGAGTTATCACCAGGTAAAAGGTTTATTGTTTCCAATTACTGTACGCCAGCTCACAATTAGCTGGTTCAAATAATATTGAATTAAGGCGTTTACAAGTAAGTTGGTCCCTAAGGAAAGGCATGATATACTTGAAACATCATTGTGTAATTCATGTGTTGTCATTTTAAGACCATATATCATAATCATATATGGCGTCATTTGAGATATTATTAAATGTGTTTTATATTGTATAACGTTTCACTCCGTTTTTGAAATGTATGTTTAATGAAACAGCAAGACGACTTTATTAACTCTTTCGGCCCTAATATCGCGTGTTGGCACCATTGAAAACAGCGCAGTCCCAGGTCAGATGCCGCCTTTTCAAGGCGGCATCTGACCTGGGACTTCACTGTTTTCTGTATTATTTTAACCCAAGCATACAGGTTTTTAAATCAAATGTTTTACTAATATGCCGTTATTATTTAGTTTAGAACTATATTTAATATAAAATTATTATTGCAGACGCCAAAAGAGTTAAAACACGCAAAAGTGATATGATTAATGTTTTAATGAGTTGGTCCCTTTCGTGCTCAATCCTTATTTATATTTAACATTTTCAAACAGGCTGCTTCCAGATGAGACGCCTAGTCACTCAGTGTCTCATCAGGACCAAAGTTTTTTGTCATTTAAACACTCGCTTCGAACAAGCTTCAACTACTTGCCACTGTATTGTGAATTAATTTATTTCCGCGCTCAATTAGCTGTCAAATGGGTATACATAAGGGTTTGTACAGAAAAAAATATCATTTCAATTTCTGTGTGCTCAAACACTACACAGGTGAATATAGTGGGACAAGCAGAAAATCTAACTTTAGTGCAGAGCTACACATAAACGTACGTACTCCACTATTTAAATCGTCATTTCCCCCACCAAACTCTATATTGTGACCACTCTTTAGAGTCGTCTCTTCGAGACGATTCTAAAAAGTGGTTACAACATAGGGTTTGATGCAGATAGTACAGAAGTAATTCTTGAAAATGTTTTGATTTAACATCGTATCTGGACCCCTGTTTAGTGAATGGTGTCAGTGAATCATGTGACCATGGATTGTAAGTTATATGAAAGTTCTGAACTTCTCGGTTAGTACAAACGAACAACAAAACGAAAACTAGAACTGAAAAGCCAGCAGTTGCTTCCATATGTCCCATGTTTCTTGGTTTAAGCTGACGATGTGCTAGTTATTTTCGATTATCCTCCTCTATCAGCTTTCAATGCTGACTCCGCCGTTAGTAGCCATTGTTGTTTACTTTCTTTCAAAGCAGACATCACGTGACAATCTTACTACAGAACCTCATTTGTCAAACAAGGTATTTCCATGGTAATTCTCGTTTATTTTTTTCTACAAGAGACCTTTTTCGATCTTCATTTCGAGCTCTTTTTTGTGTGGTGCTCCCTATAGGACTGTCTTTCTCAGTGTTTTGGTAGTGTTTTAAAACCATCTGTTGAAAAAAACGACCTTTAATATTTTACCAGGAAACGTGATGCTAAAATATAAGGGGACTTTAACAAATCGGAGGTAAGTGAAAAATAAAATCTCAGTATGAGGTTACACTATGTTTTTCGGTAGGATACGGGTTAACAACTCTTCTTACCCCATTGCCTCATAGGCTATTTTCAGACCAAACCACTTTGAACAAATCTACCGAAAAGGAGCATTAACTAGAGAAAAGGGAACGTTTGTAGTTTGAAACGATTGTGATAAATAGAGCATTTGCTCCTATAGTAGCAAATGCTCTATTTATCACAATGGTTTCACAAAGTGACTTTAACAGAGTTGTCAAAAGTCGTCAATATAAGGGAATGGGTTAACCCGTTCCTTGATCAATATTCATGCAAGAAATAATGACATCATGAATATAAATTAGCTGATTTTCTATTATGGTTTCGTTTCAAGATTTGCTTACTAGATAAAAAATGTAGAGTCAGATCTATATAATTTCAAAAGCAATCAGAGCACACCGTGATCAGACGGCTCCTGTAGGGAGCTTTTGAACAAAGCTTTTATCTTGCATTGACATTCAATGCAAATGAAAGAGATATCTTTTCGGGCAATGTGCATGCAATAAGATTAAATTTGAGTGAACATGTTGCATGATTAAATTTCTACTAAAACTCAAAAGTAATCAAACTCGCAATTGTTTTTCTGTAAAAGTGCAGAAAAATCAATTTTATATTCATTGTAGAAATAGCTAGAGACTGTTAAAACGACAATAAAATCAGACATTTATTTCCAGTCCCGAATGGGTTTTTCACATTTTCGATAAAGCAGATATAGCATTTGGAAAATGCTGAAATCGCTGTTAGCGTCCTTGTAATCATTCAGTCTTGATCCCGCTTGACAAAACAACAATACAATAGAACCCCTCTTAGAACGACCACTTAATGGATGAACATAGCTGTCTTTATAAGTAGGTGGTTGCTTAATGCAGGACGAAAGTAATGCAGAAAGCTCCTATGGGAGCTTTCTGCATAACGTTAGTCTTGCATTAAGCTACCACCTGCCTCTGGCACCCAGAATTATGTCCCTTCTTGGCGGTCGCATTATCTGCTTTAATATGGATCTGGTATAATTCTTACTACTTCCTATTCGAACAATAGTTTGAGAAACTATTGACATGGTGCAAAACTGATTTGATCCTGATTAACCCATTACCTCATATGCTATTTTTAGACCCACCCTCTTTAAATAAATCTACCGAAAAAGAGCATTTACTAGAGAAATGGAAACTTTAAAATTTAGAATTGTGTAGTTCTGAAACCATTGTGATAAATAGAGCATTTGCTCCATAGGAGCAAATGCTCTATCACAATGGTTTCATAAACCTGTCGTGATAATCAGTTTTGATTGAGGACAGTATAGGAAGAAAGAAAAAGTGACTTTTACAAAGGCGTCAATATGAGGGAATGGGTTAAACGCAGAATTACTCGGCGTCTCATCTGGGCCCAAGCTATTCGGATATGGGTTTCAGGTCTTGGGGTATAGCGGTATAGTGGCTGTTTCTGCTTCTTCGGTTCGAAGAACCTTTTGAGAAATTATTGACCGAGTGTTAAACAGCTTGGACTTTGATGAGGCGCAGAGTTTCTTGGTGTCTCATCTGGATCCAAGCTGTTTACAAATGCGTTTTAGGTCGCGGATAGCGCGATAAGGCCTAATAATTTGCTTAATGAGTATGCATACGAGACATGGCCCAATCTTGATTAATTCGGTAATTGTATAAGCCCTTTCTCTGTTGTATATTCATGTAAGAAATAATGACGTCGTGAATATCAATTAGATTGATTTTTATAATGGCATATGGACACAGGACATTTTGCCTCAGGCAGAAGCTGTAGAATCATATCTACATTACACCATACGCAAACAGAGCAGACCCTGATCAGACGGCTCCTATAGGAGCCATCTGATCTGGATCTACTCTGTTTGCAGATGCGTAAAATGCGCTTGCATAAGGGAACGGGGTTAACTTTTTCCCTGTTCTATGTTTATTCCGAAGTTCAATACCTACTGAATATCCTTGGACAATATAGTTATAAATGAAATATAGAGGACGGAACACTGCAGCTATTTTAGAAAGTAAGCAGATCTATCGAATTCCATTAGGAAACAAAGCAGACCCGGATCAGACGGCCTCTATATGAGCCTTCTGTTCTGGGTCTACTTTGTTTGCAAATGCGTGAAAAGGCGTTTATATGAGGGAAATGGTTAAATGGATTAAAGTAATCTATATAGTCTCTATACTAAAATCATATATTCAATAAAGTCTTAACACATGGTAGTGGTTATTTTCAATTATTCTTATGGATATCATCAATTTAAACTTCTATCGAACAATGCCCCTGCTATATACTTCTTTTCGGCATATGAACAATTGGTGTATCTGTTGGACTTGTTCTAGTGCACTGTGACACTAAATATGATAGTTTTGAATTTAGTACTCTTTTGACACTGCGACACTGAAAAGGTCACGTGGCGCAAAAGTATAGAACATGAAGGAACTCTACTAGCACCAATTCACCACAAATGAAACGCACTGTTACACACATATCATACATATATAGTTATATAATATACACATATAAATGTTTCTTACATGCCCAACACCGACATAATATTAGTTGTGTCGTTAAACCAAAACTAAGACTCGTTAAAAGCAAAAGGCAAGATGTTACACCCTAACTTACGTAAGTGTTCGGTAAGACATAACGTTATTATAAAACGCCTTACTGGAAAGAATAATTACAGTAAAACCCCGCTAATGCGACCACCAAAAAGGGGCATAATTCTGGGTGACAGAGGCAGGTGGTAGCTTAATGCAGAACGAAAGTTATGCAGAAAGCTCCTATAGGAGCTTTCTGCATAACTTTCGTCCTGCATTAAGCAACCACCTGCTTAAAAAGGCACCAGTGGCTGTTTATTAAGTGGTCGCATTAGCGAGGTTTTACTGTATATCGATTGGGCTGGGTCTAGGACACTACATGACACTTAGTTGGATAGTTTTGGGTTGAGAGCACTGCGTGGCTTTTCCATCCTGCATTAAGTTGCCACCTGTCTTCAAGACCGATATCTATACTGAACTGAACACCCGATTATGGGGAACTCTACTGTACACAAGAATTACATTTTTAATCAATAGCCAAAAAATAGAAACTGCACAAAAATAGGGTTTACTCTTGTTTAAACATTACATTGTTGTTGGTTTTTACGTTCAACCTGTAAAACATATTTCCACATACTATGTGTATTAAAATTAAGCACCCTGCTATTTTTATCCTGACATGTTATATTGCCAGCATATGATAGTGTTTGCTACACGTCATGCAAATAAAGTATTTATCAGTGAACCAAAGTCACTCCTTTATTTGAAAATCCCATAATTCTTAGCATTGCCGATAAACAACCAATGATAAGTGTTGTTCAAATGGCTTGTAAATCCATCATTGAATCCAATTTTGAGATAAAATAGAAATAGAACAGAGATAAAATGCAAATGCGAAACAACATCCAATAGTTGACGACCGATAGCATGATAGTTTCAAAAGTGTATTTAAATTTTGCGAAAATACAAACTTTTGTCATAAACACTCTTATGCATCATCCGAGCAACGTATAAAGGTACGTACTCAAATACAGTTGAATTTCGATATCTCGAACTTCAAGGGACTGTATAAATTAGTTCGAGATAACAGAAGTTCGAGCTATCCGATTTGTAATCTGGACAATTTCTCAAGTTCATAGCTTAATGCATGTCTACAGTAATGCTGAAAGCTCCTGCAGGAGCTTTCAGCACTACTGTAGAACTGCATTAAGCTGTGAAATATGTTTCTAGATATACATAGTGATACATTTTAGAGCAATTCTGTATTGTAAGCTTTTGGAAGGATCGAATTGTTAGAATTTTGTAGTTTGAAACCATTGTGATAAATAGAGCGTTAGCTCATATAGAAGCAAATGCTCTATTTATCACTATGGTTTCACAAATGACTTTTAGTCGTCAAAGTCGTCAATATGAGGGAATGGATTAAGAGAACGGCAGATAGTCGAAAGAAAATTAATGTGAAACGCTAAATGAACAATGTGGTTGTAATTCGAAACAGAATAATGAAGTTTGCCTTTTTTACCGAATTCACCAAAAGCAAAGATCACTATGTGGCGCCATATCTAACGCAAGTTAATGATAAGACAACGTCACGAAACGCCTTACAGAAAAGTATATATTGGACTAGGTCTAGGGAACTGCGACACTAAACAGAATGATTTTGAGTCGAGCGCACTGCGACACTGAACATGTCACGTAACACCAAAGAATGTTGAACATACTATATATCTGTACTCCGTTTTAATATACTTGTCTTATTATGTATCGTGCATAATTCTAATTTAGATTTTGAGGGGTTTATCTCCAGCAGTTGTTTACGATATAACCTGTGGAAATGGTTTATGAAGCTAACGGTGCAGACCATGATCATAGGAAGCCGTATCATCTAAGTCTACACTGTTTTCCTGTTTCCCTTTTCATAGACATCATGCATAAAGAGAGTAATGAATACAAACGAAAACTGGTTGCAGAATTAACTCGTGAAATATTCGCGTAGCCTTTTTGACTCTGGGCACTTTCTTGCAAACTCTAAATTAAAACGTCGACCAGTCAATCATGGTAACGAAAAGTTTTCTGTAAGATTTACGAATGGTCTCGTTAACTAGTAAGCACGTTTATTGCACTTGTTTACATTCCAGCAAGTTAACGAGTATTTGTAAGAAACTATGTTATGAGTTTTTTGTATGTTGCCTACATCTGCTTCTGATACTCTGTTCTTCGGAAGTAGGTTAGAATTATAAAAAATCGTAAATAAAAATGTTGGAAATATGTGTATAATTATAGTTAATTTGTTATTCTACTGCCTTCAGTATTTTGGAAGTTTTTGTAATTTAAAAATTGCAGACGTAATTGCTATACAAGTTTCGGCCAGTGACAACAATGTTCATTAACCCTTTACACTCTTCGCCTTTGCAAACAGTGTTGACCCAGAATAGATCATCTGATCAGGGTTTGTTCCATGGTCAAACTTCCATGTGCTCATATGCCATTATTAAAACAAATCTAATCAATTTCATGATGTCATTATTTCTAATCCAATCAATTTCATGATGTCATTATTTCTAATCCAATCAATTTCATGTCATTATTTCTAATCCAATCAATTTCATGATGTTATTATTTCATGCATGAATACTCATTGAGTAGAGGTTATATTGACATTTTTTGAGTGTTCAGAATTGCGAGGTTGTACTGTATTAAAGCGATTGTATTTCATGCTACATGTATATCAACTTCTAGTTGTTTTTACAAAGCACTGCTGAACCGTATATGTCACGGATCGAATATGTAACACGTGTGTGATATATTCGACCGTAAAAATCACACTTGTCAAATGTGTCATATTCGTCTGCCCAGAATACCAGTAAAAACGTAAACGTATATGTCACATACGCTGTGGTATAAAACCATTACCATCATTCACCATCATCACAATCATCAACACCACCATCCTCATAATCATCTTTGTCATCATTATTATCATCATTCACCATTAGCAACATCATTCACCATCATCATTACCATTACCACCACCATCACCATCATCACCAAAAACATCCTTTTTACGACCATCAATATCAACAACATCATCGTCACATTCAACTAATCACTATTTTATTTAGCATTCTTGTTGAAAGTGACTTTCAGATCATGTGGAAAGGGGTATCTAATTCAGAGAACAAACGAAAGTTTCATAACTGTAATAAACAAGAAACTGATACAGCTCTGAACAGTGATTTCAACGAATTAAACAACATTGTCATACATGTACATGTAATTTCTATATAATAATGATGTCATACATGTAATTATTTTAAGCATATTTGTACAGTTTCATGTGATTACATTTATTTGCCATTTTAATATCACTGCCGCAAAGATGTAATGTCGATAACATACCAGTTAATGGCACTCATATGCAAGTAAACAGGAAACTGATATAACTCTGAACAGTGATTTCAAGGAATTAAACGACATTGTCATACATGTTATTTCAATATACATGTAATAACATTGTCATAATTGTTTTAAGCATAGTTTGAGCAGTTTCATTTGACTACATCCATTTGCCATTTTGATATCACTGCCGTTGATAACATAATACCAGGTAATGCCACTCGTACGCAAAAGAAGCCAGGAGTTTGCCCATCTTTGGTCTTTTATTATCTGTTTCATTGCTAAT
Organism: Azorinus chamasolen; assembly: GCA_963576725.1. Lineage (NCBI taxonomy): Eukaryota > Metazoa > Mollusca > Bivalvia > Cardiida > Solecurtidae > Azorinus > Azorinus chamasolen. Next base: position 94,055,982 of record OY755235.1, on the reverse strand, counting down.
GCGACATCACTGTTTCTATCTGCCTTCATAAGCAGAAAACAAAGTTGAATATCTGGTCTTATATAGATCCTTCGCCTATGAAAACCCATTAACCGATTAATTCTATGAAGGGTTCACCGACCTTGTCAATTACAAACTGCATAATTGGGTTTTAATTAATACAAGTTTTCAAGATGATGATAATGATGATGAAGATGAGTATAAAGATGATGGAGCTGGTGATGGTTATGATGATGATGATGATGATGATGATGTGGCATAAATAAGATTTCAATATAATGTGATTGTTTAAAAATAATACTTTTTTGTTTCAAAACAGATAACAAGTAACAAATGTGATAAATTCGTTGCCATTTTCGTTTTTTGTGTCCACTTTGTGGGTGTAACATATTCGTTTTGGTGTGCATATAAAATCTTAAGCCACACGAATATATCACATTTTATGTACCATATTCGTTTGATGCGCATGTCATTTTCGACCGAATATATCACACGTGTGACATTTTCGGTCGAATTTTTCACTCGTGTTACATATTCGATCCGTGACATATTCGGTTCAACAAAGCACATATTGTGGCATACATGTCGACAACAGCAGCGTCATGTTATACATCTGCACTGTGTATAGTAAAAGCCCGTCGCAGCCGGAATTCTAGTAGAGAAGAATTGAGATAATCTTTAGGCAGGTGACCGCTTAATGCAGGATGAAAAACATGCAGAAAGTTCCTACAGGAACTTTCTGTATGGCTTTCATCCTACATTAAGGTGCCATCCGTCTCAAAGACCGATATTTATACTAAATTCAACGTCTGGTTTAGAGGGGATTCATTGCACTTCGTGTGTAATGTGTTCAATATGTACGGGTAGGAATATATTACAGACAGGGAAAACATAATTGTTTGAAAAAAAAAGAATTACAATTGAAGTCTATGAAATTTGATACAAAGGAGTCTTTAAATAGATTCTACAACTGAATAAACTTTCTCACAAATCATGATTTAATCATGTAAACTCGTCATAAGATAAGTATTATTTCAATGTACGTGTGATTCATGCAACTGGTTCTAAGGAAAATAGTGTCGTTGCATACAGGGTTTTAGTACTAATATAATATTGTATTTACTCGTGTGTTTCAAGTCCTGTAAATGATTTCTACATAACGTTAAGTAAATTATTTACTGTCTATTGATCATCTCCCATATTGCTATAAAGAAAGGAATACGAAAGAGGAAACGTGATTCATTTATACAGTATTCAGGAATATATGTACTTACAAAATACATGTAGAGATATAAAGACACAATTTTCCGTGTTATTATACTCTTTGTTCATTCGGGTCACCATTTTCGATGCTTTTGTTTATGTAAACTGAGCACCGCTTAAGACGTTGCTAAGGGCGTGAGTAGTGTTGCATTTTAATAACTGCTCATGAACAGACTCAATTAAACCGAGTATACAAATATTTTTTTCAAATTTATGAAAGGCTACTTGTAAAGATTGTGTATCATGTATTATCAGACATAAAATATTGTTTTCAAATAATTTGCAACATTTAAGAAACATGTATTTAGACTAATAAAGAAACAAACGAGATACAGTATGTAACACACAGACACATATTAAGAATACCTTAACTTGATTTATCGCATACATGATAATGATTATAGACATTATAATGTAATAAACCAGACATCTGAGAACAGTGCAACCTGTCTTAAAGGGTCATCAAAAATAGGTGACTAATTATGGGTCTATAAGGCAAGTGGTAGCCTAATGCAGGTAAACTATAGTGTAGAAATCTCCTACAGGATCTTTCTGCATTACTTTTTCCCTGCATTAAGTAACCATCAGCTTTTTAGACTCCTATATCCAATAAATGAATGACCGCTCAGGACAGGTTCTACTGTAATCGAAATGTTATGGGATTTTTTTAAGTTTCAAGTTTTATTTTTATAGACGAACAAGTCCCACGTAGTGTTGGAGACGTCAGCATAATCAGCATTTCCAATTCATTCCAAGTTTAGCATTAAAGATAACGTAGAAACCGTTCATATCTGATTGGGCTCTGAAGTAACGCAAGCTTTACTGATACGACGTGGTGTAAACCATTATTCGTTATGACACAATTGATGTTGAAAACAATCCTTGTCAACGTGTGTCTAAGCTAAATCTTAATGAAAGAAATAGTTGTTCTACGCATATGAACATCTTGGCTGCTCATTCATTTTCTAATGTAATATTTTACTATATTGATATTTTACTATATTGCTTATTGTAACGTGGTCAATCATTCTTTTGAATCTGAAAAATGCCCCTGAAATACAACATAAACCGTTTTCGTCGATACGTAACGTTTGTTCTACAACACTATGGTATTGGCCTGTTAACGAAACTAAAACGCCACCCGAATAAATACGTATACATTTTTGAAAAACACCAAGTCTTCAATACCAAACACATGAAAGTTTTGTCTCCTTGACGTTTATTTGATTGTTTTTCTGGCATTATATTTCTTTTCAGCTTATAAACAAATGATTCATGTAATTTTAGGCGGTTTTAAAACACGTTAACCCATTCCTTGATATTGACAACTTTTGATGACTCTGTAAATGCAACTTTGTTAAACCATTGTGATAAATAAAGCATTGCTCCTATAGGAGCAAATGGTCTATTTATCACAATGGTTTCGAACTACATAATTCTAAAGTTTTCCTTTTCTCTAGTTAATGCTCATTTTCGGTAGATTTAATCAAAGAGGTTGGATCTAAAAATAGCCTATGAGGTAATGGGTTAAAGGTAGAGAATATCACTTCAACGCCTTTGCAACCAGAGTAGACCCAGATCAGACGGATCTTATAGGAATCGTCTGATTCGAGTCTGTTCTAATTGACGAATGAAGTATTTAACATCTAATACTATCTAAAAATGTCCGTACTCAAATTGTCATTATACAAATTTCCAATCAATACCCATGATGCCATTTTGTTTACGTTAGTTTTTCGTGACGTAAACGACTAACGCAGTTCAAGTTAAGCGTTTACTCCATGAATATTCATGTAATAAATAATGGCATCATGAATATTAATCACATTAAGTGTTATAATAGCTCATAAACATGGGAAGTTTTGACCACGGCTGAAATTGTAGAATCAGATCTATATTATAGCATAAGCAAAGGGAGCAGATCCTGATTCAGGAGCCGTCTGATATGGGTCTACTCTGTTTGCAAAGGCGTATGTATGGAGTAAAAGGTTGATGCTTACTCTTAGTGTTGCTATTTAAAATTCGTATCTAAATATTATCCATTTATATCTGAATAGGTGTTATATACCAAATAGAAAATTTACTCTTAACATTTTACAACGTCTTACAAAGAACATTTTTTCAGGAAGAATTCAAATGCTGCTATTAGATGTGTAAATTCAAACATTTTTATGAATGTCTGATTATTTCTCCACCAAACCCTATGTTGTGACCACACTTTATCCTTTCGGCGCCAACTTTCTAATTGTCGTCTGCAAACCTATTCTGTTACATCATTCAGTAAAAAAGGATATGAGATAAATTGATGCAAATTACAAAGGAATAAACGACGGACAAAGAAATAAAGTTTGAGACAAAAAGTGAAGTCCCTGATCAGACGCCTCCTTGAAAAGGCGGCGTCTGATCTGGAACTGCACTATTTGTTGTGGTGCATTTTTGCGACATTGGCGGTGAAAGGGTTAAAAGTGTCTCTTTCGAGAGGATTTTAATTTGAAGACTAAATTAGTACCCAGCGCATCCAATTTATCGTAGCGGAGAACACCGACCGAGTTGACGGCCTTGATAAATGACACAATGATGAATTGTCTATGGCCAAAGTGAGATGCTATTTTTACATCAGGGAGAATTACTTCTTCATTTGTCTTGGTCAGGAACCCAGACAGAAACTTCTGATGATGATGTATTCGAGTTTACAGCAAATTGTGTCCTGTTTCATTTACACTGGGAAATCATATTATTGTAAGATGTGTTTGTTCGCTATAGACAGACGTGGGGATGGGCTACACAGTATAAAGTTCATTTGATATGCACCGGATTCAAGAAAGATTGAGGGGTTAAAAAAATACATATGAACCAGTTTACTGTTATTTTTTAAGTCTTCGTTTTAGTGAACTCATCAAACATGATTGTGTATTTTGAATGTATCTGTTGTTCATTTTAAGGGCTCTTTTATGCAATATTTATTTAAATGATACGGGTTTTGGAAATATGGCCCTGAACAGAGTGTTTTCATGAACCATCTGATGGTGGTCTACAAAGTTTGTCCCTTTAAATGGACACATGCACACATTGGATAAAGCCCTTCCCTATCATCATTATACTACAGACTAATGAGCTGAGCCATGTCATGTTTAATTTATGAGAAGTCACAGTTTGTGAGGCCATGCGCTGAGCGTTTCTATTTACATTCTGTGCAATACGCTTATTTGTACAAATAGTGAACTAATATAAGCATAAGATATCACTTTTTGAAATTATTGTTGAGAAACAGAACATTTTCTCTATTTATCACAATGGTTTCAAAACTGAACAATTCTAAAATTGTCATTTTCTCTAGTGAACGCTCCTTTTCGGTAGATTTATTGAAAGCGGTTGGGTATAAAAAAAGCCTATGGGGAATGTTCTAAACATTAAAGTGCTATGTTTGATGCCGGACTCAAACGTGGTTTATTGCGTAATAAGACAATATACCGCATATAACCGCATTCTTGAATAGCACATGTACACACATCATAAGCGGTATTCCACCAGGTCTGTTTGTCACATGACCCACGCTCTTAATCCTTTACTCAATGAATATACAGGCACGATAGGAGCGTTCTGTTTTTACTTTTACCTTTCGTTAAGCAGCCACCTGCCTTTAACACAAAATACTTGATGTAATTTAGTGGCCGTTATAGAGAGGTTTTACTGTAATAACATCATGAAAAATAATTCACTGAATTTATATAATAGTACTAATATAATGGTAACAGAATATATTTTATCGTCACAGAAACTGTAAATTCAGATCTAAAATATACCAAAAGGCTCGCAAATATCGAAAGGCTATTATGATTTTCTTCATTAAATTGGAACTCCAAAGCTGCAGAATCATTGACTTCATCGATATGTGTATTTGGCTTGAAAGGACAATTCGAAAAAACAATACACCGTACAACTGAAACCGAAGCATAATAACAAGGCTCCGACTGACTTTGAAGAGTGACAAGTTGGCCCCCAAATGTTGCTCCAATTATTGGGAAAATCTACAGTCGGGACGCTCGCCAAAGTTGTTGAATTTGTGTTTTCCTATAATGCGCAGGATTCTCTTATTGGACTGACAAATGATATCCGAATTCTGATGGTTTTCCGATTCCGAAATGCTTCTCATGTACTCGTCTATACGGAATATTTTTGACAGCAAGGATACAAAATCGATGGAATTACTCTTTTAGGCATGTTTGGAATTATTGTTGTCCTGCTTGTGTTTCCTTTCCCAGGAGATTCAGATACATTTCTTAGCTCGACTCAATCAACAGGATTAGTAACCGTTTCAAAGAATTACAAAGTGTGAGGTGAATACTTCAGGTTTTTGCAAGGCAACGTTTCATTATTCTTCACATAGCGTTTGCTTATGAAATAAGAGGAATAACTGCAGGAGCTTATACAAGACAGATAATGTCTATATACAGTAAAACTCCTTTATACCGGAAATCTAGTCGAGAATAATTAGATACTTTTAGGCAGGTGGCTGCTTAATGCAGGGTGAAAGTCACACAGAAAGCTCCTAGTGGAGCTTTCTGTGTTGTTTTCACCCTGTATTAAGCTGCCACCTGTCTCCAAGACCGATATTTATACTAAATTTAACGTCCGGTTTATATGGGGTTTTACAGTATCTGTAGGAGTTAAACAAGACAGAGATGTCTATATATTGACAATTATTACGCGGTAAATAACCTACTGTATACTCCATCTGATCTGAATCATGTTTAGCTACCTCAGATTCGTTCAATTGCTTAGACACTACTGATGCAGTGAAAAACAATGTGGATCCTGATGAGAAGCTATCCAGGTCGCACTAAGCAAGCTAAGGGCTGATAAAGAATGATACTTAATAAATTAATGGTCAAGATTGAACAAAGTATAGAACACCCCTCTTAACCTGATGTTAAAAATAGTACCTATACCGGGGTTTCAGACAGGTGGTAGCTTAATGCAGGTTGAAATTAATGCAGTAAGCTCCTTTGCAAGCTTACGACATGGCTTTCACTCTGCATTAAGCAGCCACTTTCTAAAACACTTAAGTTGTTCTTTATTAAAATTCCCCTTTAGAGGGGCTTTACAGAAATGTATAGCATGTCTTAAGTAGTCATTCATTTATTGAACATAGGCGTGATAAAAAACAATGCAAAAATATTGTAGCAAGCTCCGATATGTACAAGAGCTTTCTGCAATACATTTGACCTGCATTTAGCTACCGCATGATTAAATACCCATAATCAATAGATCTTTTTGATAACCACTTAAGGCAGGTGTTACAGTATATGACATTAAGACAAACGCATTAGAACAAAAAATAATACAGGTGCACTTGCTGCTTAGCTTTGTTTGTTCAGGTCATATTGAAACCTATGCTGAAGATAATTGTAGGAATAGTGATGGATGCTTATCCTTTTGGCGCCAAATTTCTAACTGTCGTCTCCAATCCAAGTTTGTTAAATCATGCAGTAAAGTAAGGAAATGAGATAAATAATGCAAATTTCAGGGGAATAAAGCACAGATATAGAAATAGAGATTAAGACAAAAAAGTGAAGTCCCTATTCAGACGCCGTCTTGAAAAAGCGGCGTCTGATCTGGGACTGCACTATTTGTCATGGTGCATTTATGCGACATTGGCGGTGAAAGGGTTAATCCTTTTCCCATTATCCGTGACCTGGATGTCATTTACAATCAGCGTGGATCCAGATCAGACGCCGAGTGACTCGGGTGTCTAATCAGGATCCACGCTGTTTGAAACTCGACCAAAAATGTCCAAATGCTTGAACGAATCAGATGAAAGAGAAAATTGTAACAGAGAATGTTTAGCTGATTTTATTTTTCATGACGAACTGGGTTATTTCAAGTAAAAAACATTCTTAACTCATTCTCTCCTAGACTATTTTTAGATCCAACTTCTTTGAGAATAAATCTACCGAAAATTAGCATTAACTAGTGAAAAGGAAACTTTTAGAATCGTGTATTTTAAAACCATTGTGATAAATAGAGAATTTGCAGAGGCGCCAAACATGCGTCACTAGGAGGGAATGTGTTAACGGGAACTCGTTTGTTTATTTCAGATGTTGATTGAGAAGTCTTCATGCAGAAAGAAGGGTGTCGATTGTTTTTAATAGAGATGACGCATTTACATCTAAAGGCGTAACAAAACTGTAAGTACATGTGACGAATTTCAACTACATGTCAGCTGTTAGGAAACGATTCATTTTCAAAACGTACAGTAAAACCTCTCTTTAAATTGTGTTAATTAGTTGGTATATTAGGGCAGGTGGCTGCCTGCCTTTAACACAAACTATTTGATGTACTTTAGTGGCCGTTATAGAGAGGTTTTACTGTATTATCTGTTTTTAGTACAAACAGTCCAAGTTACCAACCCGACAACTGCACTGCGTTTTTGGATATTTTGATTGTTAACGATAATAGAGTAATACAGTTTGGAGAATAATGAGATGTCAATTTATCTGGCTTCTACTTTGAATTCAAGGTTTATGTTTCAAGATTTCTTCCATGGATTGCCAAACAAATGCCTCACAATGCATTCGTTGGCATACATAAGTCTATTGTCAAATGCGTATGTATATACTTTTCAAACTGTTCGCATTTAGATGAAAACCCGGAGTCTCGTTTGGATCCAAATATTTTGACACTCTACGAAAAGAATTGGGAAGAAAATTTGCCTTAAATAGTATCCCATATTCCTGAATCAGATCAAGATCAGGTGCAGAGTTACTCGGTGTCTCATCAGGATCCAGTCTTTGTAACACTTGGTTAACAGATTCTAAAAATACTGAACGAATCGAAGAAAAAGTGTTGGTTTGTTTACAAAGGGGTAATGGTGGATAAGACAACACTTTCTAATGCTAAAATTAATTTACTCCAGCGATCACATGAATTGGATATTGTTGCACAGTGAAGACACAGATCGGAAGGCATCGTCTGATTTATTAAACCAATAACTGTAAGTTTATGCCTGTAGAAAGATCGTTTTATGATATGCATCCGCAATTAAGAAAGATGGCCGGGTTCCAAAAAGTCCATATGAACAAGTTTACTGTAATTCATATAATAGTGCAGAAGAATAAAAATATGTCTAATAATCGGTCTATAAAGCATGTGTTAGCTTAATGCAGGTCAAAAGTAATACAGAACGCCCCTATAGGAGTTTTATATAGTATTTTGTCCAACATTAAGGTACCATCTGCTGTTTAAGACTCCTATAGTCAGTAAATGAATGAAAAGTTCTACTGTAAAGAGTTAATGAATAGAAGCTCAATAATATCTGTTATCGTGTATCTATTCCATGATGCTGTTGGAACATCCACTGTATCTCATTACATATTTCTGAGTTATTTCTTAGTTAATCAAACCAAATTACCCATACATCTCTTGTTGCTTCTAAGCCGTTTTCTGAATGAATGATGCCACACTCTCAATGAGATTCTAACATAAGATAAGATCACAAGAAAGATTGATCGCCAAATGTATAGTTGCAGTTATATTACAGTACTCTAATACGTACCATTATTAATCTTTAACACAAGTGGCAGCTTAATGAAGGGTGATAGTCATGCAGAAAGCTCATCTAGGAGCTTTATGCATGACTTTCACCCTGCATTAAGTTTCCACCTACCTACAAAGACCTACATTTTTCATTACTAAAATTTCGAACATAAATAATTGAATTGCTCTGATTTTAGATCAGAGCAATTCAAGTATTTATGTATTATATTTATTTTAATTCCCTTTCTGGAATATTTTCTTCATTGTAAAATTTCGTAGTATCGACTTTTTACTGTATGTGGTTTACGTTATCTATTCCCAATCTTCTTCGAACGAATTCGTTCCTTTAGTTTGTAGGCAAGTGGCCATGTTGCATTGTGGTATATGTATTAAATTGTGTCCTCAACCCGGTTTACGTAAACTTTTTCACATTCACATCATCTCTCAGAGCAGGCTGCAATGGGCGAACCCGCGATTACCTTTGCAAATAGTTGAATCCAGATGAGACGCCGAGTAATTGGGAGTATCATTAGAATGAGATCTGAACTGAGCTTTGAAACAAACAAGTTTATAGATATAGAGAGGTCCACCATTTGCAGACTAACAGTACATGATGCCAAGATAAATTTCACATGGACGCAGGTAATGCAAAAGCGGTTCAGACTTGAGCACGTGTACACAGGACACCTTACAACATAATTATGTTCATGTATATTTGTTAACGATGTCATATTTTACATGTTCTAAACATGAGCTGTGGTATGATTAAAACCAGACCTAGTGACAGCCAGACACTAGTATCTACAATTTTTATATATACCGTATCAAATACTGTGAAAACAGAGTAGACTCATATCAGTCGCATCCTGTAAGAGCCGTCTGATCAGTGTCTGCTCTTTTGTTAATGACTTAAAATGGATATAATTCTAAAGCCTTTGTCTAAACTATTCCCTTTAAAATGTTACAATATAACAATTCAGCTGATAAAATTGCATAATTTTTACAGGCATACTGAGCTTCCTCCATAAATACGCTCTTTTACTCCTAGCAAACAGAGAATACCAAGATCAGACGGTTCATTTAGCCGTCTGATCAGGGTCTGCTATCTTTGCTTATGCTATAATCTAGCTACGATTCAGGAAAAAAAGTTAATACTAGTTTTACCTTGACCCAGCTCATATGAAATTATGTAAAAACAAATAAAATTAAACAATTGGACCAGGTTATGTTTAACAAGGGTTAAGTGGATACAGTTTGTTCACTTAAATGCTTTCGTTATACATGCACTTTACCACTGTATTTGCCATCGCGGTTGTTGTAGATTAGTCGGAGAGGGGATACGTTTATTTACACTGTTTGTCTTTTAGGGTGGAGATGGAATAAGCGTTAGGTTGGGCGCTCTTAAACCGGTTTAACCCCCAGTGACTTTTGTCACTGACCGTTCCAAGGCTGTACTTCCATCTTCCTCCTATTGTATGTTTGTTTTGTCTTTGCGCGTCTCTTGATGTTTTTATAGTTGTGTATATTTGCTGTTTCCTTGTGTTGCTGTTCGGGCGGCTGTTTGTTCTGTATGTGGTATTTCCTGCATGACTCATTTTTATACGCCCGAAGGGTCGTATTATGTTATGGTCTCCATCGTCTGGCCGTCTGGCTGGGTGTCCGTCTGTCTGTCCGTCTGTCTGTCCGTCCGTCTGTCCGTCCGTTAGCAAATTCGTGTCCTGGCTATAACTTACTCATTTTTTCTCCGATTTTCAAAATTCTTTCACACAAATGTTCAGTATCACTTGAAGGTGTGTCGCGTACAAAACCCAATTGTGAACTTTCAAGGTCAAGGTCACAAATAGGGCGTTAGCAATTTTCGTGTCCTTGCTAAAACTTACTCATCTTTTCACCAATTTTCAAAATTCTTTCACACGTATGTTCAGTATCACTTGAAGGTGTGTCGCGTACAAAACCCAATGGTGAACTTTCAAGGTCAAGGTCACAAATAGGGCGTTAGCAATTCTGTCCGTCCGTCCGTTAGCAAATTCGTGTCCTGGCTATAACTTACTCATTTTTTCTCCGATTTTCAAAATTCTTTCACACAAATGTTCAGTATCACTTGAAGGTGTGTCGCGTACAAAACCCAATTGTGAACTTTCAAGGTCAAGGTCACAAATAGGGCGTTAGCAATTTTCGTGTCCTTGCTAAAACTTACTCATCTTTTCACCAATTTTCAAAATTCTTTCACACGTATGTTCAGTATCACTTGAAGGTGTGTCGCGTACAAAACCCAATGGTGAACTTTCAAGGTCAAGGTCACAAATAGGGCGTTAGCAATTCTGTCCGTCCGTCCGTTAGCAAATTCGTGTCCTGGCTATAACTTACTCATTTTTTCTCCGATTTTCAAAATTCTTTCACACATATGTTCAGTATCACTTGAAGGTGTGTCGCGTACAAAACCCAATTGTGAACTTTCAAGGTCAAGGTCACAAATAGGGCTTCAGTATCACTTGAAGGTGTGTTGCATACAAAACCCAATTGTGAACTTTCAAGGTCAAGGTCACAAATAGAGCGTTAGCAAATTTTGTGTCCTGGCTGTAGCTAACTAGACCTACATCATTACCTTTAAGGTCAGTCATATTTGAAGGTGAAAGGTTAAACGCACTTATGTCACGTTCGGTTTAAACTTTCTCGACTTTTTTTCCAAAGTTCAAAAAAGTCTGAAAGTCTGAAAATGATTGCTATGTACACTGTTCTTACCATGCTCATATCTTGGATATTTTTCATTCTGGAGTTATTGCCCTTTGATAGTTTCGGGTAGCAATTTCTTGTGCAACTAACTGCTCCTTTATTTTTCAACATAATTTTATAGAACAGCATTCGGGCGTATATTGCCCCGTCTTGCGGTGCTCTTGTTGTACTTTTAAAGTACTAAATTGATGCCAGTGTTTTGATATATAGTAGCATTCTCGTACATAAAATCAACTCTTTCCTCAAACGGCAGCATGTCGGCAATGGACAAATGTTTGCATCGGACAGAGGAAGTATTGGCTGTCCTTTAGGCGCATTAATATACACTGATGCATATCATTAAAGTACAAATATGAGTCATGCAGTAAACATCACATACAGAACAAACAGCCACCCGAACAGCAACACGAGAAAACACAGCAAATGTACATAACTATCAAAAACATAAAGAGACGCACAAAGACAAAACAAACAAAGAATAGGGAAAAGATGGAAGTACCACCTTGGTACGGTCAGTGACTGAAGTCACTGGGGGTTAAATCGGTTTACATATAATTTACAGTAATATCCCTCTAGATCTGACTTTCAAAGTAAAATGAAGGCCGGTCTTTAAGACAAGTGGCAGCTTAATTCAGAGTAAAGTTCCAGCAGTACACTTCTGTGGTAACTTTCTACATGGCCTGTTCAACGTGCATTAAGCAGTTATATGGCTAAAACGTTTTCCTTTCTTCTGTACTAAATGTTTATAATAGCGCGATATCTGCATAAAATGTTTTAATTTACTAATTATTAAAAGTCCGGATTACAGGGTTGTTAATCGTAGCAGCTATATTTCTATACTTCACTCCATACATACTCCATAGAAAGGCATTTGAACGTTTTGCAAACAGAGTAAACCCAGGTCAGACAGCTCCCGTATAAGCCTGCCACTAAGCGTCTGTTCTATTAGCTGATCTGATTATTGAATTCAACTTAACACATTCCCATATTTTAGACCTAACCTCTTTGATTAAATCTACCCAAAAGGAGCATTAACAAGAGAAAAGGAAATGTTCACAATTGTTAAACGATTGTGATAAATAGAGCATTTACTCCTATGTATCAAATGCTCTATTTATCACAATTGGTTTCATAAAGTGACTTTTACAGAACCGTCAAAAGGCGTCAATATGCGGGAATGGGTTAAGATATCCATGATGCCATTATTTATTACATGAATGTTCATAAAGTAAAGAGAAAACCAGAAAGGCATTACACTGTTGCCACATTGACAAAGTGGTCAGTTATCATGATTTGAGGAACAACATCAGAACACTTGATAAAGGTACGTGTTAAAATACTAAAACTGTCAATTCCATATTTTGACCATTCTTAACCCATTCACTCATGGGCTATGTTAGATCCAACTTCTTTGGATGAATCTACTGAAAAGGAACATTTATTAAATAAACGCAAAAATTACAGAACTGTTTAGATTTGAAACCATTGTGATAAATAAAGGATTTGCTCTTATGAAACAAATGCTCTATTTATCACATGGTTTCAAAAATGACTTTTGCAAAGGCGTCACAATAAGGGAATGGGCAGCCTTTTCTTCCGATTTGCTGTGATATGCTCTATCTATCACAATGAATTTAAAACGTGACTTTTACAGAGGTGTCAAGCGGTGTCAATATGAGGGAAAGGATTAAGAATCGTATCGAAGAGTGGTCAGCACATAGAGTTTGGTGGAGAAATAAAGGAAATGCTTTAATTTACATATCTTATCTGTACCTTTGTAAAGCTATTAAAAATTAAAACATTATAGAATATATTTGTTTTTGTGCACTAGCTGCTAATGCCAACATTCAACATACATAATTAAATGATTAACCCATTCCTTCATATATTATGTTTTAGATCCAACCACTTTGAATAACTCTACCGAAAAGGAGCATTACCTAGAGAAAAGTATTTTTTTTTAAATTTTGTAGTTTGAAACCATTGTGATAAATAGAGCATTTGCTCCTATAGGAGCAAATGCTCTATTTATCACAATGGTTTCAACAGGTGACTTTTACAGAGGCATTAAAGGCGTATTTATGGAGGAAAGGGTTAAGCGACATGTTTATCGATCATTTGGCCTTCAAACATTTTTAAGAATATAAGCTTCTCGATAACTGACTGTAATATAAAATCTCCGAATATGCAGTTGGTGTATTTAGTACTTGCCGAAAAGGTATATTGCATTGAAATCACAAATTACAAGCAAATTACCCTCAGTATACTACCACTTAAAACATTACCTGCTGAACGGAGATTTAAGAAATATTAAAAGCGATCAGTAAATAGATCAGTTTTAATAGTAGATTCAAATTACTGTAAACGCAACACAGGACTTGACAGTCATTTGCAAAGAGCTTGGATCTAGATTTAGAGGCCGAGCAATTCGGCGTCTTTGCAGGATGCAAGTTGTTTGACTCAGGATCAATAGTTTCTCAAACTCTTGGTCGAATCTGTTGTAGTCAAAATTGCATCAGAACCAAATTTGAACAGCCGTTTGTTTTCTTTACTGCAAGAATAAGGGTTACAAGTCAGATTATATCGTTAAACGTGTTGCTGTCGTATGCCTTGATAAGTCGGAGTGCCTCGTATTTAGACCAGGAAATAGCATGCTATCTCTGATCGATATCAATACTAAGTAATTAATCTACGATCGGGTACAAGCCAGAAAATAGGAATTCCACAACGATAAGTAGCGGTATTAACCCTTTCCCTGTTCTCTGTTTGTTACAAATTTCAATACCTACTGAATAATCATTAACAAAATAGTTATAATGAAATAAGGAAGGTGGAATATTGTTGCCATTTTAGAAACTAAAGAAACAGATCTATCTAATCCTATTAGCAAACAGAGCAGACCCTGATCAGACGGCTCCTCTTGGAGCCGTCTGATCTGGGTCTACTCTGTTTGCAAATGCGTGAAAACACGTTTATATGAGGGAAAGGGTTAAATGTGTATGTGCTGTTTTTAGGTGATTAGCAATGAGTTTATATAGTTTCAGATACAATTGATATGTATGTAAGGGGTGAATACATCCTGTTTTACAAGTCATTAAACAAATCACTAAGAGCTTAATGTGATTGAGTCTAGCAGAAATGTTCAGATATTGTATTTACCATGGCAACATTATCATCTATTTCTCTCAGAAACTAGTAATATACGTATATATATCGTTTAGTGTAGACGTATTAATCATTTCCTTCATTAATATTCATGGGAGAAATAATGAATATATGAATGTTTATCAGCTGAAGTTTTTTATGGCATCATTAACAAGACTAATTTTATCATGGTTGTAGCTGTAGAAACAGATCATTAGTATTAACCCTTTCACCACCGCATTCGCATAAATGCACCACGACAAATAGTGCAGTCCCAGATCAGACGCCGCCTTTTCGAGGCGGCGTCTGATCAGGGACTTCACCATTTGTCCCAATCTCTATTTCTATATATGTGCTTTATTCCTTTGAAATTTGCATTTATTTATCTTATTTCCTTATTTTACTGAATGCTTTAAAAACTTGGATTGCAGACGACAATTAGAAATTTGGCGCCGAAAGGGTTAAGGGAATGGGCTATCTAAAACGTTCTGAAACATGTTTTTGAACTTTTACCTTTGGTAGAAACTGTAAAATTAGACCTATATAATTTCATAGCAAACAGAGCAGACCTTGATCAGGAGGTCCCCACTGGAGCTATCTGATCTGTGTCTGTTCCGTCTGCAAATGCATGAAAATGCATTTGTATGAGGGAAAGGACTAATACAGGGCAAATGCAATGTAAAAGTTCCTGCAGAAGTTTTATTATATAGTAAAACCTCCCTATTACGGCCACTAAATTACATAATTTATTTTTTGTTAAAAGCAGGTGGCTGCTTAAAGCAAGGCGAAAGTAAAACAGAACAGGAGCGTTCTGTTTTACTTTCACCTTGCTTTAAGCAGCCACCTGCCCTAAATACCAACTAATTTTCACCATTTAGTGGCCGTTATAGAGTGGTTCTACTGTAGTCTGTTTGTCCTTCATTATACTATTTTCGAATTTAACATCCACAATTCTTCGGCATATTGTTTCTAATTTAGAGCGAGTTATTGTTTGTACAGTTTTTTATGATATACACCAACATAGAATAGAATAAGGCAGGGCATTTGGAAAATAGAACAGAGTAAAGCAGGACATTTGGAAAATAGAATAGAGTAAGGCAGGCCTTTTTGAAAAGACACCCAATAGTGCATACCAGCATCAGAAGCACGAATCAAATGCGTGCGCCCGCAAACAGCAATATAAGAACACCCATACACGCATATCACACATACACATTCAAAAGTACAGTATGAAAGATGCACGATACAAACACAAAATAGGGCGAAGACATGTCAGTGATAAAATTACCACTGGGAGTTTAAACCATTCTTAGGGGACGCGGCCAACCTCACACTTATCCCATCCCCACCTATCAGACGAATAGTGTAGATAAATATAACATCCCCACCCGGGTGTTCCACTACAAACGTGAGGGCTAGCACAGCAGTGTATATGCATGTAAACAAGGAACATATAGAAAAAGGATCCGTCAAACGCTCGAACTGGAAATATACCATATACGTGCCTTCAACAAACAATAGGTCTGACTTTGAAGCCAATCACATTGTACTCGATGCCTTTTCTTAAGTTAGAGCAATTGTTGGGAAGTAATTAGGGGTACGACAGAAAGAACAGGGTACTATTAATCGACAACCGCCTTCCAGATGTTTGTAGGTCGTCATCATAGAGTACTGTGTCCTTCCAAACATGCAGTGCGTTGCAATATTGTTGGACTGCAGTCTTTTTCGAGAATTGTCGTATGCGTTTTCTGAACATATTTTGAAAACGGATATTTCCAAAAATAGTAAGTGTGTAAATCACATCGCTATAAAATTGAAAATTGCTAATGGAAAAATAGTAAAGTCAAGCAGGCAAAGCCACATACAAGACGCAACCACCACCAAAACACCGATAGAGAGCATGACACACATACACACACACAACCACAAACCCAAATGAACACTCACACACGAGATGAACACAGAAAACACCAACAGACACACAAGAACCAGAGACAAACACTCCACACATGAACAAAATCACAAGCACAAAGACGCAAGGCAAACAAAAGGAAGGGTGACAAAGAGAGTACCGCCTTGGCACAGTCAGTAGCAAAAACACCACTGGGGGTTTAAACCGGTTTACGGACGTCCTAACCTCACACTTCTCTCAAAGTCACCCTAGCTTTACAAATAGTGTAAATAAAGGTATCCCCGCCGGACTTACCCAGGAGCAGCTTTAAAATACATTAAATTGTATTTGCTAATGAGAGCGATTTCGATAATGGGATTTAGAGAATGTTTAACGAAGCTTAGCATACATATATCCCTATTTAAGAGGTTCAGTAATAACATGAATACCAATATTCACATCAACATAGGATGGCTGGCACTTTACGGAACATTATAGGCTCGCTTTCTTGCATCTGCAGCTAATGGAAGTACAGCTTCATTTGCAGGTACAAAGAGAGTTTCTCTGTACAACACTAGTTTGCCAGCCTGAATTATTTCGTGAAGCATGGTTACCTCCTCACGGTCTTCGACATTCGTGCTTTGAAGTGTTAGGAAACAGCCTTTTCGCATATCCACAAGATCTTCGAACCTGAATATGTTATTTGATATTCCTCCTATAGCTTATACCCTGTATGTGCGCTCTTGTCCTGTATTTTTGACTTCAAGAACTTTGCAAGGTTGAATTCGCTGATATGTGTTGGCCTGGTCCCCCGCACACATGCGGATTCCCAAGGTGTCACATTGGCTGTAGGATTTGATAAGATCCTTCAGTTTTGCACCAAAGCTCCCTTGTTGCCGGTTGGCAGCTTTCAGATAGTTGTCGGTTACAATTTTCCTTTCCGAATCTTGCTATGTGTGTGTGTGGTTGATCCATTGAATTTGTGTGCTCAATATCCCAGATGACAAACTGTTCTTCATCAAGCGGTTTCGCAAAGGGGTTGCAATATGTTGGTATATTGATTGGATCTGTGATGTTGATGACCTGGAACACTGCCTGATGCCGCGGGATGCTTGCCTGTCCATCTACAGTTTCTCTGTCTGGGACTACTGTGCCACTTGCGAATTCTTGTTCCATGCAAGAGATGATACTCTCTGCCACTCGTATTTGGTACTGATCTTAACATCTGAGGTGCTTCTGCTGTCTAACTGGTGGATTGATGGCTGCTAAAGTTTTGTGTGGCTCTTGTGTTGTGTCGTCTTGAGTCAGGCTAGAACAACGTTCATGATGTGGTGTTGGTTGTGCAGGATGTGGTGTTGGTTGTGCAGGTTTTTCTCTGGGTCTCTGTTGTAGGTGAAGAAATCTTAAACATCATCTTCAGGTTGAAGTCCTTGGTCAGCCAAACTCTCTAATTCAGCACAGTGTGTGTTCGGAGATTGTCCGAAGACAACTGCATATGGTGCGTTTCCAGAAGTTGCACTCACTGATGTGTTTAGGGTGCACGTGGTACCATACAGCCACACTATCCAATGTTTTACGTGGAGATTATCCGAAGACAACTGGATAGGTTAGTTTTCCAGTAGTTGCGCTCACTAATGTGTTTATGACATACATGGTACTCGTATGGTGAAGCCCCCCGGTTCAACGCTTGTCTGGGTGTTCCATCAAACCAATACCAAGGCTTCAGCTGTAGGTCTCCGTTGGTCCGTTCAGCAAAGCACCGAGACTGTGCATGACGCAGTCGTCTGTGAAAGATGACAAGGTCTGACCATTTCTCAGTAAGCTCATTAATAACTCTAGAGACGAATTCATTTCCATTGTCGGACTGCAGTACATGAGGTGAACCAAACAAGCAGAATGTACATACGAGCTTCTCAGCTACCTCTGAAGCATGTTTAGATGTCAGAAGAACTGGCCCGGCATATCGAGAATCCATCTGTAGTCGTCGTGATCTGGTCTGCTGGTTATGTCAATGGCGTGTCTGCATACGTGTCATAAAACCAAGTGAGAAGATGGGTCTCCCTGCAGCTGGGTTCTTAAGTGGAACCCGCTTGGAGCACTCTCGGAATGTGCGAAATAAGACAATGTCCTGACGAATCCATGAGTAGTTGGATTTGATTTCTTCCCAAGTTAGAGCAACAGACAAAGGTGTGTACACAATTGCTAAAATCGTTTGCTTGACCCGATTCTAAAGAGTGGTAAGATATAAAGAAGATATTCTTGACAATGTTTTAACCCTTCGCTTGCTATTCACGTCAATATACCTACTTGTAAATAGTGAAGACCCAGATGAGACAGCTCCTGCAAGAGCTGTCTCATCTGGGTCTGCACTATTTACCAGTTGATTGTGCAACCAGTGCACTCCACAGCAGTGATTGCACAGCGCAATAATTGTAGACAGTGAAGATATGTGTAATTATACAACAGGGCATGGGTAAAGAAGGAGAACTGTATTATAAATTTCAGCAAGCGAAGGGTTAATTTACGCATCTTATCTATACCAAGAGAGTGACCAACCCTTAAGTGGCAACTGTAAATAGATAAAGTGCAGCAGAAAGAGTCATTTGTAAGAATTCTTATATAGATTTAATCCTTTACTCCTTAAATATTCATGTTAGAAATAATATAGGTATGGGTATTTATTCTAAATATTTATCATAATAATGGCATATGAACATGGTGATTCATGGTGATTCAGAAGAAACTGTAGTATTAGATCTATATAAACTATAAGCAAACAGAGCAGACCCTGATCAGACAGCACCTATAGGAGGCGTCTGATCTTGGTTTGCTCTGTCTGCAAAAGTGTGTAAAGGTTAAATATTCATATACAAATTTAATCAGCTATCATATATAGGTTAAATATTCATATAAAGGTTAAATATTCATATAAAGGTTAAATATTCATATTCAAATTTAATCAGCCATCATATATTTGAATTTATCTCAATATCCAGATGTTGAGTGTGGACAGACAGGTAGAATTAAATTAAATATCCACATTGCCACCTATTTACATAGAATTGTTATACAGAGACAGATATTTACATACACATGTCATCAGCCTAGTACATGTATACTTTTGAAGTTATCTCAGGATCTAGATGTGTGTTGATGCAGAGTATGTTGTCTTTGTTGATTGTTTATAAGTAGAGTCCAAACACTTCGTTGCTGTTTAAATTGCTCTTCCTGTATTCTTCTCTGATCTGATAAAACACCATATACAATTATGATTTTAACCGTTTATTCATATATATGCACATTTTAAAGAGTAGTTCCAGATTATACGGATACTGTAAGAGCCGCCTGTTCCGAGTCCTTTTTGTTTGCTTTGAGAGTGAAATAGATCTGATTCTACAGTATATGCAATGGTTGAACTTTTTTATGTTCACATTCGATGATAAAAATCATTTTAAACTTATTTTTATATAAATGTTCAGTAAAGGATGAGAGACTGATTAACGACATCGTGTCATACAGCCAACCTATTTCAAAAAATGGCACTAACCTCCGTTAAGTTATACCTTAATCGGTATATAGAAAGTTCGCGACCGGAGTGGCCGATCAGAGTTCGTACCATACATTTTACAAACGGTACCTTAGCATTGATTGGTGCGTTGTGTGCTTAAATTAACTGAGTATGTTTTAAAGGCTTCGCCGATGTTAACATCTAGTCTGCTACGGGCTGGTGGATGAGTGATTGTCTATGCAAACAGTTTGGATCCAAACTGTTTGATATTCTGACCGTATTCTTGAAAAGAAATGCAAGGTAAATCAACTGTGACAAGCGAAGTCGATGATATTTGCTACCAACAAAACATTTATTCAGCAGGTTAAAGGCTAAGGAACTAGGGAACTCAAATGTGCTCTTCTGTCCGTCCATATGCCACAGATTGCAACATATAAACATTAAACATCCAACCAAATATAAATACCCAGCCAAAACTAGCAGAGAACCAATTAATTACAGTAAAACCCCTCTAAACCGGAATTCTGGTTGTGAAGAATTTGGATACTTCTAGGCAGATGACTCCTTAGTGCAGGGTAAAAGATATGCATAAAACTCTCTGAAATACTTTCTCCCTGCATCTTATAGGAGCAAATGTTCTATTTATCACAATGGTTTCAAACTACAAAATTCTAAAAGTTTCCATTTCTCCTGTTAGTGCTCCTTTTCGGTAGATTTATTCAAAGAGGTTGTGTCTAAAATAGCATATGAGGTAATGGGTTATGCAGTCGTTCAGACGTAATGACGGGTGTAAAGTGGATGTCTTATGCGGGAAACCTGTGTACAGCGACCACCTAATATAAATCTAACTCTGGGGGTTTAAAACATATGATGGCTAACCCTTCCAGTGCTAAATTTTCAAATGGACTATTCCAAAATTCTCACATGCCAAGCTTATGGTGACCAAGAAAACCTTTCTAAATCTTGATTTTAAGGAAGGCAGTAGCTTAATGCAGGTCGAAAGTAGTGCGGAAAGTTCCAAATGGAGCTTTCTGTATTACTTTTGCCCTGCATTAAGCAACCGCCTAGAAAAATTATCCAAAGCGACTACAAAACCGAGATATAATTCTTTATATTAAAAGCAGGTCGTAGATAAAAAGCGGGAGGACAGATGAACAAACAGCTTCTAAAGGAGTTCCCTGCACCTGCACCACTTTCGCCCTGCACCACTTTCGTCCTGCATTAATCCACCACCCGATTTAAAGACAGTCACACCTATGCATTAAGTAGTGACTTTTGATAAGCTCTACTGTTGCAGAACTGTTAATACAATTCAGTTTGATCATTTTCTGCTTTGGGTGTAATAATTCATTCAAATACACGTCATTTTCAGTGATCACGAGATCGCCAGTAACAAGTTAACCCTTTCCTTCATATAAACGCATGTTCACGTCCCTCCAAACGGAGTAGACCCAGATCAGTCGGGTAGGAGCCGTTTGATCTGGACATGTTCTGTTTGCCTATGAAATTATAATAGACATGTATCCATGCTTATAAAACGTTTTAGTTGAGTCTGAGTTCGTTCTCAAGTTTTTGATTTGTCAGATTTGAGCCTTTGGCTCAAATGGCTCAAATCAGACCCATCAAAAGCTTGAGAACAAACTCAGACTCAAACAAAAAGCTTTATAAGCATGGACCTTACAGTCTCTACAAATACCAAATAATCCTATATGTATTTATATATATGCCACTATAAAAAAAATAAGCTAATAAATATTCATAATGTCATTATTTCTTACATGAATAATCAACAGAGAAATGGTTTTAGTGGTCAATCCTTTACTCCGTGAATACACATACATGTAAGAAACAAGAACATCGTTAGATGTAATGAAATGAAAGTGTATAAGGCTAGATAAATGGCAGATACTGCCGAATCAGATCTTTATAATTCATTGAGCAAACACGGCAGACTCTGATCAGACAGTTCATATAGGAACCGTCTGAACTATGTCTACTCCATAAAGGCATGAATAGACGCCTTTACCTGGAAAATGGTTCAACACATTTGATCTGCATATCTACACGTTTTGAAATATGCAAGAACTTATGGATGCTAAAACTGTTAACAGAAGTAATTAGAAAACGGTCAAAATCGCCGGAAAGCGACCTTCAGTGCTTGCTACAATTGACGGAGCTGGGATAACTTTGGCAAACATCTTTGATCCAGATGAGACGCCTTATACATTTTGTAACTCGATTTGACAGCATAAATTACGTACAGTAAAACCTCTCTATAACGGCCACTAAATTACATCAAGTATTTTGTGTTTAAGGCAGGTGACTGCTTAAAGCAAGGTGAAAGTAAAGAGTAGGGTTCTGTTTTACTTTCACATTGCTTAAAGCAGCAACCTGCCCTAAATACGAACGAAATAACACAATTTAATGGCCGTTATAGATAGGTTTTACTGTATATATTATTGCAAAATGTTCAATTTGTTCAGAAATATCCAACTCATGGATATTGTTTTAATATTTGTAAGCTGTTTGGATCCAGATCAGAATCCGAGTAGCTGGATGTCTCATAGTGATATAAGTTGTAAGACACTATAGGACTGTAGCAGAATAAAAACACTAAAGTATATTGATATATATTTTAAAGCATCAGACGAGATTTACAGAACAGGACAATTTTCATAACTCAGTGAAGGCTAAATTATTACTTCTCAGTTCCACGCTGCTGCCTTTAATTTTGTTTTATCATATGGGACTTCAAAATGCCAGAATTATTGACAACACCGAAACACGTCCATAGCATAAAATGAGAGTTCGATAACGCATTACAATACAGAAACAAATTCGGAAGCAGTATTCGGCTCCAGTGGACCTATACCACTAAGATATCGGCCTCCAACAGCGTGCTCCAATTATAAGGACAATGTACAGTCTGGACACATGCCAAACTTGTTGATTTACAGAAAAATATCTCTACAGCGACCACTTTATGCATAAACATAAATAAATGTCTTTGAAAGCAACTGATTGTTGAATGTAGGCCGAAAGAAATGCAGAAAGCTCCTGCATGAGCTCTCTGCGTTAATTTCGTCCGACATTAAGTTACTAAATGCCTTTAAACCTTTACTCCATGAATATTCATGAAAGAAATAATGACATCATGAATACAAATAAGAGTATGATCTTTTGGCCCTGTCAGAAACTGTGGAATCATAACTATATTAAAGCATAAGCAAATAGTGCAGACCCTGATCAGACGGCTCCTACAGGAGCCGTCTGATCTGGGTCTATTCTGTTTGCAAAGACATAGAAATGCGTATTTATTGAGTAAAGGGTTACGATACAGGGTGCCAATTCCAAGTTGCAACATATGTAATCGTATTGTATTCTTGGAACATCTTAACCCATTCCCTCATATTGACGACTTTTGACGACTCTGTAAAAGTCACTGTGAAACTACTGTGATAAATAGAGGGTTTGCTCCTATAGGAGTAAATGCTCTATTTATCACAATGGTTTCAAACTACAAAATTCTAAACATTTCCTTTTCTCTAGTTAATGCTCCTTTTCGGTAGATTTATTCAAGGAGATTGTGTCTAAAAATAGCTTATGAGATAATGGGTTAACAGCAAACGTACACAATATACAAACACAGATATTCCTTAGAGATATGGAAACGTTCTTTGCTGAATATCGGTTTCCAAGACAAGGCAGTTGGGATACTTAAGTCGATACTAAACAACGAACAAGACTTTTGCTATTTTATCACATAAACAAATGCCTTTTTCATTTGTCTATTGTAGATGTTCACTGATAAGCATGCACATGGGGTGACCAATCTTGATGAAGCTCATGACGCCTGTATCATATATTGACAACAATAAATCACATGTGGTAAGTATTGTTTATCTCTTAAGCACTCCAAGTCATATACTTGTATCGCTCTCTGTGGAGTACACTAGCATATGCAATACAGTATACAACCCCTCTAAACCGGAAATCTATTAGAGAAGAATTAAGGTACGTTAGGCAGGTGGTTTCTTAATGCAGGAGGGTAAAAGTTGTCCTAGAGGAGCTTTCTGGATGACTTTTACCCTGCATTAAGCTGTCTTCAATACCGATATTTATACTAAATTGAACGAACGGGTTTTACTGTATATATGTACATATACTATGGCTCTAAATTCGCTTTTGGTGGCTCTAGTTATTATTTCGTTGTTCAATCAATAGTGACCTTTGCACGTAGTTTGGGGTGAAGCTAGATGATACGCCAAATAAATTCGGTATCTCATCCGGATCCATACTGTTTGCACATATTAGTAATTGCGATATAACAGCATATTCGATCCTAAGATGAGTTTAAAGGCTTAACCATTTACCTCATGAATATTTATGCAAGAGATAATAATACACAATGAATATTAAGTATTCACTTTTATGATCACGCATGTACAAGGGTATTTTAGCCATGGCAGAAACTGTCGAATCAAATGTATATCATTCAATAAGCAAACTGAACAAACCCCGAATAGACGGCTCTTACAGGGACCACCTGTTCTGGGTCTACCCTGTTTGCATATATAGGCGTGAGGAGGCGTCTCTGTGAGATACAGGGTTAACCTAATTCTGACTAAAATACGTATGATTACCTTGTACAAAAACATTGGATTAATTGAAATGTATCATTTCCGTTTCTAATCTTGCACATTCGACACCGTTGCTTAATATACGAAGAACCGTATTTCCTCTCCAATTCTACGATAAACTATCATTAGCTATATCTTATATTCAATTGTGAGACACCAAAAATGTCATTTTCGTTTCAATACGTTTTTCTCGAATCGTTGTTCTGACTATGTTACCATTGTAAAATACAATGTAATTTGTGAAACAAACAGTGCAGACATCGATCAGTGAGCAATCTGGTTTAGATCTACACTGTTTTGCAGTGTCCCTCACGAGGGGACTAGACAGGGTGACTGTGAAGTATAGGTTAGTGTTTGTTAGTCAGCATTTACAAAAATAAATCGGTCTAGCGGGGCGCGGCCAATTTCAATCACTAAGTTATATTGAATTTCTGATGGTGTTCGTCGTAATATACATGTACAATAAAACTCCTCTAAACCGAAAATTCAGTTAACCCTTCGCTTGCTATTCACGTCAATATACCTACCTCTAAATAGTGAAGACCCAGATGAGACAGCTCCTGCAGGAGCTGTCTCATCAGGGTCTGCACTATTTACAAGTTGATTGTGCAACCAGTGCACTCCACAGCAGTGATTGCACAGCAAAATACTTGTACACAGTGAAGATGTATGTAATTATACAACAAGACATGGGTGAAGAAGGAGAAATGTATTTTAAAATTCAGCAAGCGAAGGTTTAAGTATAGATATTGGCCTTGGAGACAGATGGCAGCTTAATGCAGGATGAAACTCGGACAGAAAGTTCCTCTAGGAGTCTTCTGTGTGACTTTAATCCTACATTTCCAACAGTAGACTGTCGTAAGCGACCATTTATTTATTGAACATAGAAGTCTTAAAATACAGGTGGTTGTTTCATACAGGTAACCGTAATGCAGAAAGCTCATATAGGAGATTTCTGCATTAAGCTACCACCTGTCTTAAAGACCCAGATTTAGACATATGTTAATGGTTGTTTAATCCTTTCCCTCATATAAACATGTTTTCACGCATCTACAAACAAAGTAGACCCAGATCAGACGGCTCCTATAGGAGTCGTCTGATCTGGGTCTGCTCTGTTTGCTAATGGAATTTGATAGATCTGTTTCTATACTTTCTAAAATGGCTACACTGTTCCACCTTCCATATTTCATTATAACGATGTGTCAATGAATATTCAGTAGGTAATGAAGTTTGTAATAAACATAGAACATGGAAAGGGTAAGACATTAAGCAGCACCTGCATATATATTTAAATTTGGTATGCTAGAACTCCGGTTTAGAGGGGGTTTACTGTATCTGAATAATGCTAATGAAACTCGGTTGGAAATATTCGTGAAATGTGTTGGTTTTGAAGAATTCTGGTTGTTTATATTTAGATATGTATTACATACAGTATGACATGTGACACTGATACCAATTTACTTATGCTCTGGTCGGAATTCAGACCAGTCGGAAAGTGGAAAACAAGTAAAGATAAATTCCTCTAAGAGCTTTATTAATGGTATGCGCAATAATTCCCCGTTGATACCCTGTCACGGGTTCTATTACAAATGCCGAACAAAAACAACCCTTTAAACGGAAATGTTTTTAAAGCAGAAGGCAGTTGCATAATGCCGGTTGTGTCGTATGCCCTTTATGAGTTTTCTGCATTCATCTCACTCTGAACCAAGCTGCCACCCGTTTTAAAACACTCCTTAACCCTTTCGCTGCCAATGCCAGATCTGTAATTACCTATGCAAACAGTTTGGATCCAGATGAGACGCCGAGTAACTCGGCGTCTCATCAGGATCCAAACTGTTTGTTACTGTTACTATGTTTTTGAAACAAAAATGAAGAAAATCAGAAGAATGAAATTTTGAAGCAGACGACAAGGTTAGCAGACGACAGAGTCTGGCAGCGAAAGGGTTAATATTCATTTGAACGTCCAGTTTAAAGAGGTTTTACTGTAGTACCATTTGAATTATTTCAACGTTTACCTTGAATTCCATTTTATTAGCTCGACGTCTGTTTCGAAGAAATCACGAGCTATTGTCGTAACTGTGGTGTCCGCGTCGTCGTTGTCGTCGTTTTCGATGTCGTCGTCGTTGTCGTCGTCGTCGTCCGAATTCTTAACATTGACCATAACGTCTTCAATTTTCATTTACAACCTTCATTTTTTGGTATGCATGTTCATCTTGACAATGACGACAGACGAGCGTTTGCACCCGCTTGCGGTGCTCTTGTTTTAATTTTTAATTCACAACAGTAGACTGTCGTAAGCGACGATTCATTTATTGAACATAGGAGTCTTAAAATGTAGGTGGGTGCTTCATGCAGGCAACCGCAATGCAGAAAGCTCCCCTCTGGATCCAGTCTGATTACATATGATGTAATTCAAGACAGACTCCTCAGGGTAAGATTAAAACTAGTAATACTATCACACGAGAGAAACATTTAAATTATACTCTTGTGATTATAAAATGTCAAAATGCCAAGAACTAGGCTTCTAAAATTTTTATCATGCTAAATATTCAAATGTGAATCCAACCACTATGAAAATCACTTAGGTGTATCATTCTAAATATGGATCAAATATAGTCACCGAATTACCATTTATAGGTCTACACTATTTTCAAATGCAGTTATGCACGCTACTAGCGTAAGTTGGTTTGACGTTCGACTGTTATTCGAACAAAATGTATGTAGACACCATTATGAATAGACTATTTCCGTTAGATCAGTGTTAGTATTGTATATGTGTGTGTTCAATAACACAGTCGACTTGGTTCAACTAGCATTTATGAGCTATCATTTTCAGTTGAATTCTAGCGAAAACTATCTGATTGCATTGTAAACAGTTGCAGTGACTGATCTGGGTCTACACTATATACCGCACGTCATAATCTTTAGAAAGTTGTACTATGTCTTTCCATACACTGTAAATTTTGATTAGATACGCTGTCATTTAAAAATACTACAGTAAACCCCTCTAAAGCGACCACTAAAAGAGAAGACATAGGTGTCATTAAAAGCAGGTGGTTGTTTAATGCAGGACGAAAGTAATGCAGAAAGCTCCTGCAGGAGCTTTCTGCATTACTTTCGTCCTGCATTAAGATACCACCTGCCTATAATGTCCAGAATTACACCTCATTTTTGTGGTCGCATTAGAGGGGGTTTGCCGTAGTTGCAATGTAATCATATTCTTTGAGAGCGTCTCATTAATTTTAATTACATTTTAAAGAGTAATACCGATAGTTGCCATCAGTATGTGTCGGGGATTATTGAAATGTCAGTCTCAAGAGGTTTATTATAAATGAAGATCTGAGCAAATTTACAAGAACTAATTTGGAACACTTAATCTTGTACGCCTGGATTATTGATTGCAAACTCTATCTGTAATGAACATTAAAAACTAATTATTTTATACTGCTTTATAAAGCGAATGAATACATACCAATGCTCTATAATATAGAATCAGATATGAGAAATGTCTACAAGTAAATAGAGCAGATTCCGATCAGATGGCTCCTATAGGAGCTGCGTGATATGGATCTACTCTGTTTGAAAAAGTGTCAAAAGGTGTCTCTGCGGAGTAACGTGTTAATGAACTCAGAAGAAACAGTAATTACAGTAAACTCTCTTTATAACGGACACTAAATTGTGTTAATTATTTGGTATGTAGGGCAGGTGGCTGCTTAAAGCAAAGTGAAAGTAAAACAGAACGCTCCTATAGGAGATTAAAACAAAGTGAAAGTAAAACAGAACGCTCCTATAGGAGCTTAAAGCAAAGTGAAAGCAAAACAGACCGCTCCTATAGGAGCGTTCTGTTTTAATTTCACCTTGCTTTAAGCAGTCAGCTGCCTTTAACACAAAATACTTTATGTCATTTAGTGGCCGTTATAGAGAAGTTTTATTGTACACTTCCCAAGGATACCAAATTCGAATATACACACTAATTAGTATATGGTCAACGTTTCTGTTGGTGACCACATTACCTTCAAGTTAATATACCATTCTTCCTTTAGCTCTTTCGCTGCCAAAGGCTAATATGTGATTACCTATGCAAACAGTTTGGATCCAAACAAAAAATGTCGCGGGCGATAGAGCGAAGTATAATGAAACAGAAATTATTAATGAAAATTACAACTAATGTACTTTTACAAACGTATTAATTGTCGAAGTAAAAGCAAACGCTAAAAATACCCTTCAATAATGTATTCGGACACAACTTAACTCTTTCGCTACCAAATACTGTCGATTTCAATGCTTAAGTTTTCGATGGCTTAAAAATCTCCAGGTTTCCTTCAAAACAAACAACCATAGTAACAAACAGTGTGCATCCTGATGAGACGTCGAGTTATTGTTTGCTTCATTTATTGCCGCAAAATAATCAATACTTTATGAAAAAAGGTTTAACTGCGTATTTTATACGTTTGAAGTTTATACAATATTATAACAAAGCGTTAGGCACCGTATCTCTGCCCGTTGGTATTTTCGTTCATATTCTATAGCTTTCACACTGTTTGTCTATACAGTAAAAGCTCTCTATAACAGCCACTAAAAAACATCAAGTATTTTGTGATAAAGGCAGGTAGCTGCTTAAAGGAAGGTGAAAGTAAAACAGAACGCTCCTATATATGCACGAAATACCAACTAATTAACACAATTTAGTGGCCGTTATAGAGAGATATTACTGTATTTCAAACTTGTTCGAATGTGATCATAGAAACTATGTAGAAGGTGGATGTCAGTTAGTGATTTTGTAAGCAA
The DNA here is from genome assembly GCA_963576725.1 of Azorinus chamasolen. Lineage (NCBI taxonomy): Eukaryota > Metazoa > Mollusca > Bivalvia > Cardiida > Solecurtidae > Azorinus > Azorinus chamasolen. Next base: position 94,026,479 of record OY755235.1, on the reverse strand, counting down.
ATTTCTCTTACACACCCTAATCGCGCATACTGCGCTTTAACATTTTACTACACCTGGGATCGCAAAGGACAGTTGAAGTTCACGTAGTGGTATTGGCAGTTCGTTTTACTGATTCCCATGTTGTATAAACTATTTCAGAAAGGTTCGTTGTTGTTACTTCACTTCAATCGAGAATCATTCATATAATTATGTCCATCCGTTCTTCTGTCTGTCCCTCGGTTTGTGTGTTTCTCGTAGTTGTTCATCAACAGCAGACAGCATTTAGCTAACATTGACAATCACAATAAAACCTCTCCAAACTGAATGTTTCAATTAAGTATAAATGTCGGTCTTGGAGACAGGTGGGAGCCTAATGCAGGATGAAAGCCCTGCAGAAAGAGGACATTCCTCTAGACGCTTGTGCATGATTTTCACCCTACATTAAACAACCATGCCTAAACGTATCTAAATTCTCCTATACTAGAATTCCGGTTTAGAGTGGTATTGCTGTACTCTATTTCCAAGGTCACTATACGATCTATAGATAAATGTACGTATTCGAATACTGAAATCGTCACTTCTCCTGCAAGCCCTGTGTTATGACTACTCTTCAGAATTGTCTCGAAGAGTAGTTACAGCATAAGGTTTGATGGAGAAACATTGGAGCCATTCTTGAAAATGTTCTGATTTATCCATATTACCTTGGCCTCTGGTCAATATTCATGTTTTGAGACCGGTTACCTACTTTTTACTGTATTTGATTAATTATTATCCGTATAATATTTAAAGCAATGCAATGTATTTTCAAACAATTGGACAAAGTCTAGCACAAATGTACTACAGCAATATTGGCCTTTTTCTTCTACAGTCCCTGGTTCTTTGTGAATTGGCCGGATTGTATACATGTGTAAAAGAAGTTTTTAACCTTCAAGTTTGTTTGAGGAAAACGTTACTGCCCAATATAAATAAATACGTACATAGTGTCCCTTAATAGGGGCATATACAATTACTGTAGACCAACATCCCTTGACCACGGTCTGCACTATGTTGCTTCAGTCTTCTACAATATTTATGTAAATAGCACTAGTTAATGCGAATTTGAACCACAAAGAGATCAGAAACAAAAATAATGTAAGGTGTCGGTAATACCACCTCTAAAAAGGAATTCTAAACCATTCCCTCATATTAACGCTTTTTGACGCCTCTGCACAAGTCACGCTTTGAAGCCATTGCATTAAATAAAGAATTTGCATCACAATGATTTCAAAACTACTTACTCTTAAATTTCCTTTTTTCTAGTAAATGCTCCTTTTCAATAGATTTATTCAAAGAGATTGGGTTAAAATATAGCCTATGAAGGAATAGGTTAATGCAAGTTGTAGCTTAATGCAGGACTAAAGTTATGCTAAATATTCTCATAAGAGTTTCCTGCATTACTTTTGCGCTGTATTAACCCTTTACCGCCAATGTCACAAAAATGCACTACGACAAAATTTAATATTCCCAGCTTTTCAAGTCGGCGTCTGATCAGGGACTTCACTTTTTGTCTCAGTCTTTAGTTCTATATGTGTGGTTTATTCCTTTGAAATTGAAATTTATTTATATAATTTCCTTAATTTACCGAACTATTTTAACAAAACTGGGTTGCAGACGACAATTAGAAATTTAGCAGCCATTTGTATGTTTGCATGCAGAGTTCTTTGTTATTAAATTAATATGTGTTCGCATTAGCGAGTCTTTATTCTATTATGTGACACGTATTAACCCTTTCCTTCATACAAACGCCTTTTCATGCATTTGCAAACAGAGTAGACCCAGATTAGACGGCTCTTACAGGAGCTGTCTGATTAGGGTCTGCTCTATTTGCTTATGGAATAACGTAAATCTGACTACAGTTTCTACCAATACCAAAACATCCTGTGCACATATTCTACTGTAAAAGTTCCGCTTATAAATAGTCATGATGTCATTATTTCATACATAAACATTGAACATGGAAAGGGCTAGTACATTTTTCAAATCATCATTACTGTCGTAGTTTGCAAATTGCAATACATAGGATGTACAACAATAAACAGCACAAGAACTATAAGCTATATATGAAAATACCCGAATAATAGTTTAGAAAATCGAAGTTAATGTGGCAATTGTATTACACCTTATTTGGCTCCCAAAATCGTGTTTCTTTTGTATGGAATATTTACAGTAAAAACAATCGTTAATTTTGTTGATTCGGTATGCTCTTGTAATTCTGTAGGTTCCTCGTATACGGACTGATAAATGATATTCAGTCTGTGATACGATATCAATACCACTTTATTATCCTCTCTTGGTTGGACTGAATTTGGAAACAAAGTAGGGAATATTCTCTTGAGATATTTGTTAATGGAATACACTGAGCTATAATAATTCCTTGTCTCTCTGTTATAATTTCTGTTACTAACGCCAATAAGATCAAATGGATATGCGATGGTGTAAGAAGATTAGCGAATGGGAAATGTTATCTGAAAGCACAGTAGAACATGTCGTAAGCGACCATTAAAATGTATAATTCTGGACCTTTAAGGCTTAGCGCAGGACGAAAGTAATGCGCAAAGCTGCTATTGGAGCTTTCTGAAATACTTTCGCCCTGTATAAAGCAATCACCTACTGTTTAACCCATTTGCTCCCACGATCCCATATATGGGACGTAGGCAAACAGTGTAGACTCTGATCAGACGCCGCATAATGCGGCGTCTGATCAGAGTCTACACTGTTTGTTGATAGGAAATTCAATATAAAACAAAAATGAAAATTTAGACCAGACATCCCTTAGATAATAAATAGACTAGTCCAATATATAAGCATGGAAGGATCCACTAGGAGCAAATGGGTTAAGAGTATCAAAGTCAATAAATTAATGATCGCTTAAGACATGTTCTATTGTCTATAAGGCCATTATGTAAATGAAGTATAATTATTGGCCAGCACAAACCACGTGTGTTTTCTGTATTGCATTCAGTCTGCAGTAAGCTACCACTTGTGCTCAAAATACAAGAATGTCCTATAAAAATGTTTCGATAACCGGGCCGTTTATTTGAAATAATATCGACTACGAATATAATACGTGATTTTGAAATTCTGACACATCGACGTGAAATTTAAAACAAATACTTTAGAACCTCTCTTCATCAACCACTTGATGAATGACATTGATATTCATGTAAAAGAATAAATTTGGAACACGATATAATATTTTGTGTTTAAACCTTTCATTTCATTCATTTATTATGTCTCCTCCGGTATACCGGGGACATATTGTTTTTGTGGGCGGCGACCGTTCGTTTGTCCGTCTGTCCGTCCTTCCGTCCGATTTTAAATTGTTTCCGCGGTTTCTCCTGAGTATGAGATCAGTTTTAAGTACAGTATAACTTGTGTTAAGCGATCATTCATTTATTGAACATACGATATAACAACATTAAATCATGTGGTTGCTGAATACAGGGCAATACTAATGCAGAAAGCTCCATCAGGATATTTCTGCAGTAAGTGCGACCTACTGTAAGCTACCGCCTTTCTTAAAGACAATATCTTTCGTTACTTAACACATGTTCCATGGTATCTGATTTGTCAGATTTGAGCTTATTGAAAATCTGCCGTATAAGATGCTTGGGAATGAAATCAGACTCAAGCAAAACATTGTATAACATTGGCACCAGGATAGTTTTATTAACGAGCTATGTAGTTCTCGTTCTGTGTGAAGTCTCGTTCTGTGTATGTTATTCACGTTCACGGCATACATACCACATATTAGATACAGTGCTCCCTCCCTACAACGGACCTCTCAATAACGATTCCCTCCTTACAACAACGCATACCACTGTTTCCGAAACAACAAGGCTCCAGAATCAACTTTTTCCATCGTATTTTCTTTATGCCTCTATCAAACCCAATGTTGTGACCACTCTTTAGAATCGTCACTTTGTGACGATTCTAAAGAGTGGTCACAACATAGGGTTTGGTTGAGGCATAACGGTTTTAGTTCTCGAAATATACCTGATCTGGGGATCTGCAAACAAGCTAATTATGTTTGATTTTCCCTCCCTATAACAACCCCCTCTGAACAGCACATACACTCGTCGTATCCCAAAGGGTGTCGTTGTAGAGAGGGAGCACTGTACCATTGTCTTTTTCCACGTTTTAACATGGATTTGCAGTAGATAGTTTGACAGCAGTTTTCTCTTGTTCTTTGATGGTGTCATGAAGTGTACATACATGTACTCATGGTGAATTCTCGGAATATGTTGTAAGTCGCCTCATAAGCGTACCTTAGCGGGATATACTGCAACTCTTTAGCTCTTTTGCCACCAAATAAATTTCTAAACATTAAAACAAAATCTTCTACATTTATCGTCTCTTTCAGGTTTAAAATTGGAGCTGTCTTCAATTTCTTTTGAAAATATAATTGGAGTGACAAGCAGTTTGGATCCTGATGAGACGCCGATTTCAAATGGATCAAAACTGTTTGCAATGGCCATCAAAATTTCGTCTATGGCGGCGAATGAGTTAGCGGGAATAAAATATTCTAAACGACAATATATTCAACTTCATGAATAACACTTCATATACAGCGTTTGCTGAACTAGAGGGTTATATATTCGGAGAAACAATAGTGCGTTTGGTGGACTGTCTTTTAGTGCCTTTTGACATGCAATTCACTTTATATATTACAAACTGTCTGAATACAGTAGACCACTTACGACAGGTTCTAATACATACCATTGGCTTAAGTTCCCTATTAATTTTTGTCTAGAATCGTTTAGTCTTTACATCACTATTAACCATTTCCCTGTTCTATGTTTATTCCAAATTTCAATACCTCCTGAAGATTCATAGACAAAATAGTTATAATGAAATATGGAAGATGGAACATTGTAGCCATTTTAGAAACTAAAAGAAACATATATCAAATTCCATTAGCAAACAGAGCAGACCCTGGTCAGACGGCTCCTATAGGAGCCGTCTGATCTGGGTCTACTCTGTTTGCAAATTTGTGAAAATGCTTTTGTATAAGGGAAAGGGATAAAGAAGGTTTTCAAATTTGGATCTGGTGTAGTTTTGACTACATTTGAACAAGTTTAGTGAAACATGTTTGTTCAACTGATAGGCGCTTGAAACAATAAAACTATCTAAGGCTTAATAATTTCAATTTTACAATGTTGTCAATGCGTATCAAATACTCGATAAACTAAATGTTTTTTTAAAAAGAACAAGTATGCAAAGTGCTCCCCTAAATCTTAACGTTTCAATGTAGCTGTTTTAACCATGTATTGCACCGTACAGTACATGTAATGTGAAAAGACCAGACCTCTGATTAATTGACAAAGACATTAATCGTTATCCGGCTATCCGTGACCTGCCTCGCAATTGCAAACAGCTTGGGTCCAGATGAGACACCGAATAACTCGGCTTCTCATTAGAATCTAAGCTATTTGATTCCAAGTGAATAATTTCTCAAAAGCTCGCTCGAATCGGCGTGATCACGTGACAACTGCACAAAACCCACATTGGAGCAGACATTTTTATTACATTAGCGTAAAAGTATAAACAAGGCAAAATTGAAACAACACAATCTATCGAAAAGCTTTCAAACTTAACCTCTAAAGTACGGGAACAAAATAATACAAGACCTTTGCAAACAGTGTTCACCTAGATTTAAGGCCTCCTGAGAATTGCATGTCATAAGAAAACAGTTTCTTCACCGATGCATGTTGATGCACTGTGTTTGTTTGATTAATATTCAAATATTCAGAAAGGGAACAATCGGTTTGAAGTATTAAGCAGATTAGGAGTTAAAGGAACGTTCTCTAAACGTTATAGTTGGAAGGCATTTAGAAATAATTCTAAAGTGCTTGTCTGCAAAAAAAAGCGTTTGTTCGTCGTTTATTTCTGCTGTTAGTAACCCAAGGATAAATACAGCAAAGATCTTCTAAGCCGGACGTTAAATTTACATGTAAATATCAGTCTTAATGCAGAGTCAACGTCACGCAGATAGCTCCTCTAGGGGCTTTCTGTATGACGTTCACCCTGCATTAAGCAGCTACCTGCCAAAAAGTATCTAAATTATTCTCTACTAGACTTCGTAATTAGAGGAGTTTTACTGTACAATTTGATTTTTGGATAGTGAAATGATGAACCTCTGGACTTAAACCCCTTTAAGCGATGAAGACGGGTCCGTGGTACCATATGCAATCGGATTGGATCCAGATAAGATACCGAGTAACTAGGTGTCTCATCAGGATCCAACCTGTTTGAATTCGCCTGTCTTCATATAAAGAAAGTGAAGAAACACTCACTCTAAAACATGTAGCAGACGACAAGTTGACCAGCAGACGACAATGCTGGCACTTAAAGGGTTAAAATGATTGTATATACAGTAAAACCTCTCTATAACGACCAATTAATTACATCAAGTATTTTATGTTTAAGGCAGGTGGTTGCTTAAAGCAAGGTGAAAGTAAAACAGAACGATCCTATAGGAGCGTTCTGTTTTACTTTCACCTTGCTTTAAGCAACCACCTGTCCTAAATATCAACTATTTAACACAGTTTAGTGGCCGTTATAGAGAGGTTTTACTGTATGAGTAAGATATTATTAGAAACGAGTAAGATATTATCAGAAACATCCGCAGTGGCATGCAAGTACTTTGTTTTTAGATATGTTGATGAATATTGAGAAAGTATCATTCTGAGATATCTGTAGGTTATGCTTATTTAGCAAGTAATTTATTTAGAACAAGTCCTTTCTCAGACAGCAAAATAGACTGACTTGTTAACCCATTCCCTTATAGGCTAGTTTTAGATCCTACCTCTTTGAATAAATATACCGAAAGGAAGGATTTTCTAGTCTTGGAGAAAGGAGAATTTTAGAATTGTGTAGTTTTGAAACCATTGTGATAAATAGAGCATTTGATCCATAGGAACAAATGCTCTATTTATCACAATGGTTTCACAAAGTGATATTAACAGAGTCGTCAAAAGTCGTCAATAAGCGAGAATGGGTAAACAAGACTTTGCTTTCGGGGGATCACCTCCCTTCAGAATTTATATGCATTTTCAAACAGAGTAGACCTCAGATAAGACGGCTCCAATATAATGAAATTAATATTTTACCTTTAACCCTTTCCCTTATGTAAGCGCATGTTGACGCATCTGCAAACATAGTAGACCCAGATCAGGGCCTGCTCTATTTGCTTATGTAATGATATAGATCTGGTTCTACACTATATGCTATTACCAACGTGGTTTTGCTCATGTTTCATTATATATTTGAATAAACATATTGATATGCATGCTGCCATTATTTCTTATATGAATATTCATAAAGTATAAAGACAATTGCATATCTATGATATGATAAAGATCTAATTCTATATAGCTTCCCTTGAACATATTCAGCTAATAAATATTCATGATGTCTGCATACGTTCATGAATATTCAACAGGATGAGCACAATACCAAAACAATCTTATTACAACCCTTAAGTTTTGTTCTGAAGCAAAATAATCATTTAATTTGTTTCTTGTAACTGCCCAAATCAAACGGAATTTTTCATAAGTTTCTTTTTTCAGTCGAATAATGTGTTCCGTTCGAAAAAAGCAATATGGCTTACAGTTGCTAACAGATTATAATTTGTTTATGATGAATACTATCGTACTGTGCTAGAAAAATGTGTTCACGAAATCAAAATAAGCTATGCAAAACCTCGCCGCACTGTAGAACTGTGATATGCCAAATTCCAAGCAGACATTCAGATAAAATCAATAGCACACAGACGATATATTTGCCTTCCTTTATTGTCGATATTTGTTTTGAGAATAGATATTGTAGGGAAAAATCCGCCTTTGTATATACATGTATGCATGGCATATATGTTGCCCAAGTTTTATATATTAATCGTGTATTACAAACGAATTACATAATTTCCGACCATTCAATAAACTTTAGAATCAAGTCCATATTATTCGATAAGCAAAAAGACAGACCCTGCTCAAATAACTCCAACATAAGTCATCTGACCTGGGTCTACTCTGTTTGCAAAGGCGTTAAAAGGCGTATTTATGGTTTAAAAGTTTAAACCAACCGACTCAAAATATAAACAGTATTGTGTTTTCAACTTAAAACACATATAGTGATATTGTGGAGGGACAAATCGTGAAGGGTTACAAGTACTAAAATCTAGTCCAGATATTTCTAAACAGTGTCCATGTCATAGAGGTTGGTGGATAAATAACGAATTTAGTATGTGGGTGCCTGTTTCTGTTTAATTGCAGTGTTTCCATTATAAACATTAACCCTTCGCTTGCTATTCACGTCAATATACCTACCTGTAAATAGTGAAGACCCACTCCAGATTGTGCACTCCAAAGCAGTGAGTGCACAGCGAAATACTGGTACACAGTGAAGATATATGTAATTATTTAACAGGGCATGGGTAAAAAAGGAGAAATGTCTTTTAAAATTCAACAAGAGAAGGGTTAATTACAGTGTTTCAATTATAAACATTAATAAACATAAATCAAGATTAAGCTGCAAAGACACACCAGACATTCATAGTGAACTTGATATTTTGCATTTAATCATTTCCCTTATGTAAGCGCATTTTGACGCATCTGCAAACAGAGTAGACCCAGATCAGACGACTCCTATAGGAGCCGTCTGATCAGGGTCTGCTCTGTTTGCCTATGGTGTAATATATATCTGATTATACAGCTTCTGTCTGAGCCATAATGTCCTGTGTTCATTTGCCATTATAAAAATTCATCTAATTAATATTCATTAGGTCATTTTTTCTAACAGGAATATACAACAAATCCGGATAATATTGTGAAACGTAGCAGGGTAATATCTGGTTGTAATGTAAATGTAGTATTGTCATGAATGTGGTATCAAAAACTTAATATTAATGGTACAAACCTAATCTTGTACATGTACTTGTTAGGTGGTTTGTTTGGTCAAATTTCAATACTAAATCAATACTTTTGGACAAAATAGTTATGATGAAATATGGAAATTGAAACATTGCAATCATTTTAGAATCTAAAGAAACACATACATGTATATCAAACTCCATTAGCAAACGAAGCAGAATCTGAATTGGGTCTACTCTGTTTGCAAATGCGTTGAAAACACGTCTATAATTATGAAGGAAAAGGGTTAAATAATTTCTCTTTTACATTCTATTGCATGATTCATTAAATGCATAAACAAATGAAACTGCATTGAATACACCAATTACATATTTCAAGTACATATAATTGCACACGAAGCTTGCACATATATGTTTGAGTGTCTTTTTGCGTATATTTGCGTGTCTTTTTTCGCGTATTTGTGTATAAGTATTTCCCGTATTTTTTGTTTACGTGTCTTGTTGGCATTTTTACTTGTCCTTTTCGTGTATGTTCTACGTGCGTTTTTGTCATGTGTTGCGCTTGTCTTTTTCGCGTATGTTTGCGTGTATGTTTCAATATATTGGACATCTTCCAAACACAAAGGCACTATTACCATACAAGGTAGAACATTCGTATCAAGACACGTAAAATATTGCCCATAAACTGTTGACATGTTGACAACGTAAAAGTGTTATGTGCATTTCTTTACTCGCGAGAAAGACAATGCTTTTTATGATTGGCGTCTTGCCGAGAAATATCTCTTAGATTTTGAGAGTCATTAAAAATGACAACTAAAAATGGTTTATGAAACTAATATGTCATTTTAATGTGGAACACTGTAGAATCGACTGAAATAATGGCTAGAATCGAGCTACACTTTTACCACATACTGGTACCAGTACGGACTTAACTTCACAATTATAGCTACAGTAGAACCTGTTTGAAGCGGCCATAAAATGGTTTAACCCATTCTCTTATAGGCTATATTTTAAGACCGAACCTCTTTGAATAAATCTACCGAAAAGGAGCAGTAACTAAAGAAAAGGAAATGTTTAGAATTTTGTAGTTTGAAACCATTGTGATAAATAGAGCATTGGCTCCTATAGCAGCAAATGGTCTATTTATCACAATGATTTCAAAAAGTAACTTTTACGGAGGCGTAGAAAGGCGTATTTATGGAGGAAATGGTTAATTATGGGCATGGAAGACAGGTGCTAGCTTAATGCATGTCAAAAGTAATGCAAAAAGCTCTTATAAGAGCTTTCTGTATTACTTTTTCCATACAGTAAGCAACCACCTGCTTTTTAAGACTCCTCTTTTCAATGAATGACCGCTTAGAACATGTTCCACTGTATTTATAGCAAAAGGTACGGTGTGCATAGATTAACCCTGACTATTGGCCCGTTCTGAAAAGAAAATGTCTTCTCAATTTTAGATCTGGTTTGAATTCGACTACTAACCATTCAATCGAACTTTTTGAAGAACAATTAACCAAATGTCGTGACACAAACATTTGAGATTCTAATGATCAAGTATCAAACAGCTTGGATTCTAATGAGACGCCGAGGTACTCGGCTTTTCTTCCGGTTCCAAGATCTTTGCAAATGCGACAAAAGTGTTTCAGTTAGCGGAATAATGTTCAAGTGATAATCTGTACTTGAAATGCGTTTCTAGAATGATCAACAACTACCAGAGTCATTTGCTTATACAGTAGAACCTGTCTTAAGCGGTCGTTCATTTATTGATCACAGTAGGCTTAAAATCAGGTGGTTGCTTAATGAAGGGAAAAAGTAAAGGAGCTTTCTGCATAACATTTGACCTTCCTTATAAACCCATAATAAAATGTGTTCTAAAAATGTTCTGCTATATGCTGAAGAGAAGTATACAGTAAAACCTCTCTATAACGGTCACTAAATGTTTAATTAGATGGTATATAGGGCAGGTGGCTGCTTAAAGCAAGGTGAAAGTAAACAGAACGCTCCAATAGGAGCGTTCTGGTTTTACTTTCACGTTGCTTTAAGCAGCCACCTGCTTTTTACACAAAATACTTGATGTAATTTAGTGGTCGTTATAGAGAGGTTTTACTGTATTGCAAAGACAAAAGATGGAATTCACACTAAAGACGACAAAATTTTCATGTGTTTGATGTTGAGTACCCCGATGTTATTCGCCGATGTATGAGTACTATTTGAGTTGCGTTTTAGTTAAATGTCTGTTCGAAATATGCCTATACATGTAATAATATATTTTTTTGCACCGCAAACAAAACGAATCGACGAAAACGTTTACTTTGTATCACAGGCGTATTTTTATATAAGCTATATATTCTAGAGTTAATTAGAGAGACAATCACTTTAATGTATTTTATTACTATTTGAGTTTTAATCATTACACGTACAGAAATCCACATGTCAACAATTTGCATAATGATTGTTGTTGATATTATATTAGCACCCCGCGCAAACAGGAGCATTGGCCTGCATTTTCACAGAAACTGATTCCAGATTAGACTTAATGGTTCATGAGGATTGGGTTACATTTTGGAAAGCGAGTGTGCTTGCTTTTGCAAATACATGTACAGTAAAACCCCGCTAATGCGACCACCAAAAAGAGGTATAATTCTGGGTGCTAGATGAAGGTGGTAGTTTAATGCAGGACAAACGTAATGGAGAAAGCTCCTAGAGGACCTTTCTGTATTACGTTTGTCCTGCATTAATCAACCACCTGCTTATAAAGAATCCCATGTTTAATCATTAAGTGGTCCTATTAGAAGGGTTCTACGGTAGTATATATACCAAGATAAGAGGGTCATTAAGGGGTCATAAAGGGGTCACTTGATCAGGCTCTACACTGCTTGTCATTTAACTCCTTGAAGTACAGTTAATAAACTCAATACAACGAAATTTTAGTAAAGGATAATTTATGTCTTTGTAAGTAGGTGGCTGCTTAACGCAGGGTAAAAGCCATGCAGCAAGCTCCTAGAGGAGCTTTCTGTATGATTTTCACACTGCATTAAGCTCTCGTCTGTCTTAAATATCAATAATGGTATGTATTTGAGTGTTCATAGTATCGAGTTTTTATTGTACCTCATCATAAATAAACGACTATAAATAGACTATTTATGAGTGAGTGAGTGGGTGAGTTGGACACAGTGCCGTAAAACCAAACTCACTCACTCACTCATAAATTGACTCTTTAAACACTGATGGACAATTCCATGCATTTCATCTGTTGCGACGATTCTGATAGTTGTGCATTCTTGTACTGTATCGTCTAGATCTGCCCGAGCTTCATTGTCTGCAAAGGTCAAATTAGAGATCTCATTTAATCTTGAGCGGAATCATTTAATTGATTGATGCAGTGCGAGATCAATAACAAATGCAGAGAAAACCAACCAGTAAACCTGGTACCTTTTCAGAGTGTTTTCAAGGCGTATCAATGTGTTCATGCCTTGTTCTGCTTTGCCAGTGATTCAGTCGGAACACGTCTTGTATAACAGTTAATGTGTTAGACTGAGACCTTATAAAGTTTGTGATAAAAAAAGAAATAATTGGCAGATTGTTGGTACAGTAAAACCTCTCTATAACGGCCACTAAATTGTGTTCATTAGTTGGTATTTAGGGCAATTACCTCACATGATATTTTAGATCCAACCACTTTGAATAAGTCTACCGAAAAGGAGCATTAACTAGAGAAAAGAAAAAAATCAGATTTTTGTAGTTTGAAACCATTGTGATAAACAGAGCATTTGCTCCTATAGGAGCAAATACGCTATTTATCACAATGGTTTCAACTGGTGACTTTTGCAGAGGCGTCAAAAGTCGTCAATATGAGGGAATGGGTTAAGCAGCCACCTGCCTTTAACACAAAACACTTGATGTAATTCAGTGGCCGTTATAGAGAGGTTTTACTGTATTAGTATAAGTCACTTTAACTCTTCCACCGCCATAGGTGAATCTATGATGACCTTTGCATACACAGTAAAACCTCTCTATAACGGCCAATAAATTACATCAAGTATTTTGTGTTAAGGGCAGATGCCTGCTTAAAGCAAGGTGAAAGTAAAACAAAACGCTCCTATAGGAGCGTTGTGTTTTACTTTAACCTTGCTCTAAGCAACCATCTGTCCTAACTTCCAACTAATTAACATAATTTAATGGCCGTTGTAGAGAAGTTTACTGCAGTTTGAATCCAGAGGATCCAAAGTTTATAGGGATTTGTGTATAAATACGCCTTTCTACGCCTTTGCAAACAGAGTATACCCAGTTCAGACGACTCCTATAACAGTCATCTGATCAGAGTCGACTCTGTTTGCTTATGCTATGATATATATATATGATTCTACAGTTTCTGCCATGGCCAAATATTCATGTGTCCTTGTGCTAGTAATTCATTTAATCTAATTAATATCCATGATGCCGATATGTATTATATGAATATTCATGGAAGAAAGGGTTCAGTAGTATCTGTTGCATCACAGGACGACGATAGCATGCCTAGGTTCTACGTGACAATACCTTGAGCGATTTGATACCGAACGGGAGCATTGTGATATGTTTCTTGTCTATGATATCATTAAATTGATTCGATGTACAGGGTGTCCCAAAAAGAATGGAACCCTAGATAAAATGAGTCTTTTAACCAATGTAATCGGACACTCTAAAATGTAAATATTTACTTTTGTAGATATGTCATTTCTGCATATTTTTGCCAAATTTCTTTAAAAACTATGCGCTGGTTTTAAAGATATGAGTATTTTAATGAATGCACCTAAAATCTATTTTAACACGATATGCGTACATTGCATAGTCCATGTCTATATCAAGTTAAAAACGGAGTTTTGGGTGCTTTCGTTAAAATGCTGATATCTTAAAATCCAATGTATATGTTTAGACAAAATTTAGGCAAAATATGGCAAAATGTTGTCTCTACTAAGCTACATGTATATGCATTTAGTGTAAGTTAGCAATATTGACAGAAATGGGTAATATTGCATAGCTTAATCCCGGGTTCCGGTTTGTTTTGGGACACCCTGTACAGTAAAACCCCTCTAAACCAGACAATCAAGATTGAATCAATGTGTGTCTATCGAACGAAAGTAATTCAGAAAGCTCAATGAGGAGCTTCTGTTTGACTTCATCCTACATTAGGCTACCTTAAAGCCTGACCTTGGTTCCTATTTGAGTGTTCGGTTGGAAGTTTTACTTTACATGTTCGTATAAGGAAATAGTCAACATGTATGTATGAGGCAGTGTTATCTCAATTCCAGTAATATCTATATAAAGTGACCATTACAATGAAGTCGTATTCTAATTTTTTAAGGCAGGTAGTGGCTTGATGTAGGACGAAAACTGTATAGAAAAGTTCTCTCTGAGCGTTCTGTATTACTTTCGTCCTGCATTCAACAACCATCTGTTGTTATTCAACATTCGTATGTTTTCATTACATGGTCGCTAACGGCAATATGTAGTACTGCAGTATGTTATAAGACCATTTATATTTTACTTGGGGGTGCGGGGAGGAGGGATCGCATTATTCTTTGAAATGGGACTTGAAATTGTGATAACATATGAAACCAGTTAAATCCAGACCAGTCGTTGAGTGACTCTGAGCTTCATCTGGATCAAGATTGTCTGATATTCTGGTTAATTGTTTGAGGAGTAATGAAGGGGCATTGAACATTCAGAATTGCAGCAGACGACCATGCTACTTACAGTACATTTAAAATGTCTCTAAAGCGGACGTTAAATTTGGTATAAATATCGGTCCAAATCGGCAAAAGGTGGCAGCTTAATGCAAGCAAGGTCACGGATATAAGAATTATTGCTTATGATCATGAAGTTGTCTTTAAAAAAATTTACCAATACAGTAAATCCCGTCTAACCGATCTTTTATTGATTGGATACAGGAATCTTAAAAAGCAGGTGATTGATTAATACGGTAAAAAATGCAGAAAGCTCCTATATGAGTTTTCTGGAATACTTTTGATATGCATTAAGCTACATGTACCTCTTGTATTACCTACCCATAATTAGAACTCTGTTTAATGTTCGCATAAGACAGGTTTTACTGTACATGAAACACTGTGTACATGTGCTAATTTCATCAAATGTAAATAATATTGATGTCATTATTTCTTACACGGATATTCAACGGAAAAATTGTTACTGTTGCAGAAGATATTGCACGTAGTGGTCATTTGCATGTTGTTTTTAACAAGTTATGTAAAATGTTCATGCTATTTCTCTCTGAATCTCAACATACGTGTAGTAATACAGTAGAACCTGTCTTAAGCCTCCATCAAAAGAGGTCCAATTATGGGTCTGTAACGCAAGTGGTAGCCTAATGCAGGTTGCAAGTAATGCACAAAACTCCTGTCGGAGCTTTCTGTATTACTTTTGGCAAACATTAAGCAAACGTCTGCTATGTTTAATAACTGTCCGCTTAACCCTTTCCCTGTTCTGTATTTAGGCCACATTTCAATACCCACTGAATATTCATTAACAAAATAGTTATAAAGAAATCTTGAAGGTGGAGCATTGTAGACATTTTAGAAAGTAAAGAAACAGATCTATCAAATTCTATTAGCAAACAGAGCAGACCTCTGATCAGACGGCTCCTCTAGGAGCCGTCTGATCTGGGTCTACTCTGTTTGCAAATGCGTGAAAACACGTTTATATGAGGGAAAGGGTTAACACATCTTCTACTGTACACGAATTAAATTGGGATACATAAGGCGATACATGTGTATTATTTATTTTATTTCACAATCATGTGGACGTAAAGCTTTAAATTCAATCGATTAATAGCGTTCGTTTAAAGCCAGAATCGTAGAAGCTTTGCCAAAGTATACGGGCAGATAAATGAACACTTGTAAAATGCCTGAGGGAAGTAAACATAATTATATTCGTAAACGTAAGTAACAATAAACAATAATGCAGATTATCACAGTCTTCTCTTGAGGCAAAACATTCCATCAAGAGGAACAATAATGGGTTGCCGCATTAGTGACGCCATGGCCGAGGCAACATTTAGACGTCTTGGCGTAACCATTTGTTCTTGGCATAATGTATACAGTACTATTGCCGGTACAAATAATGTTGGCCATTCCTTTCCCAGCAATTATAAGCATCAAGTTCACATTCGAAACAATGCGTAATTATGTTTGATGTTAATTAACCCTTGTCACGGAATCGGTAACCATGCTTGCATTTTCTAACAGCTTTAATCCAGTTAAGACGCCAAGTAACTCGGCGGCTCCTCAGGATCCAAGCAGTTTTATATTCGGTTAATACCGATAGTTTCCCAAAAGTTTATTCGAATCGGACGTAGATCCAGATTTGAGTATACACTATTTATCTTTACAGCGGGTTAACCCTTTCCCTTATCGTTCTGAAAACAGGCATGGCTGCCAAAACTCAGGGACCATGCTTATAAAGCTTTATAGTTGAGTCTGAGTTTGTTCTCAAGCTTTTGATTGGTCAGATTTGAGCCAAAGGCTCAAATCTGACCTATCAAAAACTTGAGAACGGACTCAGACTCAACTATAAAGTTTTAAATAAGCATGGATACTGATCTGATGCATTTTACCCACTTCTGATTCGTACAAGCATTTGAGAAACAGTTGATCGAGTGTCAAATAGCTTGGATCCTGATGAGACGCCGAGTTACTCGGCGTCTCATCTGGATCAAAGCTGTTTGCAAAAGCAAGTCAAGTCGAGCTTAGCATGAAAAGGGTTAAGATAACTAATTGAATTTTACATTATTTATTTTCTTTTTATATAAAATCAAATCAATACATTCCTTGAACTTTTCCCGTGGGGTTCCGCACACCGTTTAATTAATCGAGCTGAAGTGCACATTAAAACGGTCACAATGGTAGTTAAAGATAAAAGACTGTGCATTTCGCTTCTTTCATTCGAAACGAAACAAATCAACTTGCATTACATTTCTAAATGAAAAGTCGATTACTCTAATAAACCTGTCCGAACACCACGTTGGGGCTTCTTTATGATATAATTAACTTTTAGCATGCTCAGCGCCAACTGGTGATTACTTTAAAATTTGCGACCGCGATGATTCGCAATGAGACGCCATGGAACTCTATATCTCTCCAGGGTCTAAATAGTCCGACACATTGAAAGCCTTTTGTAGATAATTTAAAGGTAATTTGAACTTAAAGAAAATGAAAGGTGTTGCTACTTAAACTGCAGAAGGCTAAAGGCTGAGGCTGAATATTAATCTTTCGCTTGCTATTCACGTCATTATGCCTTCCTGTAAATAGTGAAGACCCAGATAAGACAGCTCCTGCAGGAGCTGTCTCATCAGGGACTGCACTATTTACAAGTTGATTGTGCAACCAGTGCACTCCACAGCAGTGATTGCACCGCTAAATACCTGTACACAGTGAAGATATATGTAAATATACAACAGGGCATGGGTAAAGAAGAAGAAATGTACTTTAAAATTCAGCAAGAGAAGGGTTAAAAAACCTTTGGAAATAGACATTAGCACTATACGTGTTTCCATAACCCTTATCGACATAGTTACGGCTTTTAACTCCGTTGTAAACAGAGTAAACCCAGACCATATGGCTTCTCCATTTGCTTATGGAATAATATAGAGATGATTTTACAGTTTCTGCAATTCTGAATTTACAGTTCATCATTTCCAAACATTCCAACGCCTAGTGTTATCCGGGTCAATTTATCTTAACCTGTTTGAACATATTAATCATTATCTGATTGCAGGTTTTTAATGCGGATGTTAAACATCTACAAGACTACAACCCGGCCCATAAATGTAAGTAAAATAATATAATTATACAACGGGCGCGTGTATAAAATTGTTTCATTACAGTCGATATCGTGTCATCAATGTTTGAAGCATAAGTCATCGATGACGATATTATCTACAATAACGCATTTTAGCAAGAAACTGTATAAAATAAATCCACTTTCCATTACAGTGATAACAGTTACGACACTAACGTCCTTTGCAAACAGTGTAGACTCAGATGAGAGGTGTCCTATTATCAGGGTCTCTACTGTTTGTCATGCTGCATGCACTGTAAGCCATTCTGGAATAGTCCAGCGTTCATTAGCGTTGAAAAAGATAATCTAAAAGAATTATCCACACAATTATCCCAATGTGTTGAAAATACAGTGAACCCTCATTACAACGGAGGTGTTTGTTTCCAGACATGAGGGAGCTTTTTGCACTTCTTGTGTTCTGCATTAAGCAACCACCTGTGTTATTGGCATTGCACCTATTTATTCAGTGGTTGTTTCAAAGAAGTAACGGTAATTTGGTTTTAATGCATATTGCCGGTATAACGAGGGTGCCATTGTAACGAATGCCGGTATAACGAGGGTGCCATTGTAACGAACGCCGGTATAACGAGGGTTCACTGTATAGCACTGTACTTGAGCAACTCACAGTTCGTTTACATGAACGCTCAAACCACACAGTGGACCATAGTATGTTTCTTCGACCCTTCTCAAGCGCCACTGTAGATGATATATAGTTCACATTGATCTAATTCCAATCGTCTATGTCAAATAATCGGTCCTGGGAAACCAATTATTGTGCTTGCTTCCTGAGAGTAAATAAGATATGACTTTGATCTATGAGGAACGATACTGGCCCGAACGTTTATGATGACTGTCAACAAAGACATGTATTTCAAGGCTGAATATTCAAAATGTTGTCGACTGCCACAGGCATATATTTGTACGGTTTCTTCCCATGGTACCTGCAAATGTCTTGTGAAGAAAATATGCTGCGAGTCGCCAGGAGGAGAATAATTTTACCAATAAATCGTGAAGTATCATGGGAATGTACCGTATAATAAATTCATTATACAGTAAAGTTTACTGGTATTCTGTTTAATATTATTAAGCTATTTTATCCCTCAGAGTGTTTCCCCAAAAAGAGACTTACTGCTTTTCTAGGGCTTACATGGTTTGGCTCATCTGGGAATAACATTTCATAAAGCCTTAGGAGAAAGCATATAAATTACGCATGAAATGGCGAATACATGTATATACGGCATTGTCTTTGACATCGGCATTCCTTAAGACATTGTGAATTCCTAAACAACTTAATAGCTACCACCACTTCCGCTAAATTAGAAATATTGTTATAGAAAATCGTAGTAACATGTGTCTTTAAACGCATGTGAACGAATATACATGCCTCAACACTTTATATAGATTTTAATACTCTTAACTTTAAACAGGTCAAGCTTGCCGTGAATATTCCGGGATTTGTAAAAGAAAAGTGTAACATGACAAACAGTGCAGACTCTAGCAAGAGAGCTCATCTAGAAACCGTATCTTCTGGATCTACACTGTATGCAAAGGATATTAGTGACTCGTTCTCCGCACTGAAAGGGTTTAAAGCTGTAATGGAAAGTGGGGTTACTTTGCAAGACATTTGCTAAAATGCGTATTGCTGATTATATCGTCATCAACGATGTTTCTAAAATTGATGACACGATATCGATTGCGATGAGACAATGTTGTACACCTATCCTTTGTTGATTTTATGTTTTGTTACATTATAAACATTATAGTGGTTTGTCGATATTTAACCCTTCGCTTGCTATTCACGTCAATATACCTACCTGTAAAGAGTGAAGACCCAGATGTGACAGCTCCTGCAGGAGCTGTCTCATCAGGGTCTGCACTGTTTACAAGTTGATTTTACAACCAATGCACTCCACAGCAGTCATTGCACAGCGAAATACTTGTACACAGCGAAGATATATGTAATTATACAACAGGGCATGGGTAAAGAAGGAGAACTGTAATTAAAATTCAGCAAGCGAAGGGTTAAATGATCGAAAATTGTGGTAAAAATCGTATAACACTCCAATGGATATATATCTATATCTATCTAGCCATTGATATCATAGAGACGGCTCCTGAAGGAGCCGTTTGATTAGTGTTTGCTCTGTTTGCCTTACAAATAGTGTAGATCAGAATCTACAGTTTCTGTGCTTGCCAAACAATAATATATTTATAAACTATCATAATTATTAATTGAACTAAAACATAATTATACATGACGTCATTATTTCTTACGCACACATATTCACGAGTTAAATGTTTTCAATGATACATGTGTAGCACAATGCGCCCATGCTGTGCTAAAGTTATCAACTTGCTAGTGTTAAGTCTTTTAGTCTGGAGATATTCAGGCATGGTCTGTGTATACATACAAAATGTGCATAGCATGATTGTTTACGATCTACCATCGTTTGCTGTCTTTTATCAAACTGACCTCCCTTCGGGTTATTCTGAATATGTTGAAGCTAATGTAAATCTTACTTAGACTCATATTTGCGTATTTGCAATTAGTGCAGAATCAGAATCACAATTACGAGCTGTCTGATCAGCTTCTCCTCTACTTGCTAACGGTTGATATAGATCTGATTCTACAGTTTCTGCTGAGGCGAAATTTTCAGTTGTTCATGCCATTATAAACGATCAGCTAAACAATAGTAAAAAACCCTATTTTCATATATGAACATGCATTATATAAAAGGCTAGTGCACCACTAACAACAGGTACGTGTGATCTGTATTCATGTTTTATCATTTTCATCATTCACAATAGTAACTCAGTCAATCCCTCCTACTGAAAGAAAATTGACGCCTCTGCAAAAGTCATTGTTTGAACCATTGTGATAAACAGAGCATCATAAAGGCAAATATTATATTTATCACAATGATTTAAAAATGCAAAATTTCAAAATCTTCATTTTCTCTAGTAAATTCTCCTTTTCGGTAGATTTATTCAAAGAGGTTTGGTCTAAATATAGCCTAGGAGGGAATGGGTCAAACCATTCTTCAATAGTAGTTCCTGTATCTCTTTAATACCCACAATGAATCCATTAAAACGTCTTGACAAGACCATCTGAAATCGTGGTCACAACAGATGAGTTTGTGGGCAAAACTCTAAATTGGTGATGAAAATACACTTCTGTTGAACCGCAAATTTCACGCCACCCATTTTTCACACGTGTGAAATTTGCGGCCCCAATTTTCACATAATTTGTGAAAATTGCGTTTTGTTCCTATACCCCCCTTCAAAGCCCGACGCATTTTTCACGTATATGAAAAATGCGTCGAGACGATGTGCTAAATTATTCACTTCAAAACACGCGACCCATTTTTCACACGTGAGAATATATTGAAGTTGACAAATGTCTTTGGTCATTTCGGTTATAGACCAAGGTCGCAGGAATCGAAATGCCAGTTTTGTATTACAACTCAGAAGTTGAGTTGGGTGCTTACTCAACATACTTATTTGATTAAAATATAATTATGGGTCACGTGGGCAAAAAGTATTGGAGTTCCTTGTTAATCCTTTAGCGTCCACATATTTGATATGCATTATGATTGTGTCTGCATTTGATGTCCCCGTGTTGCGGCACATCTTGTTGCCGCTGTACATAGTGTCGCCGGCGACCATCTCTGCTGAAACAAATGGAACATATTGTCGACGGCGTTAATATGTGCCGAAGTTTTCGGCACATATTAATGCTGAACTGCACAAATTGTCGCCGGCGACAATATGTGACGAAGGTTATGATGTTGTTTAAGGGTATTTCTACCGACAAAATGTCAAACGCCTTTATCGACGAACAAATTGGCGACAGAGAACATACATATGGATGAAACGACAAACAGCCGGACGGATATGTGATCCTGTCAAAACAGTTGACACAATACAGAGCTTTTGATTATCATTGGCGCAATTACACTGTTGTGTCATACATCACCGACTACTATAATTTTGATTTCCCGACAAACGACAATATGACAGTAACGTAACCATTGTGCACGTATTGTCGCCGGTGCCGACAACTTCGGCACATACTGTCGCCGGCGACAATATGTGCCGTTTGTTTTGACATACATTGTTGCCGGCGACGATATGTACACCATCGACAACATGTGCTGAAACACCCGGGATATCGAATATCTGGGATATTTTGTCCCGATCGGCTGCTAGTCTGTAACCTAGTCATAAATCTAGAACCGTTTGCATATTGGGTGTGTACATTTCTTAAGAAAAGACCTTTCACAATACAAAAAACTTTTGACCTTATTACCTTCTCCTTGAACTTTGACTTACTATTTTAAAAACTTATTTTGACTGATGAGGAGAAGGACCATTATAATTTGCGTATGTGATTTTTGATACACACCATTTGTAGGAAAACAACATATTTGACCTGCTGACCTCTGAATTGATCTTAAGCATACTTAATGAAAAACCTTACCACTGGCTATGGGATATTTGAATAATACTTTTTGTACTATGTGTATCAGGAAAGACAGAGTTGTTCTTTACTCACGGTAATAGTAACGTAAGAAACCGATCATATCTATCGTTTAGTTTGCGTATATGTATCATGCGTGAATAGTATATCATGCGTGATCTATCTTTTATCGTGACAACACATATCATCTTTCGGCAATAATTTGAGAGCGAAGAAAAAATTATTTCTCCGACTCTGCGCTATTTTTCCAGATCACAACTTTGTTTTAAAAGAGATGTATTATATATGCCGTGAATGTAAATGTAAACTATCAATAAAATATGTTTAAACTAAAAGAGATCAACGCAGAAATCTAAACCGAAAGTAGTTTATTTTAGAATTTTCAGCAAATTTAGGAAAAACATTGAAGAAAACTTCCTGCATTGATTGTTTCGACTCCTGTAGCGTAATAACACGTATTGGCGATTTTGGCGTTCCATAACTTGAACACATATGAAGCAAATTGTTTGAATAGTTAGGGTTATAATGACTGCAGGCCAGTCTGTAAGGTGTGCCAGTATGATGATCGTAGGTATATAAATGGGCGTTTGGTCAGCAGCCAAAATCAGCTCAGACACGGGTTTTTTCGGCCCTGAATAAATGCACGCTACCTCTGCTACCTCTATTCGTGTTATGGCTGCTATGGTGCACCGTACATTTGCAGCATCAAACCAATCGCATTATTTATAGGATCTAATGTCAATAGACAGGACACACCCAAAATCGGCGCAAAAGGTTTAAAAACGGGCCATAAATTGGCCTCGTTTTGTTGTTGGTGTTGTTGTTGTTGTTTTCGCACAGTACACCATGACCTTTTGTGACCTTCTTTAAATAGACGTGTATTGCCTATCTGGTTCTGGTTGTGCTTATCTGGCACCGAAACAAGAACACAAGCAACGTTGTTTAAAGCTGTCACCCTCACGCACTACGAGTTACCTTGCTTTAGTCTGACAGTACAGTGAGAGTTTACTGAAAGTAATTAGACACATCACTGAGAGTGAACTGACAGTAACCTGACAATTCAATGATGGAAAATATTATACTTATTACATTTTTTTTATTATTTTGTTTGATTAATTTATTTTGAATTAAATCAATTAATCAATAACTTGTTTATTGCGATATCATCATTAAGAGTAATAATAATAATAATAATAATAATAATAATAATATTTATTTATTTATTTATTTATTTATTTATTTATTTATTTATTTATTTATTTCGCCACATCACAGCATTACAAAAAATATTATCTTCATTAATTCATTAGTAAGACATATTACTAAAAGCTACTCTACCGTAGACTGTCAGTTTACTCTAATTTAACCTTATTTTCATTTCGGTATACTCTCAGTGCGCTGTCATTTCACTCACAGTTTATTCTCAATGCCCTGTCAAATTTTATATATGTATACATGTATTTACAAAACATTCTGATCATCTACGTCGGTTTTAAATAAGGCAATTGGATAATTCCTTAAATTATAATTTCTGTCACCATATACATAATCCCGAGCAGTTTATATACAGACGCTGTGTCGCTCTGCATCTGGTCTGGATCAGAATTGCTTGCAATTCAAAAAACAGCTCAAATGGCAGGGACTTAGAGTGGATTTCGGCATAAGCAGAAGTTCTACTTAACCGATTTCGAGATAACAAGAGTCGACTCATGGGGCATTACTGTCATAGACATAATTCAGGGAAAAAGCTACCCTATCCGATATTTATTCAATGTCCTGATGGCTGTTTAAGATCTCTCGTGCGTAAGCATGTCAACAATAGCTAAACCATCTATTGACATATCTGTGAAAAATGCGTTGGTATTAGTAGGTCTTCAGAAAATTGGGTTAAAGGGGTGCCGACATTTTCACAGCACGGTTTTGTGACAAATGGGGCCGCATTTTTCACACGTGTGAAAAATGGGGCCGCAAATTTCACCCGTGTGAAAAATGGGTGGCGTGAAATTTGCGGTTCAACACACCTCTATATCTATGGGTTCGACCTAAGATTAGTGCAACAGTTAGACATAGTAATAGTGTACATGTATTATGGATCGCTATGTTTTTGCTATACTATAGCGATGTACGTTTTTACTTTGATGATTTGCAACTGCATATCGATATACCCTTATAACACGGATACCCGATCTTTTCTCTCCGCCAATATGTACAGCTGCATGCATCAATATGGGATAATGTTTTGCTTCCTAAAATTAGATTTGACTCAGTAGCAAACAGTTTAGAACCTCAACAAACGTTTCCTTAAAACAAGTTCCCTCATATAAACGCATGTTCACGTAAACAGAGTAGAGTAGGGTCTGTTCCGTTTGCTAATGGAATTTGATAGATCTGTTTCTTTGTTTCTAAATTGACTACAATTATCGACCTTCCATATTGATTATAATCTGAAAGTGGGTGATCCCTCGAAAGCAAAAGTAGAAATGCAAAAAGAGAAAATTGCAGACTCGGTTTTATTGAGTCTGTTCCTGAGTAGTTATTAAAAGTGCAACACTACTCACGCCCCCTAGCACCGGCTTAAGTGGTATTCAATTTTCAAAACGATTAACATCAAAACTAATGATCCCGAAGGACCAGAAAATATAACAATACTGAGAATTAAGTACGGGGCGACTTTTTACAGCGGCCACACTAGTTTGTCCTTGAATATTCAGTAGTATAGGTATTGGAATTTGTTCGAATATAATTAAGGGTATTCAGGGTATTTAACTTATTCTGTCCTAGGCTATTTTTAGATCCAACCTATTTGAATTAATCTACCGAAATTTATTTTAAGATTGCATAGTTTTTAAACCATTGTGGTAAATAGAGCATTTGGTCCTATGGAGCAAATGCTCTATTTAACACAATGGTTTCAAATTGTGACTGTTACAGAGGCGTCGAAATGCGTCACTAGGAGGAATTATGCTGAAACACATTCGAAAAACATTCAACTCATCGCAGTTAAAACGGTGCTGGCTATTTCCAGTCTACTACGAGACGCCAGTTTTCTTTCTCCTACTTTCGTTTGAACGGAGGTGACCATTTCGCTGTGGCCCGGAAGTAGTAGTCAATTTGCACATCGAATAGTTTATGAGCTGGGTCACAGCAAAATGGTCGCATCCGTTCAAAAAGAAAGTTGGAGAAAGAAAACTGGCGCCTCGTAGCAGACTGAAAATACTAAGCGCCGTTTTAATTGCGGTGAGTTTAATGTTTTTCGATAGTGTTTCACCATAATTCGCGTTTTTGTTGAAACGTTTAATGAATACAGATCCCCCTATATACGTCTATGCATCCTGGCGGGAGTCACATCGTTTCGCTCTAGCGTTTTTCAAATTCGCGGTCTTGCATCGACAAGACGTAGCAATATTTAAGGAAAGCACTAATTGTGCCGCTTAGCATATGGCATTTGGAACGGATCAAGACCAAAATGATTGAAATCGGTGTTGAATTGGCTTTGCTGTAAGACTTTGAAAAACATGATTGTTGCATTTTCCGCCACTGATCTGACGTAGTTATGTACCTTTCAATACATATATAGACCCGAAAGGAATTTTTTTCCGGGTCGCGTTTTTCTTGTTTTTCGGAGTGGTTTAAGGTTCAAATAGATAGTTTTAGGCTAGGTTTACATACTTCGATCACATTTTCTTTGGGGGGGGGGGGGGGGGGAGGGGAGGTTCCGTGGTGGGTCCAAGCATGCGTCGGACACCTTTGATGATGATTGGATGGTCATGGTCATTCCGATACTAATAATAAGCTGCCTGGAGAAATAAAACATCATGTAATTGTTCACAACTTGTGAGAAATGTCCTACAATTGTACACAGTCATGTACTTTTCAGCATTCTTTTCTGTATGAAATTTGACGTATTACAGATGTGATTCTATGTCACATCAAAACTCGGCATCGATCACATTCGTCACAAAATGTGACAGATGTTACGAATGTAATCACATTCGTAACACGTGTTACGAATGTGATCCGTTACGAATGTGGTCCAACAAAGCTTCGCGGAAACTTTTAATCACTGCACCATAATACATAAAAGCCTAGTAAGATTACAGCTCATGCACAATGCTAATTTAAATCAATACAAAACTAAATCTTTGTTTTAATATAGTTCTGAAAGTAAAGCCAATATTTGTAATAAACTTGTCTGAGAACGGCGGTTAGGGTTGTTTATGAGATAATTAAATTGTTTTGCATAGACAATCTGGTTATAACCATCTCCTAAACTTTGTTTTGCCGTGAGAGGTAAAGTCCGCCTTAAGATGACTTGTTATTTCTGATAGAAATGACAGAGCAATACAGTAGAAGCCTTCTAAACCAGATTTTTAGTAGAGAGAAATTTAGATACTTTTAGGCAGGTGGCTTGCATAACCCATTACCTCATAGGCTATTTTTATATACAACCTCTTTGAATAAATCTACCGAAAAGGAGCACTGACTGGAGAAAAGGAAACATTTAGAATTTAATAGTTTGAAACAATTAAATAGAGCATTTGCGCCTACAGGAGAATGGATGGTTTGGGTCAGAGTAGCTGGTAGGTCTTTTTTGGCATACATTTTGTAGATATTTACTGACAGCGATTACATTTTGTATTACTTTATCGAAATTAAGGCGCAAGTGCCAACAGTCTTTTGCCATCTATCGTGACTCAATCGTTGACAGGTAGGTCACCGTCCGCCAATTTGTTTGTTTTGACAGCGCGTATGAATACAGCTAGGTCGTTCGAATGTTATTAACTAGTGAATATATGCCCGTGAATATCCAAATATATATGATAGTGTTACGTCACGCTGAAGCCACGAGTTATGTTATACGTCTCTATATTACACACGTTTAATATAAGCTATAACGTCATGTAGAAGGACCTCGACGACATGTTAAAACCTGTCAAAAGCGTCATTTTCAGTCAAAATAAGTTATGTGATAAGAATATTATGATGCTTGTACTCATTGTGTACAAACTGCTAGAGGCTCGCTTAACCCTTCTTCTTGCTGAATTTTAAAATACATTTCTCCTTCTTTACCCATGCCCTCTTGTATAATTACATATATCTTCACCGTGTACAAGTATTTCGCTGTGAAATCACTGCTGTGGATTGCACTGGTTGCGCAATCAACTTGTAAATAGTGCAGACCCTGATGAGACAGCTCCTGCAGGAGCTGTCTCATCTGGGTATTCACTATTAACAGGTAGGTATATTGACGTAAATGGCAAGCGAAGGGTTAATACTATTTTCAAAGACTATGTTTCCTTCGAGATCATGAATTTCAGTACTTCTTGTTCTGAAAATTGAATACCGCTTAAGCCGGTGCTAGGGGCGTGAGCAGTGTTGCACTTTCAATTACTGTTCATGAACAGACTCAATAAATCCGAGTCCGCAGTTTTCTCTTTTTGTGTTGCAAATTTTGCTCTCGGATGATCACCTCCTTTCAGATTTTTTAATATCGGATTGTACAAAATGGACTACTCAGAACATGTTCACTTCAACATAAACGTGCAAGTGTTTTTTTTTTAATTATATTATTTCATCACGGTATCACTCCGTTATAGCAAGTAGGTGGCTGATTAGCCCTCATTCAAAAATAATGATATCATGAATATTAATGTGTAGCTTTTGACAATGCAACTATGAAACTTGATTTTTCTACCAGGGGAAAAACTATAGAATTACACGTAGATTTCAATAAGTTTATGGGCAACCGGGATAGACTCTGATCAAGGTCTTTTTTGTGCTTTTTTTGGTTTGTTGTTATAATTTTGGTTTGTTTTGTTTGTTTGCATATGTGCCACAATTCGTCTATATTAGTAAAATGGTTAAAGTCCCTGAACGCCTTTGCATTAAACAAATAAATATAATTATGCTGAATGCTCGTACCCTTCAGTATACCATTTAAACAGTCTTGTTTTTTATTTGATTGTTTCCTGTTCAGAAACAACAATAAAACTCTAAAATATATCGCGCTGTACATTTTGTTCCAGTGGTAAAAGAAGTATGTCAGTTCTTTATAAATATTCGCTATAAATATGGCAAACACTTCGCGCATGCGCCTCACGATATCAAACAATGCATTTAGGCGTCTCTTGGAAGCCGAAGTTGAATGAGCACTGTCTCTAAAAATCGGCAAGAAAATGTAGAAATAGACATACTCACAGTCTCTATATTTGATCTCTCTATATTTCATCGATTTAAAAAAACGCATGTAATTTAACACAACACCTCAACTTTTCTTTCAAATGGATGGGCACTCATCAAAAACACCAAAGTGTCATTTTTTCGATCTCAGGACGTCCAGGGACTTTAACCTTCAGCCTGCTGAGCAAACTATTTTTACAGAATTTTTCACTTACTACATTTTCAAAATTCAAGCTATAATAAATGTGTCTACCAAAATGCAATCACGGTATCAAACAGTTTGGATCCTGATGAGACGTCTCATCTGGATCCAAACTGTTTGCATAAGTATTCACTCTTCCGCCCATAGCAGGCTAAAGGTTAAACTGACACTGGATGTATGCATAAACTGATAATAACTGTTCAACAGTAACTGTTGTTATCGTAATTACTCTGTTTTTATCGTTAATATTCAACAGTTATCGTGATTACTCTGTTTTTTAGAGGTTCATATTCAACAGTTGTTATCGTGATTACTCTGTTTTATCGTTCATATTCAACAGTTGTTATCGTGATTATTCTGTTGTTATCGTTCATATTCAACAGTTGTTATCGTGATAACTCTGTTTTTATCGTTCATATTCAACAGTTGTTATCGTGATTACTCTGTTTTTATCGTTCATACTCGTCAACGTATACACATTAGCATACACACATGATCTGGAACATTTTTTTGTTATGAAAACTGAATACCGCTTAACCCTTTTTTCATATAAACGCATTTTCACGTATTTGCAAAAATAGTAGACCCAGATCAGACGGCTCCCATATGTCTAATATGCTGCTAATGGAATTTGAAATATTCGTTTCTTTACTTTCTAACATATCTACAATGTTCTACCTTTCATATTTCATTATACCTATTGGAATTTGGAATACACTTAGAACAGGGAACGGGTTAAGCCGGAGCTATGGGCATGAGTAGTTTTTAAACTTTAATAAATGCCTAAGAACAGACCTAGTAGAACCGAGTCTGCAATGTTTTCCTTTCGCATTGCTGATTTGATTTCGAAGAATCTGCTTCATTTTTATACGCCCACCTAATAAAGGTGGTCGTATATTGTCGTGGCCCCTGTCCGTCCGTCCGTTCGTTCGTTCGTTCGTTCGTTCGTCCGTCAACATTTTGTTTGTCCGCTGTTTTCTGGGAAAACTATTTGACAGATATTAATGAAACTTCACACAAATGTTTAATGCATCAAGATCTGAAGCTGAGTTGATTCTGAGGTTCATTTGATTTTTCATTTCAGTTATGGCCCTTGTCCTTAAAAAATATGCAAATAGTTTGTCCGCTGTTTTCTGGGAAAACTGTTTGAGAGATATTAATGAAACTTCACACAAATGTTTAATGCATCAAGATCTGAAGCTGAGTCGATTCTGAGGTTCATTTGATTTGTCGTTTCGGAGTTATGGCCCTTTTACTTAAAAAATAATGCAAATACATGCAAATAGTTTGTCCGCTGTTTTCTGGGAAAACTATTTGAGAGATATTAATGAAACTTCACACAAATGTTTAATGCATCAAGATCTGAAGCTGAGTTGATTCTGATGTTCATTTGATTTTTCATTTCAGAGTTATGGCCCTTGTCCTTAAAAAATATGCAAATAGTTTGTCCGCTGTTTTCTGGGAAAACTGTTTGAGATATATTAATGAAACTTCACACAAATGTTTAATGCATCAAGATCTGAAGCTGAGTCAATTCTAAGGTTCATTTGATTTGTCTTTTCGGAGTTATGGCCCTTGTATTTAAAAAATAATGCAAATACATGCAAATAGTGTGTCTGCTGTTTTCTGGGAAAACTGTTTGAGAGAAACTTAATTGATTCTGAGGATCATTTGATATTTCGTTTCAGAGTCATGGCCCTTGCACTTAAAAAAATAATGCAAATCTTTGCAAATATGAGGATTGCCATAACTTTTTCATTTGAAATTATATTTACTTCAAATATTTTATATGGTTAAACCTTAATATGAATTTTTACATATATTGCAGGGGTTTTGATATGTCATTTAATATATTCTAAAGTCATGGTCCTTGAACTTTGTGTGTTCGTTGCTTTGTTTGTCGGTCAACTTTTAGTTTGTCTGTTGTTTTCTGGGGAACTATTAACATGATATAAATGAAACTTAACACAAATGTTTTAAGCAACAAAATTTGAAGCTGAGTTTATTTTGAGGTTCATTCAGTTTGTCTTTACAGAGTTATGGCCGTTGTACTTTACAAAAATCTGCAAAAATGAGGATTAGCTGTAACTTTTTTATTTAATAAGATATTCACTTCATTTTTTTAAAAAATAGTATCACCTTAATATGGAAATCAAGATCTGAATCACAGATTAGAAATTTCATCACTTATAAGGCATGTTGAATCGGAGAAAGTTTGCAAGTGGGCGTATTATGTACCGTATGCGGTACTCTTGTTTAAATAATATTGAACAGAACAGAACAGATAATTTATTAAGACTTATACATAAGTACATCGTCTAGTTCACATGAAAATATATATAACATCACGTGAGTTTTTACAATATATACAAACAAACAACAAAGGACCTATACTAATCACTCTCAGTAGTGCGGTGACGTATGTTGTTACCTTTTATGGAGCAAACTGGGTTTCCATGAGGAAACCACTATGCATGACCCAGGATTGATCCATTGGCGCACTGATAAGTTAAAACATATGATTTGAAATTTGTGCTGAAAAAGCTGGAACTTTTAAAATACATTTCTCCTTCTTTACCCATACCCTGTTGTATAATTACATATATCTTCACTGTGTACAAGTATTTCGCTGTGAAATCACTGCTGTGGAGTGCACGGGTTGCACAATCAACTTGTAAATAGTGCAGACCCTGATGAGACAGCTCCTGCGGGAGCTGTCTCATCTGGGTCTTCACTATTTACAGGTAGGTATATTGACGTGAACAGCAAGCGAAGGGTTAATACCCCCAGAGAGGAGACGAACTCGTATAATTATTTGGCTTTGCTTTGTGACATTTAGAATTGATGCATTTTCAAACTTCACCAGTCTTCATAAACCAAAATTTTAATCTTTAGGGAAGAAGAAAATTGATAGTCGGCATTAAAGCCTTCGCATAAATTGCTTCGAAGGAATCAATATTATTTAATCATCTTCCGAAATAAAAATCACGGATGAGGAAAT
The DNA here is from genome assembly GCA_963576725.1 of Azorinus chamasolen. Lineage (NCBI taxonomy): Eukaryota > Metazoa > Mollusca > Bivalvia > Cardiida > Solecurtidae > Azorinus > Azorinus chamasolen. The sequence continues at coordinate 93,994,894 of OY755235.1, read as the reverse complement.
AATCTGCTTTAAGTCTAGAAGCAAAAGTGTCGTTTAACTGGCTCGGATTAATGTAGCAACTTTAGCAAATTCTCATTCTCTCCGTCTCGCTGTCTCTGTATCTCTCTATCACTATATTTGCAGTTAGATCTACCAGCCTAGTATGTAAATACACCCATATACGACTATTCCGAAACATCCGTCGGATTTACTTATCTATAATGCATATAGTTTAATAAATCTGATGTATTATAATTTTATATATTGAATCAAAATTACTATGTATTATTTAAGCCATTTTTTCTTGGTTCAGTATACATGTAGGTTACATCTCTTAATCCTTTATTCCATAAATACGCTTTTCTACGCCTTTGCAAACAGGATAGTTCCAGATCAGACGGATCCTAAAGGAGACGAGAAGTCTGGCCAGGGTCTGCTCTGTTTGCTTATAATATGATAATATTCTACAGTTGATGTCATGGCCAAAATAACACGTGCCATTATAAAAAAGAATCTAATTAATATCCATCACGTCATTACTTCTTGCATGAATATTCATGTAGTAAAGGGTTAAGCGACCACCAAATATATGTCACAATCTAGGTCATAAAGGTGATAGATTAATACAGGACGAATGTAATGCAGAAATGTTCTACAGGAGTTTTCTACATTGCTTTCGGCCTGAATTAAGCAACTACCTTCTTCTAAAGTCACCTTTGTATACAGTTGAACTTCGATACCTCGAACTTCACGGGACAATACAAATAAGTTCGAGATAACAGAAGTTCGAGTAATCCGAGTTATGATCTGGACCATTTCATAAGTTCACAACATAATGCAGGTCCAAACTAATGTTGAAATCTCATGTAGGAGCTTTCAGCATTACTTTAGACCTGTATTAAGCTGTCACGCATGTTAGATATACGAAGTTATAAATTTTAGAGAAATTCTTCATTGTAAGTTTTGGAAGGACTGAACTATTGGTTCTACATGTAGTTATTCCGAAATACGATTTATCCGAGTTCGAGATATTGAAGTCCAAGTGTATTTATAAAGTGGTCGGTTACATTGGTTTGGGTGACTTAACCAGGCCAGTCTGATAGTGTTACCCTTGCGACGATAGAGAAAAAGGTAAGACGATATCATATTCAATAGGATGTTTTAGCCCGACATAACAAAAAGGACACTTGATTGGCTGGTTTTAAAACAATTAAACAATTTCGTAAATTATACATATATCTGTAATATGCGCTCATCTATGTACAGTACCATGCCAGCTTATTTCTGGTTACATTTGTAAACAGTTTGGTTCGATTTGAAACCGAATCATCAATAGGATTGAATGTTTGATGGCAAAATGATAATATAGCTTATTTTAACAAATTCTCTGTTCAATAATCATATATGAAGTAATGACGTCATGGATATTTATTAGCTATTCTGTTAAAATGGCATGTGTACAGGATAGTTTGGTATTAGTAGAAACCGAAGCGTCAGATCTATTAGAATTTCTTAAGCGCAGAGAACACCCTGATCAGACGGTCCCCTGAGGAACATGCGTGAAAAGACGTTTATATGAGGGAAAGGGTTAGCATGAAATAGGTCAACATGAGAGTGGTGGGAAAAGTTTAAATTTTGCATTTATTTGCAAACAGATGGTTTTGGATAATTTCAGTTTGCCACCATTTTCCTTATATACGTTATTTTGTCTAAACAGTTGTCTGCGATTTTCGGTCTCCTTTCAATGCATAAGTCTAATGTCTAGCTAGATATACAAGCTCGTCGTTCGTTTTTCCTAATGTGAACATGCCGCCGAATCCCGATTTGTCTAGCTCGGCGTTTCAGCTCGAAATTCAATTTCCTTATCTAATGTCGAAAGTGGATGGACAAATATGGAATTAAATTTTCAATTCTAAATTTGATGTCAACAAATGCTATTGTATTAATAAACAGCGAGGTGGTGTCAGTTGCAATATATGAGTAATTATATAATTGACTTTCTGATTTACAGATTTAAGTGAGTGCAATAACCCATTCGCTCATATTGACGCATTCTGACGCCCCTGAAAATGTCAATTTATGAAACCATTATGATGAATAGAGCATTTGCTCCTATAAGAAATTCCCTATTTATCACAATTGTTTCAATTCACAAAATTCAAAATTTTCCTTTTGTCTAGTTAATGCTTCTTTTCGGTACATTTATTCAAAGAAGGAAGTTGGATCTAAAAATAGCCTATGAGGTACATGTAATAGGTTAACACTATTACCAGTTTTCATTTTATTCTGATATTTGGGTGTGTGCGCGGGAGGGGGGGGGGGCATACATGTAGAACAAAAATTATCAGTTATTGATGAAATCGGTTTATTTGTATTACATGGGCATTTTTCGATATAAGTTCAAATTGGGAACCTTCATAATAATGATAGAGCATAACAAATACCAAGTTTTATGATATTACTGAAAATATGCGATCATTGTAGGGACCTCCTCTTTAACCGGAATTTTAATAAGATCAAATCTAATCAGTTTGCCCCAATGCAGGGTGAACGGCCCTCTAAACCCGACATTTAGTTAAAAAGAATTAAGATCTCTTTCGAGATTAAGTTAAGAAGAAGTGAGATCTCTTTAGTCAGGCGACTGTTTAATTCAAGGTGAAAGTCGTGCAGAAAGTTCGCCTGGTTACTTATGTAATTAAGCTTTCGCCTGTCTGAATGGCCGTGCTTGAAACTAATTTTAAATCCGGTTATACCGTATTTTCACGTGAGCACCGAACCATTTCCATGTCCGAAGGTGATAGAACCGTTTGCTTGGGTCTGAGATCATTCCCATGTATCTGACCAATCAGGGTCCATGCTTATAAAGCTTTTAGTTGAGTCTGAGAACGTTCACAAGCATTTGATTGGTCAGATTTGAGCCTTTGGCTCAAATCTGACCAATCAAAAGCTTGAGAACTCAAATCTGACCAATCAAAAGCCTGAGAACGAAACTCAGACTCAACTAAAAGTTTTATAAGCATGGACCCTGATACTTGAGAATGATCTTAGACTCGGACTCAGAAGGGTTACCTAGCATTGGACCCGAGACAAGTATAGGAGCTATGACTCTGAGACGTTTGATAAGATTTCAGAATGATATGTGTTTACAAAACTTAGACGCCAAGTATCAAAATAAAACTATATGCGGATATTTTATCGCAATTCCGTATAAATATGACACTTTCTGCCATTTTCAAAGTGTTCGTTCATTAACCATTTCCTCCATAAATACGCATTTCTACGCCCCTGCAAACTCACCTATTGAAACCATTGTGATAAATAGAGCATTTGCTCCTATAGGAGCAAATGCTCTATTTATCACAATGGTTTCAAACTACAAAATTCTATAAAGTTTCCCTTTCTCTAGTTAATGTTCCTTTTTGGTAGATTTATTCAAGGTGGTTGGATCCTAAACATAGCCTATGAGGGAATAGGTTAAATGATAAGTACTTATCTATTTAATCATTTTAAACGCTTTGCTCCATGAGTGTTTATGCAGGAAACAATGAGAATATTGATTACGTTAATTTTCACAATGGCTTACGAACACATGGACTATTGGTCATAAAAGAAACTGCAGAAAATTATTTTTATTATTCCAAAAGCGACCACAGTAGACCCTGGTCTGACGGCTCCTGCAGGTTTTTTGTGTCACCTGCCGAGAGGCAGTTTGTCACTTAGGGATCTCTTTTCCGTCATCTGTCTGTCCGTCTCTCTGTCCGTCTGTTCGTCCGTCCGTCTGTCTGTCCGTCACACTTTCTTGTTTTGGCTGTCATTTCTAAACTAATCATTATAGAGCTTTTAAATTTTACACATGGAACAAGCATGATGTGAGCACGTGCCATGCACAAGGGACACAACTATAGCATCAATATGTTTTGAGTTATTCTCCTTTTTCATATTAACAATAAGTGTTTGTGTCAGCTGCGAGCAGGTGACACACGTGTTTCTCCGAACACTCTTGTTTATAAAAGTAGTATATTAATCATTTCCGTCATATAAACGCCGTTTCATGCATTTGCATCTGATCAGGGTCTGCTCTGTTAGCTAATGGAGTTTGTTGTGTCTGTTTCTTTACTTTCTAAAATGGCAACAATGTTCCACCTTCCATATTTCATTGTTACTATTTGTCTATGAACATTCAGTGGGTATTGAAATTTTGGATAAAAATAGAACAGGGAAAAAGTTAAATGACTGCATCATAACAGGCGCTTAGAAAGCTGTTTTTGATATAAATTAACAAAACCTTCAGTTTAGATGGGTTTTACTGTAAACATATTGGTTTTCTTTTATTGTTGCATGAAGTCTTTAACCCTTCGCTTGCTTTTCACGTCAATATACCTACCTGTAAATAGTGAAGACCCAGATGACACAGCTCCTGCAGGAGCTGTCTCATCAGGGTCTGCACTATTTACAAGTTGATTGAGCAACCAGTGCACTCCACATCAGTGATTGCACAGCGAAATACTTGTACACAGCGAATATATAATTATGTAATTATACAACAGGGCATGGGTAAAGAAGGAGAAATGTATTTTAAAATTCAGCAAGAGAAGGGTTAAGTGCAGATAGGAGTCACTGATGTCATTTGTAAATAGTGTAAACCAAGAGGAGGGGGTTCCTAGGGGGACTCCCTCGTCAGGGTCTGCACTGTTTGTCATGCTACACCTTTCTTACAAAACATCGCTGAATGCGATAAGCTTGATCTTTCTGAATTTTGAAATAGTTCATTTGAAAATTCAGCATTGAATAGTATAACCCTTTTCTTTACTTAAACGTCTTTTTCACGCATTTGCTTCTGTAGTAGCCGTCTGATCAGGGTCTGCTCTTTTTGCTTATGGTTTAATATAGATCTGATCCTACGGTTTCTGCCTAAGCCAAAATGTATCGTCTTCATATGCCATTATAAACAAATAATGTAAATAATATCCACGGTGTCATTATAACACTGAAAGTTAACACATATCCGTATATCGAGGCCTTTTGATACCTCTATAAAAGTCACATTTTAAAACCATTCTGATAAATAGAGCATTTGCTCCTATGGAGCAAATGCTCTATTTATCAGAATGGTTTCAAAACTGCAATAATCCTTTTCTCTAGTAAATGCTCCTTTCTGGTAGATGTTTTGTCTAAAAATAGCCTACGTGGGATCCCGGAATGGGTTAACTCATAATGTATATTCACTTGAAAGGGATCTAAACGCCGATTTAATATACATGTAGCATGTAACAAATCTTAGTATATATAGTATATCTATCATTTTCTTCAAAAAATGATATCGCCAAATTCAGACAATAGTCAGTTGGAAGTGAGTGGTCTTCTAATGGATTCGTGTTATGTTAAAACTCATCTTGAACGAGATATTCGCAACAGGTCACCTCCCCTGAGATCTCTAAGCACTTTCAGACAGCATAATTATGTCTTGTCAGAGTCTGAAAGAAAACAACACAGATTGTAGTCAATTCTTTAAAATGTTATTCTCCAAGAAAATCGTTGCGTGAGATGAATAAATGCTACCTTGGATACACACATTATAAGGATGGTTTGACCACACATTATTGTTTTCTCCCCTGTGAAAAAGGCATTCCTGCTCAAATTTGTATTCCTTGTATTTTGGACTACTTCCAAATCGACCAAGCTGTTGATAACGTATTGACCGATTATCAAACGGTTTGGATCCTGATGAAACGCCGAATTACATCTAGATCCAAACTGTTTGCAAATGCGAGTCAGGTCGCGGACAGCATGGGAAAGGGTTAACCCATTACGTCATAGGTTATTTTTAGATCCAAAGATTTTGAATAAATCTACCGAAAAGGAGCATTAACTAGAGAAAAAGAAAATATTAAGATTTTTTAAATTTGAAGCCAATGTGATAAATAGAGCATTTGCTCCTATAGGAGAAAATGCTCTATTTATCACAATGGTTTGAACAGGTGACTTTTTCAGAGGCGTCAAACGGCGTCAATATGAGGTAGTTAGTTAATGGAACTACAGTAAAACCCCTATAAACCGGAATTCTAGTAGAGAAATGTTTATATACGTTCAGGCAGCTGGCTGCTTAATGCAGGGTGAAAGTCATGCAGAAAGCTCATAGAGGAGCTTTCTGCATGGCTTTCACCCTGCATTAAGATGTTCAACAGAAACGCATGACCTTCATTACAAAATAATTGGATACGGTGAAGTGTCATATTTTCAGTTTCTCTTATTTGTAGTATATACATGTACATTCAGTGACACGTTTGATATTTTCAAATGTGAGTGTGTTAACCCATAGCCCGCTAATCACGAATTGACTCGAATTTGCAACATACTTGGATCCAGATGAGTTACTCGGCGTCTCATCAGGGTCCAAGATGTTTGTCGCTGACTCTGTTCGTTTTTCAAAAGCTTGATCGAATCGGAAATAGTATTACACCGAATCCAAAGATGGGCAGATATTATTTTTTTCACAGCAGGGCAAGGCATGACCCTTATAATGCAGGATATGAGTCACTAATGTCCTTTGCAAACAATGTAAACCTAGATGAGAGGGCTCCTAGAGGATCCCTCTCACCAGGTCTGCGCTGTTTATCATGTTATACCTTTTTTAGAAAAAAAATCTCTAGATATTCACTGTGCGCTTGACCTGTTTTGAATGGTCCCTTTTACATTTCAGCATTGTTAGGGTTAAGTTGAACTTCGTTCGCAAATGTTTTCTTTGCATGTGTTTTCAAATCGTGTTCATGCCATATTTATGAAACCCGGCCTGGGGGACCGCTGGTACATTTCCAGATAACACCAGCAAACAGATAGTTTGGGCTAGATAATGTTTTATTCAGTAAAACCACATGCATATTCGTGAATACAATATACAGTTATACCCCTCTAAACCAATCAAAACATAGTTGTTATTATAGTTCTTAAAGACAGGTGGTATATTAGTGGAAGCTTCCTGCATTACTTTACTTTCGTCCTGCATTGATCACATATTTGCTCTTATAAATTCCGATGTACATTCATAAAGTGATCGCTATAGATGGACATTACAGTGCAGTTACGAGCGTATACTCACTTTGTTTGTTCTGAAATATAGCGTATATATGCTGGGTCGTAGGTTATAAAACTTCCGACTCTGAGTCTGAACTCACTCTGAAGCTTCTGATTGGTCAGATTCCGGGCTACTACTACTGCTAATACTACTACTACTACTGCTGCTACTACTACTACTACTTCTAGTAGTAGAAGTAGAAGTAGTAGTAGTAGTGTAGTAGTGTAGTAGTGCACTGTTTTAATCCATATCATATGGCGTAGATCAACGTTGTTTGTCATTTATGTCATCATGAAATGGGGGTCACATGTACGCAGATATCGATAACTTTTGTTGTATGGAGAACACTTATTTTATTATAATCTAGCATAGTCTAATATTTTCATCCTTTTTGTATTAAAATTAATCAACACAGTATCAACAATTTTGTAGATCCTGATGTGATTATATCTATTTGGCACCTCATCTGGATCCAAACTGTCTGTGATTGACAGCGAATGGCTTAATACCCTCGCCAGTCTGTAGGTCTTTTCTGCAAATCTACTTTTCTGTCCACCTGTACGTTTGTCACTCCCCATGTCTTTCTTTCTATGTGTACATCTCCTGTCCCATTCACAGGGGGCCATTTCGTGGGTCTAGATGGTCTAAAAAGTAAAACAAAAAATGATTGGGTCGATTTAGTGTTATAACACTAAATCGACCCATTCAATTTTTTTTGACTTTTTAGACAATCTAGATCAACGAAATGCCCCCCGAGTGGTCCCATTGGTTTGTCCCGTTTTACCTCAGTACAGTTAACTCCCTCTATTGGACGTTCGAATTCGTATCAATGTCAGTCCTTAACCCTTACTGGTGTGTGGTGGTCTAGTGGTAACGCGTTTGACTACCAGTCCGGAGGTCCGGGGTTCAAATCACGGTCCCTCTCGGAAATTTTAGAGACGCTTTTCAGTGTCTCTCACCCGCACCTCCTATCCACCAGGGTTTCAAAAGGGTACCTGTGAGGATCACTAGCCGGTACTGCGGCTGCATGATTGCGCCATATGTTATCAGTGCTCAATATTGTAGGCGAATGACTCAATGACCAGGGGAGTAAATGTACAGTCGGCTGAGCGGTCCTTGGGACTGAAAGTAGATTATAACTAGAAACTTCACGTTTTGTTTTACTACATGTACGCTGAATGGTCAAATGGGCTATGCCAACATTCAAACAGGTCAATTTTACAGTGAATATTCAGGGATTGTTCGAAAGAAAAGTGTAACATAACAAACTGGACAGACCGCACAGTAAGGATTAAGACTGGTTGCAGCTTAATGCAGGATGGAAGTCGTACAAAACAATTCTGATTGACTTGCATTATGCATCTATCTGTCTAACGATCTTCTTAACTAAATGCCAGGTTTAGTATTCCCCAGACTTCTTTCCAGGTTACAAGTAACTTTGTAATATTGACTCTAATATTGAAATACAATGTTTTAATAGAGATGAATAGTAAGTTTGCAGTACACTGTCAAATAAGGAATTTCACAGTTAACGAGACATACATACAATAACAAGTATGCTATATCAGTTGTGTAAAAGGTCATCGTCCACGGGTTACTGACATATGACTTTCCTCTGGGGTTTCCGAACAATTACAGACAGTATCGTTATGTCGTGTTTGTGTCATTGTCAGACATAGAAACAAAACGTGTGAATAACTTGCTTGCGATGCTAGTATTTGGACAAAGGAATTCTGTTAATAAGACATTTATGGCAGATAATTGTGATGAAATCAAATCATTATTGTTTGCTTTCGCCAGAGACATGTACATGTACATACACTGTATGTTATACTGAATGTTTTTAAAACTTTTAAATCTCACACACAATTTAAATTTGAAAGCGTACCTGGAGCTTTCGACCGAGTACTTCGGCCTTCGTCAGCACACTGTCTTGTTTCTTATCTTTGTCCTTGGGATGTATCAGGAGTTGTCTTAAAGTGTTCAGACCAGAACAACCTAGAGTCAGAAATAAAGCACGTAAACACAGCTCTTAGTATGTGCAAGTATCCTCCATGGGCCATTGCAAAGGTTTCGAGATGTCTCAAGAAAATTAATTGCAAAAACAAGAAACAAGACACCCGGAAGAAATACACATAGTGTTAGCTTACATGAAAGGGAAATCTGAAACGTTGAAACGTATTTTCCGAAATCATAAGATCAACGTTTGTTTCAAACCCCAAAACACTTTAAGACAACTCCCAATTCATCACAAGGACACAGTTAAGAAACAAGACATCTGTGGACCCATTTATCACATAAAATGTGACGGACATAACAATACTCCATGTGGTAAAGATTATATAGGAGAGCCGGAAAGAAACTTGAAAGCTCGTTTTATGGAACATCGCAGACCTAGCACAAGTCAGAGTAGTGAGGTATCACGTCACACTAACCAAGACTGCCCAGGACATTCAGTGAAATTAGACTCTGTAAATATATTGGACCGTGGACCTTCCTGGTTTGAACGGGGTCAAAGAGGCTATTTACATCAGAGCGCACAAGCCGGCGCTGAACAGGGACGGGGCCGTTTCAACCTGCTGCACGTGTACGACACGGTGTTAACATCGCCCAGAACTCCCTCGAGCGATGTTAACTCCCAATAACACCAATGTACTGACGACGAAGGCCGAAGTACTCGGTCTAAAGTTCCAGGTATGCTTTAAAATTTAAATTGTGTGTGAGATTTAAAAGTTTTAAAAACATTAAGTATAATGTGCAATACCACACAGATGAACTTCCATCAAAATACAACGTATGTATATGTCTCTGCTTTGGCTAAGGACCGATTTATACTACATATGTATGACAGTATGATTTGACTAGTTTCAGCTCCTATTTACATGTGTTTATTACAAAGTAAATGTTTGCTATAATATTTACTATAAGAAAAAAGTATGTTAGATTCAATATGAAATAATATATTGAATGATAGTAGCTCCGTCAAGAAACGATATCGCCATTCTGACATCAATTCTGAAATTGATAAGTAAATGATATTTGTGCTTACTAACTGATTTGAAAATGACGAAAAATTTGACGAAAAATCCAAAATGATTACATGTAACATTTAACCTTCATATAATGCGAATGTGCATTATATGATAAATTATATTTTCTTATTTAATATAATACAAATGTTCATTACTTGTGAAATATTACTTTCTGTGGTTGTTAATGCGTTATATCAGACGGGAAATGTACCATGATCACGTATCAGGGAAAGCGTCGTCAACAATTATATTAAAAATCAAAGAATCAGAACTATGAATTCAAAATATAGCGACACTATTGGATAACAACTTTGTGATTTTTAGGATTCTACATCCAATATTGCAACATACATTCTTATACTCGTAAATTGTTGGTGCAAGTATAACCACTTTGTAGGCCCCTTATATGAAAATACATTCCCCATGAACATTTTAGATACGTGAATTAGTGTTATGAAATTCACTGTTGTGGTCGTTTATGACTGTGACAAGTGTTAATTCATATAAATGAATAAAATAAATGAATAAAAGTAAATAAATACGGTAGAATCCCTCTAATGCGACCACTTAATGAACAAAAATGGGTGTCTTTATAAGCAGGCAGTTGTTCAATGGAGGACAAAAGTAGTGCAGAAAGCGTTATGCATTACTTTTATCCTGAATTAAGCTACCACCTGCATTTAGCACCCATAAATGGACCTCTTTTACATGTAGGTGGTCGTATTAGCGAGGTTTAATATTGAACTCCGACAGTACAAATAGTTTCATGCATCGTTTTTGTTCATAAGATAAGAAATAGTAGTCTTTATTTGTATTTCACCATTTATGCGTAGATAATGTAATTTGGCACATCATAGATACCCCAAAAAGAGAAAATAAAGAGTTTGCGTTGAGTTGTGTGGATATACCAATGACTGGTGCCCACCATCTTGTCAAGATCACGACTAATGTAATATAACGACACCCTTTGTATCCAAATTTCAACTACAGTACAACTTTATGCAAAACATAATATTCAGTGTCGCAGGCATCAAATTAGTATATAAGTTACCATACTATCTTGAGAATTCTTGAATAATTGCCCGTCAAACACGTTCATGAACATTTATATGTTGTCCACAGTTTCGCTGCATGATTATATTATTTAGATAATCATAGTTTATCCGTTTCATTTCTTTTCTTAACCCATTCTCTCATATTGACGCCTATTGACGCTTCTGTAAAAGTCACTTTGTGAAACCAATGTGATAAATAGAGCATTTGCTCCTGTAGAGCAAATGCTCTATTTATCACAATGGTTTCAAAACTACATGATTCTGAAAATTTCCTTTTATCTAGTAAATGCTCCGTTTTGGTAGATTTAATGAAAGAGGTTGGATCTAAAAATAGCCTCCGAGATGATGGGTTAAAAAAGGAAACCATAACATGGATATTGTACTCAATTTGCCAGTTTACGGTATCCGTTAATGAAAACATGATATAGTTGGACTTCGATATCAGGCGGCTGTTTCCTGCATGACTCGTATTAAAATTTTGTACTTTCTCGAACTCGAACTTCGTATAACTCGAAGTAAAAGTTCGGTCCTTCCAAAATACCCAATCCAGAATTGGTCTAAAATGTATCGCTACGCTACACCTCTGACAGCTTAATGCAAGTCGAAAGTAATGCTGAAAGCTCCTACGGGAGCTTTCAGCATCACTTAAGACCTGCATTAAGCTGTGAACTTGATAAATTGTCCAGATTAGAATTTGGATGACTTGAACTTCTGTTATCTCGAAGCTGTTTGTATGGTCCATTGAAGTTCACGATATCGAATTTCAGCTGTATAAACAAACAGAAGTTTTAACCCTTTCGCTGACAAACTTTGTTGTCTACAAACTTTGTCGTCTAGTAAAGTTCTATTTTGCCTTCATTTCTGTTTCATAAACGATTGTGACAGTAACCAACGATTTGGATCCTGAATAGAAGCCGAGTTACTCGGCGTCTCATCTGGATCCAAACTGTTTGCACAGGTAATTACAGATGCGACATTGGCAGCGAAAGAGTTAAGAACACACATGTTTTACATTTCGGATGCGTGTGCGATGTTCCGTCCGAACTTGTCAAACCGTAATATTTTAATGTTGTTATGTTTCTTACTCTGACTAAGAATCGCAATATTAAATTGTTTGCGAATGAATTAAAGCTAATGGCTCCAATATTATGTCTCGCATTCTTTCATATGTCAAGGAATTTACAGGGTGTTCCCAAACAAATGCAACCCTGAATTAAATGGGTATTTTAACCAATGTAACCGGGCACATTAAAATATAAATATTTACTGTTGTAGACAAGTCATTTGTGCATGTGTCTGCCAATTTTCTCATAAGAATATACATTGATTTTAAAAATATGAGTTTTTTAATGAATGTATCTAAAATCAGTTTTAACATGATACTCGTACATTGCATAGTCCATGCCTACATGTACATCGTGTTTAAACGGGGTCTTTGGTGATTTCATTTAACCCTTTCCCTGTTCTATTTTTAGTCCAAATTTCAATACCTACTGAATATAGTTATAAAGAAATATGGAAGGTGCAACATTGTAGACACTTTGGAAAGCAAAGAAACAGATCTACCCAATTCCACTCGCAAATAGAGCAGACCCTGATCAGACGGCTCCTCTAGGAGCCGTCTGATCTGGGTCTACTCTGTTTGCAAATGCGTGAAAACACGTTTATATGAGGGAAAGGGTTAAATGCTGATATCTTAAAAACCAATGGATATGTTTGGGAAACTTTAGACAGAATTTAGATAACATATGGCAAATTGTTGTCACTACCAAGCTACATTGTGTATACTTTAAATTTAAGTTAGCAATATTGTCAGAAATGGGATAACTTGCAGGTCTTAATCCCGGGTTCCGTTTTTTGGGGGACACTCTGTAGTGAATGCAGACAGTTTAATCCAATTCATTATCAACATACAAGGCACATTCAATGATTCTGTGCAATATAACCATAGTTTCAATCTAATACTAACACGGCGTCTCATTTAGATTTGAAATGTTTGCTCATTTTTAACCCTTCTCTTGCTGAATTTTAAAATACATTTCTCCTTCTTTACTCATGTCCTGTTGTATATTTACATATATCTTCACTGTGTATAAGTATATCGCTGTGCAATCACTGCTGTGGAGTGCACAGGTTTCACAATCAACTTGTAAATAAAATGTAGTGCAGACCCGGATGAGACAGCTCCTGCAGGAGCTGTCTCATCTGGGTCTTCACTATCTACAGATAGGTATATTGACGTGAATAGCAAGCGAAGGGATAAAGCAATCTTCCTCTTGTCGCATATCATAGGTCAACCAACACGCAACAACTAGGTTTCCAATAATTGTATTATTAACCCTTTCCGCGCTGAACTTTCATCCTCTAACAGGTCAAACTGGCCGTTAATATTCAATGATTGTTTAAGGAAAAGTGTAACATGACAATGTCCTGATGAAAGGACTCTGCTAGGAACAAATTCATCTATGTTTACACTAATAGTATATGCAAACGGCATTAGCGACTTGTACCCCGTACATTGAAAGGGTTCCGTCATTCCCGGGATGACTGTGTGGTTTCGTTTATGTGATAATTCAAGCACGTTCAAGCATTGTTGAAAAGCTTTTACCAGAGGCAATTTCAAGAGGACAGTTCACAGGAATGTACAGTAAAACCTCTCTATAACGGACACTAATTTGTGTTAATTATTTGGTATTTAGGATAGGTGACCGCTTAAAGCAAGGTGAAAGTAAATCAGAACGCTCCTATAGGAGCGTTCTGTTTTACTTTTACCTTGCTTTAAACAGCCACCTGCCTTTAGCACAAAATACTTTATGTAAATAAGTGGCTTTTATAGAGAGGTTTTACTGTAGCTGAATCCAAATGCAATGTATGCACCCTGGCTATAGAGGTCCGGCCGGGGCATGCTCTCCCGGGAAATCTCGAATTGTGTAGTTTTTAAACCATTGTGATAAATAGAGCATTAATTTTTCCTATATGAGCAAATGCTCTATTTATCACAATGGATTAAAAATGTGACTTTTACAGAGGCGTCAAAGGCGCCAATATCAGAGAATGGGTTACCATTTACATGACAAGACAGAACGTTTATCAAAGTCTATCCCATTAGACTTCGACTTTTGCTCCACTGTGGCCATAATAATGTTGTCACCTTTCAGATTGATATTACACACATACATGTACATAAGTCCGTATCGCTTGATACGCCCCTGACTCATACAATTACACTGTCGATCGCTTTATGTTACTCTGGTGTGTTGTTCATTCATATAATAACATTGTTGAATGTATCGTTTAGTTGTTCATGCATTAACCCTTTACTCCATAAATACGCCTTTCTACGCCTCTGTAAAAGTCATCTGTTGAAACCATTGTAATGAACAGAGCATTTGCTCCTATAGGAGCAAGTTATGCTCTGTTTATCACAATGGTTTAAAACTTCAAAACTCTAAAACTTTTCCTTTCCTGTAGTTAATGCTCCTTTTTGGTAGATTTATTCAAAGTGGTTGGATCTAAAATTAACCTATGACGGAATTGGTTAATTATCATAACCATGTTTAGTACCACTGGCATGAAGTCCTCGATCATAATGCGAATGTGTCATTCTGTTAGAGAAAATGTAAGCATTTCTGGGTAAATCAAGGTAATCCTTCTGAAGATGGATCTAGAGTTGTTGTTTCGAATGTACAAATGATAACGTTTTGCAACATTGAAGTCAATGTACGTCTTGTTTCCAATTGAACCCGATTCGTAGTGTGATATAAAATATAAAAGTTAGTTTTTTCTTCTGACGAATTAATTCAATGGCAGCATTTGGTTAGCAAACTTCTGTATTAAAATTTGATAATGGTACTATCTAATACATGTACATGTAACATTAATTAAACACGTCAACAGCAGCTAAGCAAGGCCTGAACAAAATGACGCCAATTGCCCGCTAGCAAGACCTGTACAATGTGATATGTTTCATGCATATCCCGACATACACCAGTACTTTGTCTAAAAGAACACGAGCCGAATTGAGACAGTTATACAGATAATTATTGGAATCATTGCACACGATTATTGCCTTTGTAGAATCACACAATCTTCACTAAAGACAATGCTATAAAGAAAACAATCGATTACATGCCAGAAATGCTGCTTTCATAAAGGTTTTGCGTGAGAAATTAAAATCAGATTCTATCTTTGGAAAATGGAGAGGAAAAATGAACGAGCGGTTAATGTTTTTTTGTTTTTTTTAAATATTCTTTATATCACACTGTAACCATATATCAAAATCAATGATATAGATAAACCTATGATAGTACACCAAAATTAACGTGGACTTCAATTACACATAAATCTATATTTGATTACCTCGTGTTAGAATCCAGAGAAAAGTACATATACAGTTGAACTTCGATATCTCGAACTCGGATAACTCGAACTTCGATATAACTCGAACAAAAAGTTCAATCCTTTCAAAATTAACAATACAGAATTGCTCTAAATGTATCACTACAGATATCTAGAAACACATGTGACAGCTTAATACATGTCTAAAGTAATGCTGAAAGCTCCTACAGGAGCTTTCAGCATTACTTTAGACCTGTATTAAGCTGTGGTCTTGAAAAACTGTTCAGATTAGAAATCGGATGACTCGAACTTCTCTTATCTCGAACTAATTGGTATGGTCCCTTGAAGTTCGATTTATCGAAGTTCAACAACAATATGCAATTCCTGTTTATCATATGGATAATCTAAAAAACATACCAAATGAACAAATACAGTTCACAATAAATGATCAACTTTTTCTAGAAACATTACTAATGGAATTAAGGGGGCAAATTATATCATACTCTAGCTACAAAATAAAACAGAGAAACGCTTTGGAGAAAGAAACTGTTGAAAAAATTAAAAGCCTTGAAAGTAACCTTACATCGGACAAAATAATAGAATTAGATGAACTCAATAAACTGCTGTTAGATATAAGAAAGGAGAAAATGAAAGGTCATATCATAAGATCAAGAGTTAATATAATTGAAGATGATGAAAAACCAACTTCATACTTTTGCAAACTTGAATCTCATAATTGTGCCAGCAAAATAATTCCTAAAATTGAAAAAGAAGATAGAACTGTGATATCAAATCAGCATGAAATATTAGAAGAAGCGAAGTCCTATTATGAGAAACTATACAGTCAAGATTTCTCTGAGGATACAGATTTAGACTTAGAAACGGAACTTCAAAATTGCACTTTCAATAAACTTAGTCAAGATGAGTCAGTTTCCCTAGATGGTTTTCTCTCATATGAAGAAATTACGAAGTCACTAAAAGGCATGTCAAATAATCGTAGTCCTGGGTCAGATGGATTCACCCCTGAATTTTTCAAAGTATTTTGGAAGAAAATAGGGCAATTTGTTTTACGATCTATAAACTATGGGTATAAAATGGGCGAATTATCTATTACACAAAGAGAGGGAATTATTACTTGCATACCAAAAGAAAATAAACCAAGACAATTCTTAAAAAACTATAGACCTATATCGTTGCTGAACTGTATATACAAGATAGCGTCTGGTGCAATTGCAAACAGACTTAAACAAGTTTTAGATAAATTAATTCATGAAGACCAAACAGGATTTATGTCAGGGAGATTCTTGGGTCAAAATACAAGGCAGGTTTATGATATTATGCAATATACAGAAGAACATAATATACCTGGATTAATTTTACTGGTAGACTTTGAAAAAGCTTTCGATTCTATATCTTGGAATTTTATACGGAATGTATTAAGTTTTTTTAACTTTGGTGACTCCTTCATTAAATGGTTTACTCTGTTGTATAAGAATGCTAGGCTATCGGTCAACCAGGGTGGTCATCTGTCAAATTTCTTCACAATCAGTCGTGGCTGCAGACAAGGGGATCCGATATCAGCTTATATATTTTTATTATGTGCAGAAATACTAGCTATTAAATTACGAAATAACACAAATATTAAAGGTATTACAATTAATGGAACAGAATACAAATTATCCCAATATGCAGATGATCTGTCTGCTATATTAGATGGGTCTAGTTTGTCTCTAAATGAAACATTAAATGAATTGCACAGATTTTCAAAATATTCTGGTTTAAAAGTCAACTTTGAAAAAACACATGTAATATGGATAGGATGCAAAAAGTACAGTACTGATTCAATTAAAACAAAGTGGAAACTTTCATGGGGAGTAAATAGGTTTTAATTGTTAGGGATTATATTTGATGTGGACCTTTCAAATATGGTTATGCTCAACTATACTGAAAAAATACAAAAATTAAAAGCTCTGATATCAAATTGGAATCGACGGTATTTAACACCTATGGGGAAAATCACAGTAATTAAAACACTATTTCTTCCCCTACTTAATCACCTCATTATGTCACTTCCAAATCCTCCTAATGAAATCTTAAAGGAAATAAATTCATTGTTCTTTGACTTCATTTGGCAAGGGAGTGCGAAAATAAAAAAAGCAGTGTTAGTTAAACAATACTTTGAAGGGGGTCTTAAGATGATAAATTTAAAATGTTTTATAGAAGGTTTAAAATCAACTTGGTTGAGAAGATTAATAACAAACTACGGTAAATGGAACAAAATTCTAGAATGTAATATTGATTATAGTAAAATTTTCTCTTTAGGATCTGAGTATCTACAAAAATGTGAGAAAGAAATATCAAACCAATTCTGGCAAGATGTCATTAAAGCTTTCCATAAAATACAAACATCATACACTCCTGAAAACATAGCAGAATTAATGGCTACACCATTATTCTATAACAAAGACATTCAAATAGGTAAAATGTACGTGTTTTACAAACCTTATTTTAGAAAAGGGATTTCACAAATAAATGATCTACTTACCTCTGAAGGAAACTTCTACAGTTATCAGTCTTTTTGTGAAATCTATGATATGCATATTGACTTTGTGAAATATTATGGTCTTATAGATGTTATAAAAAGATTTTTAAATAAGTTTAGCTTTACAGTAACACTGCAAAAATTGCAAAACCCATTACTCCCTTTAAATGCATTAATACTACTGAAACAGTCAAAAGGTTCAGCTCATTTATATAACATACTGAATAAAAATAATGAAAAACCTACTGCAGTGACAAGATGGAACCAAATTTTTCAGATAGACGATAATGATTGGAAAGAAATCTACAATACTATATTCAAATATAATTTCAGCACAGAAATAAGGTGGTTTCAGTATCGAATAAACCATAGAATTCTTGCAACACAAAAATACCTTTTTAACATCAAAATCTCAAACAATCCAAATTGCAGTGTTTGTGGTGAAATAGAAACAATTCAACATATGCTTTGGTCATGTCCAGAAACAGAATTATTTTTAACAAAAGTCCAGAAGTGGATGCAATTAGCAAACATTAATAATTTTATAAATGAGAAGATATATCTCTTCAATTTAAACACTTCCTATTCAATGGCTGATTTGACTATTTTGCTAGAAACAAAGTACTATATATATCTGACCAGAAAAAGAAAAGGAAAACTCTCAATAATATCATTGAGAATCAAAATAATAGCTAAATATAAAGCTCTGAGATACATAGCAGCAAGGGATAATTATCTTGAACAGTTTGATCAGACATGGTCAAAATATTGTGATCTAATTAAGGAATAGATTCATCCATATATATTACTATATCTAAAACGTCAAAAAGGCCTTGACAATTATCTTTTCCTGCGCAGATTTAAACATTGATATATGAAAAAAAAGTGAAATAGTAATACATGTATTATTGAAATGAGAGAACCCCATCAAGCATTTTTCTATTATTTTTGTTTTTTGTTTTTATATCTATCAGGATAATCTAGATGTGATTTATTAAATATAATTATAATTATTGTCAATGTAATTTTTTCATTTTTTTCTTATTTGTTATCAAATTCATAGAAACTCCCCGTCAAAATGATAGTTGGATAAAATATAAATCAATAATACTTTTTGTTGAAACAGCATTGTTTAAAATTAATTACATGTACCATTGATTGTATCTGTTTTGTTAACTTATGTAACCATTATACTCATCATAAACATGAATCAATGCTACTAACCTACCAAATGATTGTAAGGTATGATGAGGGATGGTCCTCCCCGACCCTCACATACCTATGACGGGGAGAATAAAGCATAAAACCGAAAAAAAAAAAAAAAAAAAAAAAAAAAGAAAAAAAAGACCTGTACAATGTGATATGTTTCATGCATATCCCGACATACACCAGTACTTTGTCTAAAAGAACACGAGCCGAATTGAGACAGTTATACAGATAATTATTGGAATCATTGCACACGATTATTGCCTTTGTAGAATCACACAATCTTCACTAAAGACAATGCTATAAAGAAAACAATCGATTACATGCCAGAAATGCTGCTTTCATAAAGGTTTTGCGTGGGAAATTAAAATCAGATTCTATCTTTGGAAAATGGAGAGGAAAAATGAACGAGCGGTTAATGTTTTTTTGTTTTTTTAAATATTCTTTATTTCACACTGTAACCATATATCAAAATCAATGATATAGATAAACCTATGATAGTACACCAAAATTAACGTGGACTTCAATTACACATAAATCTATATTTGATTACCTCGTGTTAGAATCCAGAGAAAAGTACATATACAGTTGAACTTCGATATCTCGAACTCGGATAACTCGAACTTCGATATAACTCGAACAAAAAGTTCAATCCTTTCAAAATTAACAATACAGAATTGCTCTAAATGTATCACTACAGATATCTAGAAACACATGTGACAGCTTAATACATGTCTAAAGTAATGCTGAAAGCTCCTACAGGAGCTTTCAGCATTACTTTAGACCTGTATTAAGCTGTGGTCTTGAAAAACTGTTCAGATTAGAAATCGGATGACTCGAACTTCTCTTATCTCGAACTAATTGGTATGGTCCCTTGAAGTTCGATTTATCGAAGTTCAACTGTAATTCAAAAGTAAATGGCTTCTCTCCCAAACGGCCATTGGTAAGTAATTATTATCTTATATCTGTAGGAAACTAATAAGACTGTTATCTATTAAATCATCCGAATTTGGTAAATATGTTCAACACTCTTGAGAATAATGCCTATTTCAAAACATTAAGGTGATATGCCAAGGGAATTGTCAGTCGTTCATTTGCATGTCAAAGCTAAACATGTACACCAATAATAGCTTGATATTACCGGGGGAAACTATGTCATGTTAGTGTCTGGATTACAATTGGAAGTATTGATTATTTAATTCAAATTATGCTCGTTGGTAATATGAATTATATTTCAAACAGATCTCAGCATTGATAATGATAATAACAGAACAATAACATACCGTGTCTCTTGTACATACATGTATTGGTTTTCAAATACACTGGACCTATTACCAATACACTAGTGTGATTGTCAAATCATTGCGTACATCGGATTATGTTTTGTATTTTTATTATTATAAGAACACATGCAAGTGTATTACCTGTTACAATTTGATGTGATCAAATGTGGATTAACACACACAAATCCGTAACCCAACATGTGTGCAATTTGGGATGGCGGTGGATTGTGACCTTACTTCCTCATTATCCAACATTGAATAGGCTATATGTATCATGTCCTAGTGACTCTACATACTGAGCTGCGCCTTAGAATAGACAAATTGTAATCTACATGTTAACTCTTTCCCTGTTGTATATTCATGTAATAAATAATGACGTCATGAATATTAATTAGATTATTTTTTATAACGGCATATGAACACAGGACATTTTTGCTCAGCTGTAGAATCAGATCTATATTACACCATAAGCAAACAGAGCAGACCCTGATCAGACGGCTCCTATATTACAAACGGTAATCTACACATTGAGTTGCGCTTGAGAATAAACAAAGTGTAGTCTTCATATTAAATTCTAAAAGTGGGAGATCCTTCGAAAGCAGAAGTAGCAATGCGAAAATAGATAATTGCAGACTCGGTTGTATTGAGTTGAGCATTAGAATAGACATATTGTAATCTACATATTGAGTTGCGCATTAGGAAGACAACGTTATCTACATCTTGAGTTGCGTGTTTAAAATAGACAAAGAATATACACTAGATATTTAAAAGTTTTATTCTATGAAAGTATGATTTATTATGGTTGTTATATTTCCCTGTAAAATACTCATGTAAGAAATAAAGACATCTTGAATATCCCTTAGCTGGATTTTTGCAATGGTTTATTTACACTGGATATTTACGTATTGGTGGCAACTGTAGTCAAATATATTTCAATATCAAAAACAAACACAACAGACCCAGATCAGACAAATCCTGATATGGGTCTACGCTGTTTTCAAAGTTGTGGAAAAACGTTTGTACGAGGAAAAGGTTTAACCCTTTCCTCCATAAATACACCTTTCTACGCCTTTGCAAACAGAACAAACCCAGATCAGACGAATCCTGTAGGAACAGTCTGATCAGGGTCTACGTTGTTTGCTTAATATATAATATAGATATGATTCTTCAGTTTCCACAGATATGATGCTTCAGTTTCTGCAATTGGCAAATATTCATGTCTCCATGTCCTGTCATAAAAAAATCTAATTAATATTCATGACTTTTTTTCATGAATATTCATGGAGAAAATGGTTAAACGTATTGCATCTGATTCAGTATATCAGCCGTTGAAATTACTGCTTGAAGAAGTTTTCCGTTTGAGCGTTGCAATATCTACATATGCAAAAACATGTTAAACACGTACATGTAATAACAGATGGCTTTGAACATCAAGGATGATTTACATCCAATAATCATTGCCTATGCCTGTTGTTAGCAACATACAATTTTAGTGTTAATCACGTGAACATGTCTACGGGATCTCTTTTTAAATATCAACTGCACAGTGTTTGTTAAAAACCATATAAAAAACCAAGTATTCAAACAAAGTTGCAGTAATTTACTGCCATATGTTTCTCTCTGTTGAAATACAACAAGCAATTTGATAGGTATGTTAGCTTCTAGAGAATATTAGTGTTAAAAACTGATTTACAATTTTATTATCATATTGTTTTTACCTTGAAATTTATAGAGGTATTGATTCTTCTGAAAAGGGTGATGTAATTGTAACAATTACCAGAA
The DNA here is from genome assembly GCA_963576725.1 of Azorinus chamasolen. Lineage (NCBI taxonomy): Eukaryota > Metazoa > Mollusca > Bivalvia > Cardiida > Solecurtidae > Azorinus > Azorinus chamasolen. The sequence goes on along the minus strand of OY755235.1, from coordinate 93,972,605 downwards.
CTCCATTTGACTTCACACATCTGTGCAGATGAGTTCTGCCAATCACTGTCCTCCGTCTGTAATTTCCAAACAATAAGATAACGAATAAAATTGTACAATGCCAAGTCAAGCAAATATTTCATCAATCATGTTCCCTCGTCTGATGAGATGTAATCAGAAAAAAAGGTTCTTTATCTAGCACTTCCTGTTCGGCGCACCACGTCGTAGACTTCCACCAAATGACTTTAGACCAGGCTCAGATGTTATAAAGCTTTTTGCTTGAGTCTTGGATCATTCTCAAGCATCTGATTGGTCAGCTTCTGGGCTAAGACCCAGAAGCTTTATAACCTTGGACCCAGACCCGAAACCAATGAAATCGATCGGCTGTTTTAGTTATTGAGCGAATCTAAAACATTTTTAATCTCATATGGGCGAAAGTGATTTGGGAAAATACTTTGAAGCGACCAGACCATTTTGATGAGAATAGTTTAGGAGAAATGTTTATATGTATGATTGAAACATCATTACTTATAGTGCATATACAGTTTTTTATATGTTTACACAAACCTAATCTAAACAAAGAATACGATACGCTTTCACAACAAAAATACATAGAATTGAGTTGACATACCGCATTATTTATAATAAACGCCCCGGATGTACATTTAAACAATTTCCTCCATGAGTATTCATGCAATAGATAATGACGTCATGGATATCAATTAAATTAATTTGTTCAAACAGAAAATGGAGACATGGATTTAGGTCATGGCAGAAACAGTAGAAACATATTTATGTCATAGGAGCCGTCTGATCTGGGTCTACACTGTTTGCAAAGGCGTAGAAAGGCGTAGTTATGGATTAAAGGGTTAAATAAGCTTCTTGAATTTTATACACTGGTGGTAGCTTAATGTATACTGAGAACAATGCTCCTTTGGGGAGCTTTCTGCGTTGCTTTTAGTCCGCTTTTAAGCTACCACCTATATTGTTTTGTTGAGCGTGGGGTAGTTTGTATGGAGACTATTGTATATTGGCGTATTAGTCACATGGCGTCTGAAGGCTCATCTCACACGAAACGTTTACATATGTCATTTCCCCTGGGATTTAGAAACACTTTCAGACAGCATCATTATGACTTGTCAGTGTCTGAAGGCAACACGATGCCGGATTGTAATTAAGCTTTGGAAGAAGCCCAGAATAAGCTCACTAGGTATGGTGAATGGTATAAGATCAACTATGTTTCAGTACTCTATAACTTATTTCGTAAATGTGCGATTGTAATCCATCCAGCCTAGTATAATCCAGTTTATATGGTGTATACTATGAAAGTTTCACTTGTATATACAGTATAACCTCTCTTAACCGGAATTCTAGTAGATAATAATTTAGATACTTTTAGGCAGGTGGCTGCTTAATCAGGATGAAAGTCATGCAGAAAGCTCCTATATGAGCTTTCTGCATGACTTTCACCCTGCATTAAGCTGCTACCTGTCTCCAAGACCAATATTCATACTAAATTTAACTGCCGGTTAAGAGAGGTTTTACTGTAGTATGCTAACTCTTTAGACTATGGTATCTGTTGCAGGCATTAATCGTACACAAACTTAAAACTACATTGTATCTGTAATACATATCAATGAAATCCACAATCTAACGACTACCATATGTGTACTACGTACATGTATCAACATAATACACAATCTTAATATGACTATCGTATGTGCAATGTGTATCAATATAATCCACAACCTTATGTGTAATACGTATCAACATCATACACAATCTTAATATGACTATCGTATGTGTAATACGTATCAATATAATCCACAATCTAAAGACTATTTTATGTGTAATACGCACCAATGCAATAGACACTCTAAAGACTATTATATGTGTAATACATGTCAGTATAATCCACAATCTAATCATATATGTATTGCCTAAGGTTGTGTTTGCATGCCGTGTCGAAATACATGACAAACGTTTTGTCCTGTTTTACTATTCCCTTATAAAATCGCTTACTATTAGTCACGAGGTTAGTATTTTAACCCTTCTCTTGCTGAATTTGAAATTACATTTCTCCTTCTTTACCCATGTCCTGTTGTATAATTAGATATATATTTACTGTGTACAAGTATTTCGCTGTGCAATCACTGCTGTGGAGTGTACTGGTTGCACAATCAACTTGTACATGTAAATAGTGCAGACCCTGATGAGACAGCTCCTGCAGGAGCTGTCTCATCAGGGTCTTCACTATTTACAGGTAGGTATATTGACGTGAATAGCAAGCGAAGGGTTAACATATATTCAATCACCATTTACTCTATGGATATGTCTTTCAATGCCAAATGTATACAGCGTACACCTAGATCGGCATCCGGTCTGTTTGCTTAACAAATAATAGAAATCTGGTTCTGCAGTTTCTGCAATTACCAAAACTTTCTGTGTTGATCAGCAAATATAAAATTCACATAGTGAATCCTCACCATAACACTATTTGTACATTTCGAGCCAGTCTGGCTTTTAACCCATTCCATCTTAGACTATTTTTAGATCCAATTTTGAATAAATCTACCAATGAAGAGTATTTACTAGAGAAAAGAAAAATGTTATAATTGTGTAGCTTTGAGACTATTCATGGGAGAAAATTCTGTATTTATCAGAATTGTTTCATAAAATGACTTTTACAGAGACGTCAAGGATGTCAGTTGGAGGGAATGGATTAAATAATTAGATAATAAGGACTTGGATAGAAGTTACATTTCCGAATAATGAGATCCTCATTTATCATCATTGTTTCCTTACAAGCTTATAACAGGCATATTGAAGTAAAATGAAGAGGGCATATACAATGTGGTCATCTAAATTGTATGTTTCATAGCACAGTATATATGTTTGATTGTTCAGAATGTGAGTTCAAAGAATACGCATAAAGTAATTTAATCTCTTCTTGCAACCTATTTTTAAAAGAATGCATAAAACTACTCAGATTATTTCCTAATATGTTGAAAAGAAGTTTATCGCAAAAAAACCCCGATCGAATAAACGCTAACGAAGACAAACATGTTAATATATTTGACAATGAAGTCCCCGGTGTAGTGCCATGATGTGTTACTATTCATTTAGGTTGCGTTTTAGTTTCGTGTGTTCCAAATACATGTAGGACGTTAGTTGTACAGTAAAACCCGTCTAAACCGGACATTAAAATTAATATACTTTCACAAATTATACCATTTTATTTTGAATGAAATCTACCTTTTGACAATGATGGACATTCAAATAGGGTTAATCCTTCGCTTGCTATTCACGTCAATATACTTACCTGTAAATAATGAAGACCCAGATGAGACAGCTCCTGCAGGAGCTGTCTCATCAGGGTCTGCACTATTTACATGTTGATTGTGCAACCAGTGCACTCCGCAGCAGTGATTGCACAGCGCAATACTTGTACACAGTGAAGATATATGTAATTATACAACAGGACATGGGTAAAGAAGGAGAAATGTATTTTGAAATTCAGCAAGCGAAGGGTTAATTCCCAATCATATATTTGGTCATAAACAAAACGTTTATAATTTAACTTGTATCTGCATTTGGGGATTATGCTTATCGTTTATACCAATGAATATTTTGTCGAACGTTTCTTTTATTTTCTTTTAAAAAGAACTTCATATTGAAGTATAGATTAATAATAATGCAGATTAAAAGGGGTTTGCATAAACAGCGCCGCTCAATACTGATTAAATTATTTCCACGGTAATGACAATGTTCTGGTAACCTATAGGTTAGGTCAAACATATGTATTTCTCTTTTTAACAGAAACGGGACTGGGATACAAGTTCTTCCAACTTAGTTCCACAGCCCTTCCCTACCAAAACTAAGATATATAAAAACGAGATAACAGGTATTCCACACAACATCAAACTTAAAGAAATCAGTAGAGTAGGTAAAGGAAAACATATGTTATCAGAATAAAAAAAGAACAAAAGAACAAAAAGCACATTCATAAAATGGAGAAAAAATGAGTGAGTGAGAGAGAGGGAGAGAGAAACAATGAGACAGAGAGAGGGGGGTAAAAGAGAGGGGAGAGAGGAGAGAGAGAGAGAGAGAGAGAGAGAGAGAGAGAGAGAGAGAGAGAAGGGGGAGAGAGAACTTATACAAACAGCATCTAGAATGTACGCCGAATAACTTACAATAGTAAGTTCCTGAAAATCTACATAGGCACAGTCAATATCGTATAATGTCAAGATATAGTGTTCAATTTGTAAAGAAGCCGCGGTTTTCCCCGGGAAGTCTACAGTATTGATGTACATGTATATATGGAGGATCATACCGATTTGAAATAGCCTAATAGAAAAAAATATTCTGCTTTAAAACAATATAGTCGCGCCTACAACACCATCAGTTCAGAATCTAGTTGCATCGTGTGCTTTATAGTAAAAAATTGTTTCAAGTAGTTGTACCTTTTATAATTATATATTCAAAGAAAATGGTATAAGAAAAAAACACACACCCAGTTAGAACAACATACGTTATGGAGGTCTGAAGCAATATGCGGCAAAGAGGCAGAACATTCTATAAATCTTACCCCGCTGTGAAAATAAAATGTGTGCAATAATTTAGTTTAAATCATATTTTATTGTAAATTGTCAACAATATACAAACATTTATGGATACAATATATAAATTAATTCATGTAGAAAATAAATGTACAATACTTAAGACCTGGTGCAAATTAACCTATTTCCTATTCGATCAAATGTTAAGCATCTTTGATCCTGATGCGACGCTGAATTACTCGGTGTCTCATCTAGATCTAAATGACCGAAGTGATTGTAGAAATCAGTCATAATATAGACTATAGGCACAGGAAAGCGGTACTTACACATGTATCAGTGACTGCAGATTCTGCAGCACGTGTGTAGACACATTATACTTTATCGTGGTGACCAATATACAACATAAATTCTCGCTTATCACCTTCTATACATCTGGGTGTACTCTTTTTAGTAACGGAATAGTTTGGTCTATCCTTTAGTTGGCTCTTTTCTTTTTTTTGTCTTGTTTAATAAAATGAGATAAGAGTATCCACCAGTTTCAGTCGAGATGTGACTATCACTACTGTTAAACTATACCCTTTGTAAAATACTCTTTCGCTGCTGTTTCAACCATTTCGGCGCCAAACTTTCGCCCTCAACCCAGTTTTGTTGAATCATTCGGTAGAATAAAGAAATAAGATAAATAAATGCAAATATCAAAGGAATAAAACACATATATAGATATAGAGTTTGAGACAAAAAGTGAAGTCCCTGATCAGACGCCGCCTTAAAAAAGCGGCGTCTGATCTGGGACTGCACTATTTGTCTTCAGGGCCGTACCCACATTTTTTTGCTGGGGGGGGGGGGGCTAGTTGGGGTGGGCATGGGAGGGGTGTCCCCTCCCAGTAGTCGAAAATTTTTGGTATGCCGCTTTGAATGGTGCAATTTCCTGCTATCTGAATCACTCTATTAATATATAATTTTATGTTATAATATAGAAAATCGGCTCCTTTTTACACCTGGATTTCAGTGTATAGACTTAAAGCATGATGAATGATCACCAATGTTTCAATGCAGGGACTTCATACATATTATACTAACACCAAAAGTTGTGATCAAGGCTAAAGTTTTTTTTGTGATTGACAGACACGCATATGAACATGATTAAAGTTTTTTGCCATTGGCAGACAGACAGACACTTGATTATGCTTAAAGTTTTTTTTTGCCATGGACAGACTCTGCATTATTCATCTCAGAACTAGCATACGATTATGTCTTTATTCTAAATGTGAAAATAACCCTGATCAAAACTACAAACATCAAATGTTACAGTTTACCAAGTGGGTCATGATGGCCCTTAATTATTCGCTCACCTGGTTATAACATATTTATGTATACAATGAAAAAGACATTCCATTTTATCCTATTTTACAATAATATTTTGGCTGATTTTATAGCCCTTATTCGGGTATATTCCCAATAGCAAAAGGTGTGTTTTGCACCCATTTTTTTGGAGGAAAAATCCCAATCTCAAGTTACAAAACAAATCCATGAAAAAAAACATTAAGAAACCTCGATTTATTCAGTACAATCGGCCTGGGTACGAAGATCATTTTTACTTTTTTTATCATTCGAAAAGTTCAGAGTTATTTTTTCATTACTAGTTACTGATCAATGTCAGTAAACACTTATTGGTCGAAGTGCATACTGCTTTTTGTAGCTATGCTATAGCGTCTTGAAACGTCATTCCCGTCGTCTTAATTTTGCGACAATGTTTCCTCGCTTAATTAATATACATGCCACATGCGGTATTTGTGGAAATGCAGCAATTTGCATTTTGACACGACTGGTTCCTGAACAATTTATTTGCTAAGCTCCAGTATAGCAAAAACTGGAACCAACTCGTGATTACGTAATTCGGGTGTTCTCCGCTGGGGGTTCCCCTGATTGGTCCACACTAAAATAGGCCAATCGTGGATCACAGCATGACAGCATGCTAAAGGTGGCCTGTCTGTGTAGATAACTAAAAGATAATCTCCCCGAGGTAGGAAAATATCAGTCACTAAAATTTGCCTTGGTAAAATTCAAAACGGTAGATCTAGCTGAAAACTAAAAAGGGTCCCATTAACAAAAATGGTATCTTGGCAGCCAGCTGTGGGGGGGGGGGGGGGTACGGGCCAGTGTCTTGGTGCATTTTTGCGACATTGGCGGTGAAAGGGTTAAGATGTCATCTCTTTCACATCTGTGGGAACCCATACAGAAAGTTTGTATCCATATAAAACTGCGAATAACTTGGCGTCTCACCAGCATCCAAAAACTGTTTGTTCTGTGAAAATAGATTTGAAAGAAAGGGGGAGGTAATTAAACAACAGAAAATTGTAGCAGACGCCACATTTTGCAGACGAAACTATTTGGCAGCGAAAGAAATTAGACCCACACACTCACATGTTAACCTCTAAATGTAAATCTTTATAAACATTCATATACGGGAGCCGAATATATAATATAGGGCCTTTGTAAACAGAATAGACCCAGATCAAATGGCTCCTGGGGGAACTTTTCTTCAGGGTCTCCACCTCTTGTCATATAAGTCGGTTTTTTTCAGTAGCAAAATTTTAATCTTGATACAAAGTTTCATTAATATTCGAAAAAGGCGGATACAGTTTTAATTATTCAGCAGATTAACCCTTCGCTTGCTGAATTTTGAAATACATTTCTCCTTCTTTACCCATGTCCTGTTGTACAATAACATATATCTTCACTGTGTACACGTATTTCGCTGTGCAATCACTGCTGTGGAGTGCATTGGTGGCACACTCAACTTGTAAATAGTGCAGACCCTGATGAGACAGCTCCTGCAGGAGCTGTCTCCTCTGGGTCTTCACTATTTACAGGTAGGTATATTGACGTGAATAGTTAGCTAAGAGTTAAGAGTTTTATAACTTTACAACCCTAGCTAATCAGGAAAGGTTTCATTTACCGTGCGAAGAAATGGAATGCTCAGTTTTATCATGACCTGTATAAGAAAATGAAATTACTTGGGAAATCCTGCAATCAATCGATTGTAATTATCACGAATGTCATTATAATTTCAATTAGCTTGACACCGTCCTTTGAAAACACGATTATCGAGACTTCTATGCATTTTGTACCAGATCTGTTGATCGAATTAAGAAAAAAAAGTAAACCAAACAGAGAAAAGAAAACAGAAAAAATCTTCTAAATTCGGTGATGCTGTAACGAGCCCCATGCGATGGAAACCATGTACAAACGTTTAAGGAAAGAATTTACGGGGTTTGTTTGTTAATAAAAATGCTTGAGCCACAGGTATTTGCAATGCGAGAGCTATTATACGATTAATCAATTAATCATTTACAAGGTTGAATTTAATATTTCCATACACAAACACTGCATACGCTGTTGCAATATTGTATATGGTATGAACAGTACACGTCATGTTAACTCATTCCCTCATAATGACGACTTTTGACGACTCTTTAAAAGTGACTTTGTGAAACCATTGTGATAAATAGAGCATTTGCTCCTATAGGGGCAAATGCTCTATTAAACACAATGGTTTCAAACTACAAAATTCTAAAAATAAATCATTTTCTCTAGTTACTGCTCCTTTTCGGTAAATTTATTCAAAGAGGTTGTATCTAAAAATAGCCTATGAAGTAATGGATTAAACTGTAATGTGATATCATAAAATGACGACTTTGTTTTAAAGTGCATATTGTTTGACTCTTCAACCTAATAGAAACGCCTTTCCACACCTTTTAACCCATTCCCTCATATTGACGACTTTTGACGATTCTTTAAAAGTGACTTTGTGAAGCATTTGTGATAAATAGAGCATTTGCTCCTATAGGAGCAAATGATCTATCAACCGCAATAGTTTCACACTACAAAAATCTAAAAACAAACTTTTCTCTAGTTCAGCTCCTTTTCGGTAGATTTATTCAAAGATGTTGTATCTAAAAATAGCCTATGAGGTAATGGACTAAACTGTAATGTGATACTTTGTTTTAAAGTGCATATTGTTTGACTCTTCAACCTGATAGAAACGTCTTTCCACACCTTTGCAAACCCAGCAGATCCAGGTCAGACGGCTTATGAAATAATATAAATCTGATTTTACAGTTCCTGAGAGGGCTAAATACCATATGTTTATATACCATCATAAAATTTCAGCTATTTTGTATAAATTATGTCATGGTGTCTTACAAGAATATTCATGACGTATATGGTTAGTGCTTTATTTTACGTGAAACACATACTATTTGATGTTGCTGTTGTATGTCCAAGACTAATAGCTCAAGCTGCCTACAGTAGACCATGTCTTAAGCAGCCATCAAAACGAGGTCTAATTATGGACATGTAAAGGCAGGTGGTAGCTTGATGCAGATCAAAAGTAATACATAAAGCTCTTATAGGAGCTTTCTGTCTTATTTTGCCATGCATTAAGCAAACACCTGTTTTTTAAGACTCCAATGTTCAATGAATGAATGTCTGCTTAGGATAAGTTCTGCTTTACTTGTCCGTTTTCATATTTTTACATAGTATCAGAGGTTCAGATAAGATGAGTAAATTAGAACATTTTCAAGAATAACTGCCTTATTTCTCAACCAAACCCTATGTTATGATGTTATGACTACTCTTCGAGACGATTCTAAGGAGTGGTCACAACATAAGGTTTTGTGGAAAATTGACGAGTTTAGCATTGAGTACGCACAGCTATCTGTAGCTCTGAAATTATTAGAATATGAAGGCAAATGTAAGCCAAACGTGTCTATGATCACTGTGAAGATTTTCTCATTATTTCACCCAATGTTTATCTATGGTCTGCTTAACCCTTTGGATGCTATAATTTCAAATGTAATGGTCCATCAAAGTTAAATGATTTCCAGTCGATATGCAAGGCTTGGAGTCGCGACAGGAGTTTGACTGACAAACAGATGAGTCCTGTCTGGGTCTGCACTGTTTTCACTTGCCAGTACATTTCTCGTATTCAAAAGTTTGAACAAAACGTATTTGCCGTTTTCCCCTGGACCCGACTTGTATTGTAAGGCAACTTGGATCCAGATGAGACGCAGAGTAACTCGAGACGCCGAGTAACTCGAGACGTCGAGTAACTCGACGTCTCATTAGGATTGTGGGCCAACTACGTATTATCATCAAAAGTTTTGCTACGACAATTTATATGGGTATTTTAAACCAATTGTTTTCCTACGAAGCCAGTGTATATATTAGGAAATGTTTTGCTACGAAAACAAAGTTGCCTTCGTAGAAAAACAAATATATTACCACACCTATATAAATTCTCGTAGCAAAACATTTGATAATAATACATAGTTGGCCCCCACTGATTAGGACCCCAGTTGTTTGACACTCAGCCAATACTTTCTCAAAAGCTTAATAGTGAATATTTACAGGAAGATGAACATCTACGTTTCATTTTATTTGTCTTATATATATGTACATGTAGAATGATATTGCTATCAATTCGTTCGCTGTCAATGTCGTATTACCTGTGCAGATACAGTAAAACATCTCTATAACGGCCACTAAATTACATCAAGTATTTTGTGTTAAAGGCAGGTGGCTGCTTAAAGCAAGGTGAAAGTAAAACAGAACGCTCCTATAGGAGCGTTCTGTTTTACTTTCACACTGCTTTAAGCAGTCACCTGTTCAAAACACCAACTAGTTAACATAATTTACTGGCCATTATAGAGAGGTTTTACTGTAGTTTGGATCAAGATGAGACGCCAAGCAACTCGGCGTCTCACCAGGATCCAAACTGTGTGTTACTGAAAGTGATTAAAAAAGTTTGCAGAGGACAAAATTTGGTTTCGAAAATGTTGAAAGTACATACGTAGTATTATACAACATAATTATTTAACCCTTTCCTTCATATAAACGGCTTTTCATGGATCTGCAAACTGAGAATACCCATATCAGACGCACCCTATAGGAGCTGTTGGATCAAGGTCTGCTCTGTTTGCTAATGGAATTTGATAAATCTGTATCTTTAGTTTCTAAAATGGCTACAATGTGCCACCTTTCATATTTCATTATAAGTATTTGTCTATGAATATTCGGTATGTGTTGAATTTTTGGAATGAAAATATAAAACTGGGGAAGGGTTAGATCACTACTAGAGACGTATTTCCTTATATCTTTTTGTATAGAAAAACAGAATCGAATGACAAACAGTGCATACCTTGATCAGAGGGATCATCTAAGAGCCACTGGATATTTATCTATATACAGTAAAACCCCGCTAATGCGATCACCTAAAAGAGGTATAATAATTTTGGGTGCTGGATGCAGGTGGCAGCTTAATGCAGGCCAAAAGTAATGCAGAAAGCTCCTAGAGGAGCTTTCTGCATTACTTTTGTCCTCCATTAAGCAACCACCTGCTTACAAAGACACCCATGTTTATTCATTAAGTGGTCGCATTAGAGGGGTTCTACTGTAGTTTTGCACATATCAGTACTTTCGTTTCCAGCACGTAAAGAGTTCAAAATGACTTTTCAAAGCGAATAGCGCATGCAAACGTTGCACTTGTCATATTGTTTTGCCGTTTTCCTTTGAAACATTTCGTATAAACACGCATTGATAATGGCAACATTTCTCTTGCATTTCCCAAACATAAATGCTTGTATTCAAACCTAAAGTGTCTTTGGACAGGCAAAACTGACGTTAATATACAATGTAAAACCACCTTTGTTCTCAAATTGAATTTGGCAACAAGGTTCTAGTTGAATGTCGAAAGTTACCCTCTAAAATTGACAAGTGCTGTGAGTTGGCGTTATTGATGAACAGGAAATGCTTACAATCTCAGGAATCACAATCGAATTACATAGGAAACGAGTGACACAGCTCAGCATCAATTGAATTCGTTTAATCTGTATTGAGAACAAACTGATGATCATTCCTCGCACGTTCCTGAAATGAACCCAATAAAATTAGTTTGAATATAAAAACAAAGGTGCTGAAAACGTCATCGCTTAGGTTGAAATGAAAATGTTAATAACAGTAGAATCTGTCATAAGCGGTCATCAAACAAGAGAACTAATTTAGGACCTGTAAGACATGTAGCAGCTTAACCCTTTCCCTTATGTAAGCAAATTTTCACGCATCTGCAAACAGAGTAGACCCAGATCTGACGGCTCCTATAGGAGCCGTCTGATCAGGGTCTGCTCTTTTTGATTATGGTGTAATATAGATCTGATTCTACAGCTTCTGTCTGAGCCTAAATGTCCTGTGTTCATGTGTCATTATAAAAAATAATCTTATTAACATTCACAACGGCATTACAATATACAACAAGGAAAGGGTTAAGACGGCTTAAAAATAATGCAGAGTGCTCCTATGTGTCAAATAAATGAATGGCCGCTTAGGACATGCCCTACTGCAGTACAATTTCGTTTGAGGAGAGGCTTGTTATTTTAATCCTTCCACCCCGTGAATCCTGATATGAGAATTCACGACATGTTGAATACTGATTAACTAAATTATTATAGCGACCAATAAGCAAAGCTAGGTTTTGGCCACGCTATTGCATACACAGTAGACCAAGTAGATCCAACGGCCGTTGGAGCCATCTAATCAGGGTTTCCTATGTTGGCTTACAGAATCATATTACGGTAAAGCCGCTCTATAACGGCCACTAAATTACATCAAATATTTTGTGTTAAAGACTGGCGGCTGCTTAAAGCAAGGTGAAAGTAAAACAGAACGCTCCTATAGGAGCGTTCTGTTTTGCCTTCACCTTGCTTTAAGCAGCCACCTGTCCTATATACCAAATAATTAACACAATTTAGTGGCCGTTATAGAGAGATTTTACTGTAATCTGATTCTACAGTATATCAAATACCAAAAGATCACGTCTTCATATGCCATTATAAACATTCAGCTAATAAATATTCATGGTGTCGTTATGTCTAACATGAATATTCAACAAGTAACGTGTCATGAACTTTCAACAAGTAACGTGTCATGAATATTAAACTAGTTATGTGTCATGAACATTCAACTAGTAACATGTCATGAACATTCAACAAGTAACGTGTCATGAATATTAAACCAGTTATGTGTCATGAACATTCAACTAGTAACGTGTCGTGAACATTCAACAAGTAACGTGTTATTTACAAAAGTATAACATCCATACTATGATAGTACTTTGCATTCATGTTTATGTGTCCCAAATGAGGCGATGGACATTTGTGGTTACTCCGTTTTTAGCTCACCAGAGCACAAAGTGCTCAGGGTGAGCTTTTGTGATCGCCAGATGTCTGTCGTCCGTCGGCGTGCGTCGTGCGTCGTCGGGCGTCAACAATTTGAACCTTTAAAAATCTTCTGCTCTGAATCTACAGGGTTCTCAGCTTTCATCTTTGGTACATAGCATCACCTATAGGTCCTCTACAAAAGTTATATAAATTATGCCCCTGGGGTTAAAATTGGCCCCGCCCCAGGGATGGTAAGTTTTCAATAGAAACATATAGTAAAACTTTGGAACTCTTCTCCTCTGAAACCATAAGGCTCCTAGCTTTCATATTTGGCACATAGCATCATGTTCAGGTCCTCTACAAAAGTTATATAAATTATGACCCTGGGGTCAAAATTGGCCCCGCCCCAGGGGTAGGCAGTTTTCAAAAGAAACAAATAATGAAATCTTTGAAAATCTTCTCCTCTGAAACCGAAAAGCTCTCATCTTTCATATTTGGCACAGAGCAGCATATTCAGGTCCTCTACAAAAGATATATAAATTATGCCCCTGGGGTCAAAATTGGCCCCGCCCCAGGGGTGGGAAGTTTTCAATAGAAACATATAGTAAAACTTTGAAAATCTTCTCCTCTGAAACCAGAAGGCTCTCAGCTTTCATATTTGGCACATAGCATCATGTTTAGGTCCTCTACAAAAGTTATATAAATTATGACCCTGGGGTCAAAATTGGCCCCGCCCCAGGGATGGGCAGTTTTCAATAGAAACAAATAATGAAATCTTTGAAAATCTTCTTCTCTGAAACTGAAAGGCTCTCATCTTTCATACTTGGCACAGAGCAGCATATTCAGGTCCTCTACAAAAGTTATATAAATTATGCCCCTGGGGTCAAAATTGGCCCCGCCTCAGGGGTGGGAAGTTTTCAATAGAAACATATAGTAAAACTTTGAAAATCTTCTTCTCTGAAACCAGAAGGCTCTCAGCTTTCATATTTGGCACATAGCATCATGTTCAGGTCCTCTACAAAAGTTATATAAATTATGACCCTGGGGTCAAAATTGGCCCCGCCCCAGGGGTGGGCAGTTTTCAATTGAAACAAATAATGAAATCTTTGAAAATCTTCTTCTCTGAAACTGAAAGGCTCTCATCTTACATATTTGGCACAGAGCAGCATATTCAGGTCCTCTACAAAAGTTATATAAATTTAGGCCCTTGGGTCAAAATTGGCCCGCCCCAGGGGTGGGTAGTTTTCAATAGAAACAAATAGTGAAAACTTTGAAAATCTTCTTCTCTGAAACTGGAAGGTTCTCAGCTTTAATATTTGGCACAGAGCATCATGTTCAGGTCCTCTACAAAAGTTATATAAATTATGGCCCTGGGGTCAAAATTGGCCCCGCCCCAGGGTGGGCAGTTTTCAATAAAAACCAATAGTGAAATCTTTGAAAATATTCTTCTCTGAAACTGGAAGGCTCTCAGATTTCATATTTGGCACAGAACATTATGTTCAGGTCCTGTACAAAAGTTATATAAATTATGGCACTGGGGTCAAAATTGGCCCCGCCCCAGGGTTGGGCAGTTTTCAATAGAAACATATAGTGAAACTTTGAAAATCTTCTCCTCTGAAACTGGAAGGCTCTCATCTTTCATATTTGGCACAGAGCATCATGTTCAGTTCCTCTACAAAAGTTATATAAATAATGGCCGTGGGGTCAAAATTGGCCCTGCCCCAGGGGTGGGCAGTTTTGAAGAGAAACAAATAGTAAAACTTTGAAAATCTTCTCCTCTGAAACCAGAAGGCTCTCAGCTTTCATATTTGGCACATAGCATCATGTTTAGGTCCTCTACAAAAGTTATATAAATTATGACCCTGGGGTCAAAATTGGCCCCGCCCCAGGGATGGGCAGTTTTCAATAGAAACAAATAATGAAATCTTTGAAAATCTTCTTCTCTGAAACTGAAAGGCTCTCATCTTTCATACTTGGCACAGAGCAGCATATTCAGGTCCTCTACAAAAGTTATATAAATTATGCCCCTGGGGTCAAAATTGGCCCCGCCTCAGGGGTGGGAAGTTTTCAATAGAAACATATAGTAAAACTTTGAAAATCTTCTTCTCTGAAACCAGAAGGCTCTCAGCTTTCATATTTGGCACATAGCATCATGTTCAGGTCCTCTACAAAAGTTATATAAATTATGACCCTGGGGTCAAAATTGGCCCCGCCCCAGGGGTGGGCAGTTTTCAATTGAAACAAATAATGAAATCTTTGAAAATCTTCTTCTCTGAAACTGAAAGGCTCTCATCTTACATATTTGGCACAGAGCAGCATATTCAGGTCCTCTACAAAAGTTATATAAATTTAGGCCCTTGGGTCAAAATTGGCCCGCCCCAGGGGTGGGTAGTTTTCAATAGAAACAAATAGTGAAAACTTTGAAAATCTTCTTCTCTGAAACTGGAAGGTTCTCAGCTTTAATATTTGGCACAGAGCATCATGTTCAGGTCCTCTACAAAAGTTATATAAATTATGGCCCTGGGGTCAAAATTGGCCCCGCCCCAGGGTGGGCAGTTTTCAATAAAAACCAATAGTGAAATCTTTGAAAATATTCTTCTCTGAAACTGGAAGGCTCTCAGATTTCATATTTGGCACAGAACATTATGTTCAGGTCCTGTACAAAAGTTATATAAATTATGGCACTGGGGTCAAAATTGGCCCCGCCCCAGGGTTGGGCAGTTTTCAATAGAAACATATAGTGAAACTTTGAAAATCTTCTCCTCTGAAACTGGAAGGCTCTCATCTTTCATATTTGGCACAGAGCATCATGTTCAGTTCCTCTACAAAAGTTATATAAATAATGGCCGTGGGGTCAAAATTGGCCCTGCCCCAGGGGTGGGCAGTTTTGAAGAGAAACAAATAGTGAAATCTTTGAAAATCTTTTCCTCTGAAACTGGAAGGCTCACAGCTTTCATATTTGGCACAGAGCATCATGTTCAGGTCCTCTACAAAGTTTTATAAATTATGTCCCTGGGGTCAAAATTGGCCCGCCCCAGGACTGGCTAGTTTTCTATAGAAACATATAGTGAAAACTTTGAAAATATTTTACTCTGATTGTCTGGTGAGCGCTTCATGGCCATTCTGGCCCTCTTGTTTATTGTTGTTGTTGGTATGTCGAGATATTGGGGGTATATATTAGTAAATCATAATGATTGGTAGATGTTTCAAAAGTATGGATTGCCATGTTAACCGAATGATGTGCCTTGAGTGGTCGAATTTTAAATATTGTTCGTTTTTCTGTAAATTGATATACAAGGGCATTTGGGTACCCCGAACCCAATCGTTTTTTTCCGAAAGAATTGGGTGTCATGGTACATGTAACAGAGTGGTAGCCTCTGACTGCGGTATCTGCACGAAATGTTGTTACTTAAATTAATTAAAAAATAGCCATTATGCTCATCCGTGTTTACACCAAACATATGATTGAAGCGGATTTCGGTTTTTGTTCACAAATCAAACTTGTTTTGTTGTTGCAAAACATATGTATTGCAAACACATGTAGTATATTATGCATATCTAAACATGTTGTCTGTTTCGTTTCGGGGATATCCTGCACACATAGCGGAATTCGTTCCAATTTTAAGGAGTTTAGAGTTAACCCTTCATTTGCTATTCACGTCAATATGCCTACCTGTAAATAGTGGAGACCCAGATGAGACAGCTCCTGCATGAGCTGTCTCATCAGGGTCTGCACTATTTACAAGTTGTGCAACCAGTGCACTCCACAGCAAAATACTTGTACACAGTGAAGATATATGTTATTATACAACAGGGCATGGGTAAATAAGGAGAAATGTATTTTACAATTCAGCAAGAGAAGGGTTAAGAGCCAACCCGAAGCTTAGATTGTCATTAACAATGTCTGCTCCAATAATATCTGCCCAAACTTTAAAATAAGATCTCGTGCATTTTCAACTACTTCCGGTTCGAGCAAGTTTTTGAGAAACTATTGATCAAACATCAAACAGCTTCGATCTTAATGAGTTATTAGGCGTCTCATCTGGATCAAAACTGTTTGAAAGTGCGTTTGCAAGCTGTGGATAGCGGGATATTTCGGGTAAATCTTACGCCATACTTATTACATGTAAGTATTTGGTTTCATTATATAATGTTCAATTTTATCATAAACGATACAAACAGCTAATGCCAAGAAAGCAATACTCATAAGATATAGCCTCATCTCCGTTGATAATGCCTTTTTCTGACCAGTGGTAGACACATTTGTAACATTAACGTGCAAATTGATATTAGCATTAAGTTGGAATTGGTCCAAATGCCTTTTGCGTGGACGCTACAAGCAATCTACAGTAAAATCTGCCTTTAGCGACTATCAAGAAGTTTGAATATAGGCATGTAAGACAGATGGTAGTTTAATGCAAAACAAAAGCATAAAATCATATAGGAGGAATTTGTATTACTCTTGCCCAGTATTTAGCAACCATTTGCTTTTTAACCCTTCGCTTGCTGAATTTTAAAATACATTTCTCCTTCTTTACCCATGCCCTGTTGTATAAGTACATTATATCTTCACTGTGTACAAGTATTTCGCTGTGCAATCACTGCTGTGGAGTGCATTTGTTGCACACTCAATTTGTAAATAGTGCAGACCCTGATGAGACAGCTCCTGCAGGAGCTGTCTCATCTGGGTCTTCACTATTTACATGTAGGTATATTGAGGCGAATAGCAAGCGAAGGGTTAAGATTCTGTTTTCGATTAATATAAGGTCGCTTCAGACATGTTCTACTGTATAACCGTGTACGTTGTTTGACTAGGCTGTTTCGTTCTATACTGAGCACACGGACTATCATTAACTTGTAATTATACACCTCTAGTACTTAATGAACTCGTCCTTATATATGAAAATGCATTTATATGAGGGAGGGAGGGGGTTAAACTCTTTTTTCTGTAGGACCGATCAGCCATCAAAATGACCTGATATATCAATGCAGTAACTAAACCGTAGTAGAAACGAATTTGGATACTTTTAGGTAGGTGGCTGCTTAATGCAGGGTGAAAGTCGTGCATAAAGCTCATAGATGCCCCTCTATTCGGAGACCGATATTTATACTAAACTGAAGGTCTGGTTTAGAGGTATTTTACTGTATAACTACAATGCACCACGCATTTCTATGGTTGTTATTTCTTTACAGAAATCAGACTCTTGACAAATATATTCACAAATTTATAAATGATGTAGTTTTAGTAATTTAAACCCTTTACCTCATAGCTAAGCCCTTTAAAGCTGATTTTTTACCGAAAGGAGCATTTACTAGGGAAAAACAGAATGTTTAACAATTGTGTAGTTTTGATACCATTGTGATAAATAGAGCATTTGCTCATATGGAGCAAATGCTCTATTTATCACAGTGGTTTCAAAAAGCGAATTATACAGAGGCGTCAGAATATTTGAGCGAATGGCTTAAATCAGATTTGTGTACTTTCTTACAAAACATGGAGTACAGGGAAGGACATACTAATTTATTGTTTCTACGTGAACCTATTTTGGCACTATGTTTAAATTTAATTCTGAGAATGAATTGGAATCTTACATGCATACATTAAATTGGCATCTCATGAGAGTAAATAAGATAATGTTGTAATGTCAATTATTGTTATTCACGTAACATCAATTTTCTTTTAATGGTAGTAAACAATTATGGTACAAAATGACTTATGTAGAGTCAGAAATACTAGAGATAGATTTGAAACTGTCAGGTTTCTCAGTTCTAAGAAATGTAGGTATTGTGTCTCAAGTGACGATATCAAGCACACTCTGTGTGTATTAATCCATTTGTAACCACGATCCCCATATACATGTATGAGACGTGGGCAAACAGTGTAGACTCTGATCAGACGCCGCATCATGCGGCGTCTGATTAGAGTCTACACTGTTTGCTGATAGGAATTTGAATATAAAACAAAACGAACTTGAAAATTTAGGCCAGGCACCCCATAGATGAAAAAATGGACTAATCCAATACATGTATATAAACATGGAAGAATCCACTGGGCACAAATAGGTTAAAAACTAAGAAATTCGACGTATTTACGACTGGTTAGCCCTTTCAGTACCAACGTTGTCGTCTGCGGGACACATTTTCGTCTGCTACAAGTTTTAGAGTAAGTATTTCATCACTATCTTTATAAAGAAATAAACAGAATGTGTCAAACAGTTTGGATCCTGATGACACTCCGAATTACTCGTCGCCTCGCCTTGATCCAAACCATTTGTGTATATCACATACTCGTTGAACCCACGTTCAACGGACATGTTCCTATAACCAATACTACTCGTTGCAATAAACATGATGTCATACATTTCAGCTAATATAACCCTTTCCCAGTTCTACGTACATGTATATTGCAAATTTGATACCTACTGAATATTAATGGACAAAATAGTTGTTATGAAATGTGGAAGGTTGAGCATTGTAGCCATTTTAGAAAGTATAGAAACAGATCTATCAAATTCCACTAGCAAATATAGCAGGCCCTGATCAGACGGCTCCTGTAGGAGCCGTCTGATCTGAGTCCACTTTGTTTGCAAATGCGAGAAAACACTTTTATATGAGGGGAAAAGGTTAAAACTGTTGGCAGAGAGTCTACCACTTGTGTGTAGTATATCTGTTTAATTCTTTCAGTGAGGGAAACGAGTTTCTAATATATTTTGCAAACAGTGTAGACACATATGAGAAGGCTCCTAGAGGGACCCTCTCACCAAGAACAAAATACTTTGAATATTCACCGTTAGTTTGACCTGTTTGAATTCTGGAATAGTCCCATTAGGCAATTCAGAGTTTAAAGGTTTAACCATAACCTTTCTCATGCTGAAAAAGACAAATTCTTATTACAGTAAAACCTCTCTAATGCGACCAGCAAAACGGAGCATAATTCACAGTGGCAAAGACAGGTGGTAGCTTAATGCAGGATTAATATAAGAGCTTTCTGCATAACTTTCGTCCGGCATTAAGAAACCGCCTGCTTATAAAGGCAGTCATGCTTTTTCTTTAAGTGGTCGCATTAGAGGGGTTTTACTGTACTAGAAGTTAGCCAGAACACGATTAGAAAGAAAATGTTTACTTGAGAACAAATGCGTTAGGCACAATCTTCAAAATGACAAAAACACTACCCCTCGAAAAAAACATGTGTTATATAAGCTCTGTTATTGTTGACCAGAATGTTCTCCATATAAGGAGTAGGTTATATTAGCAATATTCACATGGTATAAACAAATTTCACCATGTGCACTGATAATCTTAATATGTATGGTGTTCTCAATGATTTGTATTAAGATGCGAGCCCTGTTATACATGTATGTGATGTTTGAATTAACACTTACTGGGCGGGGCACGAGTTTGCAAACAGTGTAAACCAATATGTGAGGGCTGCTAGAGGAGCCCTCTCACCAGGGTCTGCATTGTTTGTCATGTTGCACTTTTCTTTAGAACCATCCCTAAATATTCACCATAAGATTGACATGTTTGAAATTTGGAAAAGTCCATTTGAAAACAGCGTTGTAAGGGTTCTCTTTGTCACCCTTCCTTTTGTTTGCCTTGCGTCTTTGTGCTTGTGATTTTGTTCATGTGTTGAACGTTTGTCTCTGGTTCTTGTGTGTCTTGGTGTTTTCTGTGTTCATCTCGTGTGTGAGTGTGCGTTTGGGTGTGTGGTTGTGTGTGTGTGTATGTGTGTCATGCTGTCTATCGGTGTTTTGGTGGTGGTTGCGTCTTGTATGTGGCTTTGCCTGCTTGACTTTACTACTTTTCCATTAAGAATCAACATAGCACAACGTTTCATGATTGTGAGCAAGCATCTGATGTTCTATAATTCTGTGCACTGCTTCTTCTTTGAAGTGCTCAAAACTGTTTTATTTTATCTATATCCCATGACCTTGACCTAATCTTTAAAATCTATAAGACAAGATATCTCATCACTTTGAACAAGCACGTAAAGTTTGATGATTATTTGATTCAAGGTATGTCTTATGTTGTGTTTACAATATGTTCCCCAATATTTTCTTCCTGTGTTCTTATCCTCTTGCCTGTGATTTCGCAGTGCATGGCACTACTCACCCGGTTCTGTTCAGTCGTTTAGCTTTATTTAAACGTCAGTTTTGTTACGGAAAACATTAAAGTTCAAAGAATAAATATTATTCGATAAGGATGAGAAACGTAAGTGCATTCAATATTACTTATGGTTAGAGGTACATGCACTTCAAGTGATTCAACGTTGATGTAGATACATTGTATATGCATTGGAATATAAATTTTACTAATCGCTCAACATATCATTAGTGTTTATTTCTTTTAATAAAATAACATAACAATATATGAATTTAAAAAAGCGCTTCTAAAGCACCGACAAACAAAGAACATATATCGTCTTAATTTAGACATAACGTGTATACAGACACATATCTTTGTACATAGTGACCACTTAATGTTTAAACATCGACGCGGAACGAAATGGTAGTATAGGGACTTACGTCATTACTTTCATCAAACATTATACTGCCGCCTGTTTAAAAGACACATATATAGATTTATATTGAGTGACTAATGTAGAGGGGATTAAGGTAAATATATCATTTAATTTGACTTTACACATATACAATAAAACCTCTCTAAACCGGACGTTACATTTGGTATAAATATCGGTTTTGGAGACAGGTGGCAGATTAATGCAGGGAGAAACCATGCAGAAAGCTCCCCCAGGGGCTTTCTGCATGGTTTTCACCCTGCATTAAGCGGTCAAATGCCTAAAAGTATCTAAAATCATCTCCACTAGAATTCCGGTTTGGAAGGGTTTTACTGAATATAAAGTTCATGTACTTTGTCTTTAATCACATTTTAGCAAGCGATAGAAATAAAAATGGGGGAAATAGGTTAACACGTCTCGTGCATGAGACACACCGGTATGAGACAGCTCCTAGAGGATTATCCCATACTGGTCTGCATTATTTGCCAATATAATTCCGTGGCTATATTAGATCTACATGTAGACACAGTTGAACATTCAGCATTAGAAGTGTTAACGCTTACATACGTTGCCAAGATGTGTGTACTAACACATACTCTGCTGAATAACTAGCCCGTCCCTTTAAGGCTGTATCCAAAATTATGTTTATGATAAATAGTGCAATCCATAATCAAAGAGCTCTCCCGGGAACTATTTGATATTGGCCTACATTGTTGCAAAGGTCGTATATACACGGTCCATGTACATTTAGGATTAACACACGGATGTGTGTATTAGCACTAGTTGACAGAGTGTTCTTTGGATTGGCTCTCAGCTGGAAAATTCAATTCACGACCCTCACATATATCGACACAAGGAAGGCTTGCTACACGGAGACTGTCTTTTTATATATGTCTTGGGAGTCATATTAGTGTTTAAGTATCTAAAAAATAACTTGATCTCGATGTAGCACCTGTGTATAATACTTTAGGAATATAGATAGGTTTGCGTCTAACAATGTTCGAAAGAGCAACCGCGAAACTTGTTTCGCAAAGGTCGATTAATTTGTATTTATAGTGTAGGATTTGAACTGCTTCTAACAATTTGAAAGTCTAGTATAACATGAATATTATGTTCCTGTATTTATGTGTGTGTGTGTAATGTACAGGGTTATTGGAACTGATTTAACACACACAAAAACAACAATTAATACAACATTACTTTGTTGTAAGGGAGGTGACTGTGAGATTCACTCTGACTGCCGGATTGACTGTATCAGGTTTAACCCTTTCCTCCATAGGCTAGTTTTAGACCAAACCTCTTTGTATGAATCTACCAAAAAGGAGCATTTACTGGAGAAAAGTAAAATTGTAGTTTGAAACCATTGTGATAAATAGAGCATTTGCTCCTAAGGAGCAAATGCTCTATTTATCACAATGGTTTCAAGAAGTGACTTTTACAGAGGCGTAGAAAAAAGGATTTATGGAGGAAAGGTTTAAATAATTATTGAAATATTAGTTATACTTAGTACTAAGAATCTAACATACCGGTATTGCAATGGTATGGTGTTCAAGCACTTTATTCCTGAAATGTGTTTGCATTAGATACATATAACACGAGTGCATTTACTCTGTGAGTTCACTGAGATGGCTATGTACCATTGTACATTCTTACTCTATTGGAATTTCCCCTAAAAAGTATGTATTGTACTTATCGCTATGATCACAGAACAGCCATTGATCGATAACAGTAATTTGGGTGGGTTTTTATCTAGAGAGACATTTAGCATATTTGACAGGTTAGAATGTGTTTTATTACAATCAATAAAACTGAGACAAAACTATTTCGACCTCTTAAGTAGCTTGTTATGTCAATACATGCCATGACACTAAGTGCACTAAGTAAGAGGTGCGGTGTTAATAGCCATATCACATATAAGAACACCAAGAAAAAACTCTGTCGCTGCCCTAGAAAAATATATGATTACCTTTGCAAACAGTTTTGATCCAGATGTTTGACCCTGAAGTTATATCTTTGTAATTAACCCTTCTCTTCTTCATATATCTTCACGGTGTTCAAGTATTTCGCTGTGTAATCACTGCTGTGGAGTGCACTGGTTGCACAATCAATTTGTAAATAGTGCAGACGCTGGTGAGACAGCTCCTGTAGGAGCTGTCCCATCTGGGTCTTCACTATTTAAAGGTAGGTATATTGACGTGAATAGCAAGCGAGGGGTTAAACAGAAGAAACCTAATGCAGGCACTACTAATAACAGACTGAACTATTTAGCAGCAATATTGTTTGAATGTTTCTTATTTCTAATAGCTTCCTTGGTCTTTATGTACTTGTATATTGGCATAGTAGATCATTGCATTGAAGATGGAAGAAAACTCCAGTACCATAAATACATTTTGTAGAGATTCAATCCTTTGGTTGCGTAAAACGAAGTTGTTTGCAAAACGTGTGGACCAAGATCAGAGGACTCATCTAGGAGCCCTCTGATCAGAATATGCACTGTTTGTCATTCAAAGTTCTATTAATTTACCGTGAACGATGATGGGCATGCTACTCTTAGAATAAAGCATTCAAAAGGTTGATTCCGTACTTGGGGCTTGCTGCTTGGCCCTCTGTAGAAAATGTAATGGTTCATCCTTATACCCTCACAAACAAAGTCTGGGGGTACATGTATATAGAAGTCAGCTTGGCGGTCGGTCGGTCGGTTTGTCGGTCGGTCTGTCGGTCGGACGGTCTGTTGACTTTTTCTGCACGGTTTTCAGCAAGTGCTGACTGGAATCCGGTGAAACTTGACATGATGCTTTATCATAAAGAGGACCTGCGCATTTAATTATAGTCTTCCAGCTGATTGATTGTCTTACATTGTTATGCCCCTTTGTTTAAAAGTTTTGTGTTGGTCTGTCAATTGACTTTTATTCCGCACGGTTTCTAAGCTACTACTAACTGGAATCGTACGAAACTTGGCATGATACTTTGCCATGATGAGGAAATGCGCATCTAATAATAATTTTGCAATTTATCTATTTTCTTACAGAATTATGCCCCCTTCGAATTGTACAAAGCGTACATTTGTGGGGGTATTAACCACCTTTAGTGATAGTTCCAGTTGGTAAATGGTAAAGCGAATTCGGGACGAAATGATATAATCTGCAAGGTGCTTTGGAATTACAATCAAAGCAGACTTTGATGAAAGGGGTTAGCTTGTTGCTTTTTTATCTGTATCTGCACAGATTACAAATACCAGAACACTAGATCTAGTTGCCCACACCAAAGAGTTTACCCTTTCCTCAATATAAACGTGTTTTATCCTACAGAGGCCTTCTGATCAGGGTCTGTTCTGTTTGTTAATATATTGTTTATGCCCCCAACGGCGGGCATATAGTAATTGCATTGTCCGTCCTTACGTCCTTCCATCCGTCCGTCCCAAGTTTCGTGTCCCTTCTATAACTTTTTTTTTATCTGTGAATGGATTTCAAAATAACCTGGCATAAATGTTCACCACACAAAGACGATGTGCTACGTTCAACTCCCTGGTCCATGGGCCAAAGGTTAAGGTCGTCCTTCAGGGTCAAAGGTCGGGGGCATAAGTGTTTCACAAACACACTCTTGTTTACTTTCTAAAATGGCTAAAATGTTCCACCTTCCAAATCTTATTATAACTATTTTGTCCATGAATATTCAGTAGGTATAGACATTTGGAATAAACATAGAACGGTGAAAGGGTAAACGCATGCGCTGTAACGTAGTGTCGTCTGCAACAAATGTCGTCTGCAACAAATGTCGTCTGCAACAGATGTCGCCTGCTTTGATTGCCATCTTTATACATATTCCAAATCGAGTTTCAAAAATGGGCAAAGTATCAAACTTTTGGAGGAGCTTTCTGCAGCGGCCACATGTCTCAAAGACCGATATTTATACTACATTGAGGGGTTTTGCTGTGCCTTATAGTAGGATATTTATATAGTAAAACCTTCTCATTGTGACCTCTTGTATTAATGCATAAGAAGTTAAGTACTAATAATTGTAACCATTTACTCAATGAATATTCATGGACATATTAATGACATCATGAATATCAATTTACTGAAGATTTACACAAGAACACACATTTGACCTTTGCAGAAACTCTAGAATGATATACAGTGTTCCCTCCCTACAACGACACCCTTTGGGATACGAAGATTGTATGTGTTGTTCAGAGGGAGTTGTTATAGGGAGGGAAAATCAAACATAATTAGCTTGTTTGCAGATCCCCAGATAAGGTGTATTTCGAGACCTAAAACCGTTATGCCTCCATCAAACCCTATGTTGTGACCACTCTTTAGAATCGTCACAAAGTGACGATTCTAAAGAGTGGTCACAACATAGGGTTTGATGGAGACATAAAGAAAATACGATGGAAAAAGGTTGTTTCTGGAGCCTTGTTGTTTCGGAAACAGTGACATGCGTTGTTGTAAGGAGGGAATCGTTATTGAGAGGGTCGTTGTAGAGAGGGAGCACTGTATACATAAATTCATAAACAAAGAGAGCAGACACTGCCATGCCAGACGATCCTCTGATCTGGGTCTACTTTAATTGCACTTGCGTTAAAAGGCATAGTAATTAACCAAAGGTTTGTGCATATATGGATGCTTGATGGAAATCGAACGTACGCTTTATCATTAACCTTTTCTACAATGAATATTCATTTACGAAACATATAGGAAATAGTGAGTCACACCGTGAATATCAATTGAATTAGTTATCATAATACATGTAGCACATGGACACATGAATTGGCTGAAACTGTTGAATCATATATATATCATACCATAGCAAGCAGAGCAGACCCTGATCCCACATGAGCCGTTTGATCTGCGTCTACTGTGTTTGCGAAGAAGTAGAAACGCGTAGTTATCGAGTTATAGGTTAAAATAATGTGCAGAGCTCCAGATAAGATGCGGAAATTACAGTATGTTCAAGGATAACTTATTTCTCCTGGCACCCCTATGCTGTGGCCACCTTTTAGATTCGTCTCGAAGAGACGATTCTAAAGAGTGGTCACAATATAGGGTTTGTTGGAGAAATGACGATTTTAGTATTTGAGTACGCATCGTTATCTTTAGCTCTGAAATAAT
Source organism: Azorinus chamasolen (assembly GCA_963576725.1). Lineage (NCBI taxonomy): Eukaryota > Metazoa > Mollusca > Bivalvia > Cardiida > Solecurtidae > Azorinus > Azorinus chamasolen. Next base: position 93,946,222 of record OY755235.1, on the reverse strand, counting down.
GTATACCATTTCGCCTGTGCTCAAATACATAATTATGACAATTTGACGATTTTTCAGTCGAGTCCTAGAGAGGTGTTACTGTATACAATAAATGAATACTTAGGAATCCAATTTGTTCTGCATTGATTTTTACATCAGATTAATCATTAAACATTGAAATGCATGATGCCTGATATTTGCTATATGCGTATAATTGCGCACATTATGCAATATACTGATTTCCCATGATATTTATATTATTAGTAAAACTATACCCAAGAAGATAATTGTATGAAAACCCAACGTTTGCCACTTATTTCAAGTTACTTCACCTTTTCATTGCTGAATTGTAACAATGAACTGTTCCGAAATTCAGACAAGTCAAACTTACTGTAAATATTCAGGGAATTGTAACGAAAAATGTAACATGACAAGGAGTGTAAACTCCGATTAGATGGCTTCTCTAAAAACCCTTTCATCAGGGTCTACATTGTTTGCAAAGGACGTGAGTTACTCATTTCCCGGCCTGAAAGGATTTGCCTACTGGGTCAAAGGTTATAAAAAGTCTGAGTGTGCGTCTCAGATCATGCTCAAGCTTCTAATTGGTCAGATTCTCAGCTTGCTCAGAATCTGACCAATCAGATCCTTGAATATAGTCTGAGACTCAGACAGGAAGTTTTATTACATTTATCTGCAGGCGCCTCTCTGACTGGGTCAGTTTTCTAGTTTCAAACTAATGTTATTGATAGATATGAAGACGTGTTTATGTTTTTAATTTTATGTCACAGTTATTTTTGCGTTAGTTAATAATTTGTAAGTGTAATTGCTGCAGAACACTAGTTTTAGTAAGTAATTAATGATAAGATTTATTTGAGACCATTAATCGAATATAAGTTTCGAATCAAGTGCATTTGTTAGCTGCAAAACTTTCTTTTCAAAGAAAGAACTTGAAAAAAGAATATGACCAGCCAGATGCTTGCGAATGATCTTAGACTTAGACCCAGAAGTTTTATAACCTTGGACCCCGATGCTAGAGAATGAACTAGGGCTCAAGCACTCGAACCCTTATCTAAAAACTGTAATAGTGGGACATTCATATTCCTTCAGTTTTGCATAAAATCTATGAATACACAGCGGTGTACTATCAGACAAGCTAATTTGATGGAAAACAGTTTAGGAAGACGATTTGTCTTGTGATATAAACATCATACAACAAGAACCAAGCCATTTGAAGATAAAATATGCGATTTAATAATATAACGATTTTTTTAGCTCGACTATTCGAATAATGGTGGAGCTATCCCCCTCGCCCTGGCGTCGGAGTCGGCGTCCGCGTCCGCGTCGGACGCGTCCGCGTCATACCTTGGTTAAGGTTTTTGTTAAAAGTACAAGAATGAGTCATGCAGGAAACACCACATACAGAACAAACAGCCGCCCGAACAGCAACACAAAGAAACAGCAAATGTACATAACTATTAAAACATCAAGAGACGCACAAAGACAAAACAAACATACAATAGGGGGAAGATGGAAGTACAACCTTGGAACGGTCAGTGACAAAAGTCACTGGGGGGTTAAACCGGTTTTTGGGCGCCCAGCCTCACACTTATTCCATCCCCACCCTAAAAGACAAACAGTGTAAATAAACGTATCCCCTCTCCGACTAATCTACAACAACCGCAATGGCAAATACAGTGGTAAAGTGCATGTATAACGACAACATTTAAGTGAACAAACTGTATCCACCTATCGCTAGTGTACTCAATGATTGAGCTGCAAACAGAGCAACTGTAGAAAAGTAATAAAGGGTACGACAAAAACGAAATAGTACAGATATCTGACGTTCTCCTTCCATTTCTGGATTTAAGAGATCGCCTTCATAGAGTACTAAACCACTTTTTGCCCCTACCCTTTGTAATAAAGCTATGGAACTTGGAACACTTGTTCACCACCACAAACTTCATATGTAGACAAGAGTACATTACTCTGTCAAGCATTTTGACAGAATTATGGCCCTTTTAACTTAGAATTTTTGGTTAAGGTTTTCATTAAAGTCCACTTTATGTTTGCCTCTAACCTTTGGAATTAAGCTTTGACACTTGGAACACTTGTTCACCACTACAATTTCCATCTGTAGGCAATGGTATATAACTCTGTTAAGCATTTTGACAGAAGTATGACCCTTTTTAACTTAGAACATTTGGTTAAGGTTTTTGTTAAAGTCCACTTATTTACATAACCCTTTGAGATAAAGCTTTAAAACTTAAAACGCTTGTTCACCATCACAAACTTCATCTTTAGGCAGGAGAACATAACTCTGTCAAGCATTTTGACAGAATCATGGCCCTTTTTAACTTAGAATTTTTGGTTAAGGGTTTTGTTAAAGTCCACTTATATACATAACCCTTTGAGATAAAGCTTTGAAACTTGGATCACTTGTTTACCACTACAAGCTTCATGTGTAGGCAGGAGTACATAACTCTGTCAAGGATTTGGACAGAATTATGGCCCTTTTAACTTATAATTTTTGGTTAAGGTTTTTGGTAAAGTCCACTGATTTACATAACCCTTTGAGATAAAGCTTTGAAACTTAGAACACTTGTTCACCATCACTTCATATGTAGGCAATATTACATTTACCTGTCAAGCATTTTAACAGAAATCATTGCCCTTGTTACTTAAGTTTTTCTCTTTCATTAAAAAGTTCAAAGAGATCCTACATCCTGAATACTATTAAAAATATTTTACTGAGACTTTGATAACTTGCTTCTAGTATCATTGGGCACTATTTTATTCCACTATCAAGCATTTTTACACTAACAATTCTGAGAATAGTCGAGTGCGGTGTCCTGTGACAGCTCTTGTTTCTTTTGTTTTCGTATTGTATTGTTTTATATTGTATGCTATACAGTAAACCCCTCTAAATCGCAATTCTAGGAGAAAATAATCTAGATACTTTAGGCAGGTAGATGAGCTTTCTGTATGATGTTCACACTGCATTAAGCTGCCAGTTGTCTACAAGACCGATATTTATATATATATAATTTAACGTCCGGCTTAGAGGGAGTTTACTGTAATGATGTGTTTTTGTTTTCGTACTGTATTGTTTTGATGCAAATTAGCTGTGAATGTCTTACATTTTCAAAAAATGTTTTCTGGTCCAGATAATATTCACGAATTCGTGTTTAAGCATGCTCCTTTATTTCATCCAATATGCGTACAGTCTCCTGGGTAGGTTGTTGCACACAGTAGAACATGTTCTAAGCGGTCATTTATTTATTGAACATAGGAGTCTTAAAAACAGATGATTGCTTAATGCAGGACAAAAGTGATGCAAACGTTCCTGTAGGAGCTTTCTACATTACCTTTGACCTGCATTAAGCTATCACATGCCTTACACGCCGATAATTAGACCTCTTTTTGATAGCAGCTTATCCCATTTGCTCCCAGGATCCCATATATCGGACGTAGGTAAACAGTGTAGACTCTGTTCAGACGCCGCATAATGCGGCATCTGATCAGAGTCTACACTTTTTGCTAATAGGAATTTCGATATAAAACAAAACGAAATTGAAAACTTTTTTTCACCCCTTAGAACAAAAATGGACTAATCCAATATATAAACATGGAAGAATCCACTGGAAGCAAATGGGTTAAGACAGGTTCTACGGTACCGGTACATGAAATACTGGTGACTTTGTAATAGCTGTCATCTCATGTTTAGCTAATGTCATCGATGATATGAACCCATTCCCTCATATTGACGCCTTTTGACGCCTCTGTAAAAGTCATTTTTGAAACCATTGTATAGAAGCTTATATGAAATTATATTATTTTCATGAAAAAGGATCGGGCCACAAGGTCGACCAACATTAGTTACGTCCCTCTCCCTTACAACTTTCTACAGAAAATGTACCACATGAATCAAAACACATGAAACATAAATAATGCATTAACTATTCTCAACCCTCTACCTGGTTTATAACCATCTTTTAAGAAACAATGACTTTATTGAACTTCCATTAACTTACTATTTATAATGGTACATGAACGAAGTATTTTTTACCATGACAGGACATGTTGAAATATAATACTTATTCTATAAATAAATAAGCTAATATAATAGATCACGATCAGAGGATTCCTAATGGAGCTGTCTGTCCAGGGTCTACTCTGCTTTAGAGATATGAGATCTCATCTCTATCCGGTAAATGGTTAATGTAAATATACTTCTCATCGTGCAAGTATGAACTCTGCACACACACTGACTCAATACAGTAAAACCTCTCTTAACCGGACATTAAATTTAGTATAAATATCGGTCTTGGAGACAGGTGGCAGCTTAATGCAGGGTGAAAGTCATGCAGAAAGCTCCTCTATGAGCTTTCTGCATGACTTTCACCCTGCATTAAGCAGTCACCTGCCTAAAATGTATAAATTCTTCTCTACTAGAATTCCGGTTAAGAGAGGTTTTACTGTATTTTGCATTCACTAGTATATAAATGTATTTAATGTTTTAAACTAACTGGAGTGCGTCAAAGTACACATTCCTACATCTTGCAAACTGCAAATATGTGAACCGAAGTAAGAGAAATATTGCTCCAATGCAAAATAACATTACTTATTACAATAACTTATATCGTACACTATAGACCTATATTTACTGCAAATTAGCAGTATTGGTCAAAGAGCCATGCTAAAACTCATTAAATATTCTTGACTCTAATTTTACAAATGTAACCAATCTGGTTTTGCAGAGTAATTCCATCAGCATTAGGTCACCCTCTCCCAACGTGGTGCATATATACATTTGTAAGATAAACAACCCAACTACCTACCCCCTCCCCCCTTTTAGAAACATACTCCCCTTCCAAGGAAACAAAAACAACAAACGAACAAATAAGTGACACCAATGAAATACGGTGAATGCCTGCGGTGGATGCCAACAGTAGGTGGGTAATTGAAACGGGTAGAGATTTTCCTTCAATAGAATTGACCTGCTCTGTACTAATACATAATATTATATACTTATGATCATGCTATAGATGTATTTACAACTATACATGTACCTGTGAACTGCATAACAAATTGGACATTTTCTTCCAGGTTGTAGTTTTTGCTACCAAAAAAGTATTTTTTCTACATTTAGTGGATGCAAGGATCTTGTTTCATTGAATAACTTCACTCTTTGCTAGTTATATAATGAACAATTAAAAACTAATGTTCAGCATCCTCCACTAATTCATCATTACTTCATATGCACTATGGTGATATGGGGTTTCTTTCAGATAGTTATTACATACATCACTGTTAAGATTACTGCATTTGTTGCGAAGTCTAGCATGAAACACTGCAGGTTGTCTTTTTCCATGGATAAAGTGTGTGGATACCTTGTTATCTTTATTGGTAATAAAAAATGTTTAAAAGAGGAATAACAATCAGCTGATTTGATGTTTTTATCTAAATTAGTCAAAAGTTCAATTGCAAAAAGGCACAGTAAATTTATTTGGATTTCTTCACAAATAATCTGTTCGTTCACGAACCATGGGTGGTAAGAGATCAGTGATCTGTGAAGGAACCATGCCATGATTCAGTTTATACATAAAATAATATATTTGAAAATTCTTCTGTACTGAAGACTTTCCTACCAACATCCATTACATAAATTTTCTAGTGAAACTGATCTACGAGCCAGTGACTATTCTCTGGCGGCCTCATGCTGCAATCGTTCAATATATACTGACTCTTGTTTTGAACATCCTCCCCCAGACTATTGATGAATATCCAAGTAAAGTACGCACATACGCAATATAAGTTTGATTCAAAGCTTTTCTACCCAAACAGAATTTTAGTTTTCTCATAATACCAATTACTTTGATGCTGACAATACCATACACTCTATATGTGATTTCCACTGGCCATCAATACTTGGAGATACTCCAAGGTGCTTATGATAATCAACAAAATCTAGCTCAACATCATTAAAATAAAGTTTTGGCAAGTTATTTTGTTGTTTAAGATTGAAAAATAAAACTTCAGTCTTCATCGGGTTAAATGTCACCAGTCAAGTTTTAGCCCACTATAATAGGCAAGGTATTCCAAGCTGTGGACTATTTATGTCGTCGTTTAAGTTTGCTTCAATCTTACTTGAGAGGTCCAGATAATTTAAACATTTTCAAGAATAGCTCCTTTAATTATTTCTCCAACAACCCTTACAGAGTAATCACAGTATAAGTCTTGGTGGGGAAATGGCGATTTTAGTACAAATGTATTGGGGTACGCACCTTTATCTGTAGCTCTGTTACTTAGTATTTAAAAGCGGGAATAGAGTGCATTAGATAAAGGAGATGCATATACAATATTTTATCCTAATATTATGTTGTCTGTTATCATTTAACCTGTTGAATATTCATGCGATAAATAATGATATGATAAATATTTATCTACTGATTGTTTAGAATGACATATGTATAGTTCGATTTTGACCCGTGAGCTGTGACCCTTAGGACCAGTCCACCCGTAGAGGTAAAACGCGTCGCAAACCATGTCTTTGTTCCGGAGTTAACTGTGGTATTAGACAAGTAACAAGAATATACAGTTAAATCTCTCTATAACAGCCACTGAATTGTGTTAATTAGTTGGTATTTAGGGCAGGTGGCTGCTTAAAGCAAGGTGAAAGTAAAATAGAACGCTCCTATAGGAGCGTTCTGTTTTACTTTCACATTGCTTTAAGCAACCACCTGCCTTTAACATAAATACCTGATGTAATTTAGTGGCCGTTATATAAAGATGTTTTATTGTGTATATACTTAAACTGCACGATTACTACGAGTTTCTTGTGACAATCATATCCACTTACCCATAAATTAGAGTGGTTGCAACTTCTATTAATAGAAAAGTGCAGTCATGGCTCAGCACTCGAACTCGAACTATACACACTAGTATCGGTAGAAACTGAACAGTCAGATAATTGTTCTATATTATAATTTTATAAGCCAACGGCGCTGATATTTATCAGAATCATACAAGATGAAGGAAATGGTTATGTTGAAACTGCATGGATGAATGTTACTTTCTATTCAACCCTCTATCCAGTTTTCGTTCGCATCTTAGTGATTTACGATTGAAGCATAGTTTCGTATCATTGATCGGATTCTCATATAAACGAACCTATTTTCAATATGTCGTTACTAGAATGGTGTGTACATGTATAGCCTCGTCGTCAATTTTAAAACGTCTTTCGTCGGCCAGTGAGATGAGTAAATATTTCATAGAGGATCTTATATTCGTGTTCATTACAAATCGTTTTTATGAAACGAGTTTACTATAATTATATGTCACAAGCTATAGCCAGCGTCATATTCATTATAGTAAACGAGTTTCATAAAAAAAACTATTTGTAATGAACACGAATGTAAGATGTCTTTTATTACATAACCCTAAAATGAACTAGTGCATTTCCGCGTTTTACAGCACTCTGTTTGGCACTTCCACACCCCAGGTTATGTGATAAATGTATTTAGTATATCCGACAAATATTCTATATATATACCATATTATGGACTCTCCAAAATCATAAATTATGTTTATATTATTATAGACGAGACTCTGTGGATTTTGAAACAGTGCCATTCGTTTTAAATATTTCAAGATATGTAGTAGGTATGTTGTTGGGGCGCGGCCTATTAATTGCACTGAGATTGAGTCCATGACACATAGCGATAAATGTGGTGCTTCGTTGAAGGTTCGCTTTCTTGTTTACTGGCTTATAGTACAACAAAGGAACACAAACACTCACAATTATTATGTCTCCCCCATATATATATGGGAGAGACATATTGTTTTCGTGAGAGTTGTCTGTCTGTCTGTCTGTCTGTCCCGTCTGTCTGTCCGTCTGTCCGTCACACTTTTTGTCCGGACGATAACTTCAATATGCCTGATACCAGTTGATTGAAACTTCATACATGTATATGGAAAGAGCATAATCAGAATAAGTGTCATGCACAAGGTCCATAACTCTGGCTTCAATAATATAGGAGTTATTGCCCCTTGTAAAAAAATCACACTTTTTTGTCCGGACGATAACTTCAATATGCCTGATGCAGTTGATTGAAACTTCATATATGGAAAGAGCATAATAAGAGGAAGTGTCATGCACAAGGTCCATAACTCTGGCTTCACTAATATAGGAGGTATTGCCCCTTGTAAAAAATCACACTTTTTTGTCCGGACGATAACATCAATATGCCTGATGCCAGTTGATTGAAACTTCATATACGGAAAGAGCATAATCAGAGAAAGTGTCATGTACAAGGTCCATAACTCTGGTTTCACTAATATAGAAGTTATTGCCCCTTGTAAAAAATGCACACTTTTTTGTCCGGACGATTACTCCTATATGGCTCATGCCATTGGATTGAATCTTCATATATGGATAAATCATGGAGAGAGGAAGTACCATACACAAGGTCCATAACTCTGGCTTCATTAGTAATGGAGTTATTGCCCTTGTAATTTTTTCAACATTTTTTTTGTCCGGGCGATAACTCCTATGTGGCTCATGCCATTGGATTGAAACTTCATACATGGAAAGATCATGATAAGAGAACGTGTCATGCTCAAGGTCCATAACTCTGGCTTCACTAATATTGCAGTTATTGCCATTTGTAAAACAAAACCACACAACTTTTTGTCAGGATGATAACTCCTATATGGCACATGCCATTGGAGTGAAACTTCATACATGAATTGCTCATGATAAGAGAATTTGTCATGCATAAGGGCCTTAACTCTGGCTTCAATAAATTGAGAGTTATTGTCCCTTGTACATTTGTTTAACACTTTCTTGTCCGGACGATAACTCCTACATGGCTCTTGCCATTGTATTGAAACTTTATAGATGGAAAGAGCATGATGAGAGAAAGTGTCATGAACAAAGGCCATAACTCTGGCTTAAATACTTTTGGAGTTATTGCCTTTTGTTACATTTTTGTCCGATCAATAACTCCCGTTCGACTGATGCTATTGGAATGACATTTCATTTATGGAAAGAGCATGATGAAAGTAAGCGTCATGCACAAGGCCATAACTCTGGTATCAATATTTTTGATGTTATTAGCTGTTACCATTTTCTTCTTGGAAAATGTGGTGTGGAAAGCGCATAATGAGGGGAAGTATCAATCATCAAGTCCATAACATTTTTAATGATTTCCCTTTACATATTGTTTTTATTAGAGGGGAGACATCCGTTTTTGTGACAAAAACCTCTAGTTGCAATATTATTCGGTATCAGATTTTGCCACAATTATAACTACAAAGTGCAATGCCCTTAGAACACCATATCTCCAAGGCGTAGCTATTATATACTTTCAATAGGATGGTGAGATTTACTTCACGCGATATTTACACGGTCTTTTTCCAGAACAATGACACTAAATCATGCATCAAGTCAAAAACATGTGACCACCGTCATTGAAACGTGAGTTATATAAATAGACCGATATCGCCTTACTAACAATACCTAATTTAGTGTTCAAAAGCAAGATGCCGCTGCGAAATATTGAACAAATGAACAGTTATTATGAATGTCGAAGCGACTGGCATTATTTTCTTTCTTTCATAACATATGACTATAATACGTTCAGCTAACACGCGTCTTACAAAATATATTAAGACAAGTTTTAAGTTACCGTTGTATAGAGTTTACTATTTCCATTATCAATTTTGACAAACGATTCCAATCCTGAACAAAGCGTTCGTCTTGACCATTTCCCTCATATAAACACCTGTTCACGGCTTGCAAACACAGTAGACCAAGATCAGAAGACTCCTGAAGGAGACGTCTGATCCGGGTCTACATTGTGTACCAATGCAATGGTATATTTTGCTGTTGGTGCAGCAAATGTTTAAATGCATTCATGTACTGCGACACAAAATACTGTAACTTCTTTGCAAATAGAATAGGGCCTGATCAGAAAACTCCCTTTGCTGAAATGTTACAGATCTGATTTTCTATTGCCATGCCGTCATCGTTTCTTCTTTTACATGCTTTATACAAATATCAAATTAGTAGTCATAGTAGGCGGGATTTAGCATGAATATTCTCGAAGTAAATGATTAATATAACTATGCTACAGTATAGTTCGTGTTTCATTAAAACAAGTTTTGTTTTTTCCCTTAACCCTTTCCCTGTTCTATGTTTATTCTAATTTCAATACCTACTGAATATTCATTAACAAAAGTACTTCAAATAAATATGGAAGGTGGAACATTGTAGACATTTTAGAAAGCAAAGAAACCGATATTTCAAATTCTTGTAGCAAACAGAGTAGACCCTGATCAGACGACTCCTCTAGGAGCCGTCTGATCTGGGTCGTCTCTGTTTGCAAATGCGTGGAAACACGTTTATATGATGAAAAGGGTTAAACAATATTATAATATATTTTCTTTTTCTCAAAATGGGCTGTTCCGTGATTACCCTTCCTAACAGTATGATCCATTTGAGATGCAAACACTCGTTATCCCTCTAAACCCAACACAGTTAGACACTACATAGATATATCTTTGATTGGAAAAGAAATGGAAGCTAAGTGTACTTTTAAAATGGTCGACAATGTACTTAGGCAGAAGTTAGCTTCCTAAATTCGAAGAGTTCAATTAACCCTTTCGCTGCTAATGCCGGATCTGTGATTACCTATGCAAACAGTTTGGATCCAGATGAGACGCCGAGTAACTCGGCGTCTCATCAGGATCGAAACTGTTTGTTACTGTTACTATGTTTTTGAAACAAAAATGAAGAAAATCAAAGGAATGAAAATTTGTAGCAGACGACAAAGTTAGCAGACGACAGAGTTTGGCAGCGAAAGGGTTAATATAATTGTATCCGGACCACAGTTCCAAGAAAACAAAATTTAATAACCGATAGTCGTTTAATTATACTTTGAACAGAAAATAAGATGGACAATGGATCAACATCTCTTGTTTCTCTCCCAAACACTGTATTGCTGCTACTCATTAAAACCGCGATTATATTGAGTAACATCTATTGGTGGTTAGTTTTATAGATATATCTATATACAGTAACACCTCTCTATAACGACCGACCACTAAATTGTGTTAATTAGTTGGTATTTAGGGCAGGAGGCTGCTTAAAGCAATGTGAAAGTAAAACAGAACGCTGCTATAGGAGCGTTCTGTTTTACTTTCACATTGCTTTAAGCAAGCCACCTGTCTTTAACACAAAATAGTTGATGTAATTTAGTGGTCGTTATAGAGAGGTTTTACTGTATGATATCTTACTAAAATTTCGTACACACGTCTCTTATCTGCAACTCTTAGTTGTCGCATATTTTTAGCAATATAAGTGTGTTGTTATCACTAACAAGACGAAAGATCTGGCATTGTAACACAAACTGGCGCCTGGCTTAGTTACGCAGTCTCATATGTTTGGTCATGAATTTCAGAATTAAACAAATATCAAAGATCTTCGATGCATGTATATCTTCAGTGTGGGTGGTTGCTTTCATAGAAATATGCCTATAGGGACAAGTTTGACATTTGCTGTATTTGGTTGAATAACGTATGAATCCTTTTTAACGCGGAGTTTCAAATCGTTTATACCTAACTTCAAACAAATCCAGCTCACCGTGAATATTAACGCAACTTTTATTGGCACGCGCAGCATATATAATACTTTTGGCCAAGTAAACATACAACGTGAAGATGAAAAAACATAATGCAAGTACATACACCAATGTCAATAAATAATTGGCATGAATTGAGCTTCTGCAAATTCAAACATTTACCGATATATAAATAGTAAAACATAAAGAAACCTAAGAAGCAATATCATCTATGCAGTCTGTACGTTTAACATAGCATTGTAAAAGAATTTGGATACATTTCTGATAATACCTACTTTTTGAACTGGACATAACACTGACATATTTAAACGGTGAGGGCCAATACATGACATTTTGTTTCATATCTTTCGTAAATCTGAATACAAGGAGCACAAATTACATTTTGTTATTATTATATCTTTCTGTACTGTACTATTCGGGAATTATTTAAAGAAAAATGTGACTTGACTTACAATGTAGGTTCTGATAAGAGGACTCCTCTAGCAGTTCTCTCATCTGGATCTACTCTGTTTGCACAGGATATTAGCCACTCGTTTCCCGCACTTAAAGGTCTAAATTGATATACAGTAAAACCCCGCTAATGCGACCACCAAACAGGGACATAATTATGGGTGGCAGAGGCAGGGGGTAGCTTAATGCAGGACGAAAGGTATGCAGAAAGCTCCTCTAGGAGCTTTCTGCATAACTTTCGCCCTGCATTAAGCAACCACCTGCTTTAGACGACATTAGTGGTTGTTTATTAAGTGGTCGCATTAGCGGGGTTTCACTGTACTCTGTACGCACTGCTACAGTTTTGCAAATTGCAAAGGTCTAAATTGATATACAGTAAAACCCCGCTAATACGACCACTAAACAGGGACATAATTATGGGTGGCAGAGGCAGGTGGTAGCTTAATGCAGGACGAAAGTTATGCAGAAAGCTCCTCTAGGAGCTTTCTTCATAACTTTCGCCCTGCATTAAGCAACCACCTGCTTTAGACGACATTAGTGGTTGTTTATTAAGTGGTCGCATTAGTGGGGTTTCACTGTACTATGTACGCACTGCTACAGTTTTGCAAAGATAGGGTTGTAAATGAACCCATCTCTTGCTTCGGTACATATACAAAGAGTTGACATATTTGTATGTAAGGGTTGCGATAGATACAAAGTGTTGCTTTGAAATGTACCGGAAATGATAAATTATCGGTTTTTTTCCAGAAAATTCAAGCATGATAACAGATTGCAGTCAACAGCCGGTCATCAGAAACATTAGATCCGTTGATTTATTTGCCAATAAAGATACACCGCCATCTATCAAAAGTGTTTCCTGATGTTTTTGTAAGGTAAGCATCGCAATTCGTAAGATATGTATGCCTCACTAAACAACTTATATGAAATGAATTAACCATTAAAAACCTATTTGTCGTTTCATTGTTATGAAATGTCTCTTACAACCTTTATAAGCCAGTGGTAGATTGGAAACAATTTTGAAAATTATACACATTTGGATTCGGAACAATGGATTAGGTTTTGACTGTGGTTGTGGACTCATTTAAACGCATGTTGTCTGCAAGATGATAATACAAATAAAAGTACAAGAAAAACAGAACAAAAGTTTGCTCGAGTCGGAAGTCAATGAAAAGCGAATCCTATAATGAGCCGACGTTATATTTTCAACATGAGAATTGTTAACATCTGTCCATGTTTCCCTGTATAGAAACCATTATTGTACGTACAAACATGGCTGCATCACTTGTGTATTAACCCTTTACTCCATGAATATTCGCGTAAGAAATGATGGCATTATGAATATTAAGTGGATTAAAGTCTAAAATGGCATATTAACACACGGAATGTTTGCCTAAGAAATAACTATAGACTCAGATCTATATATTATTCCATAAGCAATTAGAGCAGATCCTGATAAGACGGCTCCTGAAGGAGCCGTCTTATCAGGATCTGCTCTAATTGCAAAGGCGTTGAAAGGCGTGTTAATGGAGGAACATACTAATGTGCTACAGGTGTAACTCAGCTTGCCTAAAATATTTCCATTGTCTAGTAAACATTGGTGAACATATTGAGACTGAAACTCATTTTCTGTTAGAGTGTGATAGGTATGAAGTAATGCGCCAATACATTTTAATGGTCTGTTTACTGACAACGTGCTCACGGTCAAAAAGTGTCAGGAAAAATTATGCATACTTTTAAATGATCAGACAAGAAAGACTGTCAAGTTTCTTGCAAGGGCGTTTCATAGATTTCTCTATGTTACGTAACATGAACGACGTCACTAACCGTATCTATTTGCATACCAATGGCATCCATAATATTTGATCTTTTAATATAAGCTATGATATCATATCTATGTGAATATGTCTAAAGTTACCTTTCTTAGGTGACATATAGGTCCATGGGGCCGGTTGTTTATGAATTTGTATATATATATATATATATATATATATATATATATATATATATATATATATATATATATATATATATATGTGTGTGTACATATAAGAATATGATGTAACACATGTCACTATAATAAAACAATTTTACTATATGAGCATATCTCACAGAGATGACAACTTGGATGGGTTAAAGATAATAATCAGAAAGGCACTTTCAGGGTCTGATCTGTTTACTTAACCCTTTCCCTCATATAAACGTTTTTTCACGCATTTGCAAACAGAGTAGACCCAGATCAGATGGTTCCTAGAGGAGCCATCTGATCAGGGTCTGCTCTGTTTGCTAATAGAATTTTATAGATCTGTTTCTTTGCTTTCTAAAATATCTACAATGCTTCACCTTCGATATTTCTTTATAACCATTTTGTTAATAAATATTCAGTAGGTATTGAAATGTGAACTAAATACAGGACAGGGAAATGGTTAAAGATAATAACGAATAAGGCATTTTCAGAGTTTGCTCTGTTTACTTAAGGAATGATATAGTACATACATGTATCTGTTTTTCCACGACCAAACTTCGTGTTTACATGTCAGTATAACAGTTAACTACGAAAGCCCGGTGGTGACATTCTAAATTCCTACTTCAAACTGCTGTCTTCCAAGTTCTTACTTCTTACTTCCAAGATAATTTGCTATATGGTTATTGTGTATTGTTAACGCCCAAGTTCCTACTTCTTTGTTCCGACTTCCAAGTTCCAAGGCGGAACATAGAACTTTAAAAGTGGAAGTCCGAACATGGAACTTGGAAGTCGGAACATTGAAGTCGGAACATGGAACTTGGAACTCGAACCTTGGAACTCGGAACTATGAAGAAGGAACTTAGAATGGCACCACCAGGCTTTCGTAGTTAACCTAGTTATTACTACGCTCGTATTTTTTCATAGTTCTTCTCTTGCTTTGAAATGCTATACAGATTACACATTCTATAGTAAGCCCTTTCGTCCAAATTGAAATGTAGACTAACCATTGACTCAACCTGGAACCTTGCAACCATAATATTGACATACTGTACGCTACGTCTTCACTGCGAACAGTTTGCATCGATATAAGACATATCAGGATCTTACTGTTTCGCTATCTATTCGTTGTTTTAACCCATTTGCTCCCAGTGGATTGTTCCATGCTTATATATTGGATTAGTCTATCTTTTATCTAAGGGATGTCTGGTCTAAATTTCAATTTTGTTTTGTTTTATATTGAATTTCCTATCAGCAAACAGTGCAGACTCTGATCAGACGCCGCATAATGCGGCCGTCTGATCAGAGTCTACACTGTTTGCCTACGTCCCATATATGGGATCGTGAAAGCAAATGGGTTAACCATTCCCTCCTAGTCTATTTTAGACCATCCTCTTTTAATACATCTACGGAAAAGAAGCATATATTAGAGAAAAGAAAACTTTTTAGAACTGTGTCGTTTTAAAACCACTGTGATAAATAGAGTATTTGCTCCTATGGATCAAATGCTCTATTTATCACAATGGGTTAAACATGACTTTTACAGAGGCGTCACGTAGCGTCAGTTAGAAAGAATGGGTTAATGAATGCCGAAATGGATCAAATCAGAAAGGGTTTCTACCGACAAGAAATGCTCAATATGTAACATTCGTTATGAATGTCCCATCTGTGATTACCTATGCAAACCGTTTAGGTGTACAGTAAAACCTCTCTAAACAGGACTTTAAATTTAGTAAAAATATCGGTATTTGAGACAGGTTGCAGCTTAATTCAGGATGAAAGTCGTACAGAAAGCTCCTCTAGGAGCTTTCTGTATGACTTTCACCCTGCATTAAGCAGCCACCTGCCTAAAAGGTATCTTATTTCTTCTCGACTAAAATTCCGGTTTAGATGTGTTTTACTGTAGATGAGGCACTTCATGAGGATTGAAACTGTTTGGTACTGTAGTAATGTTAAACAAATGGACGTTGTAGCATATGACAAAAACTGTGTTAGAATCGCATTAATATCCAGGAGGAGCTATCTGCATGACTTTCATCCTGAATTTAAACTGACAACTGTTTTTATGGCTAACATTGTTACCAATTTGAATATCCAGTTTAGAACGGGTGTCCTGTACATGACGTGTATTGATTTCCCTCAACGACGTCACTGGTAATATATAAGGGCATGTGTATTTGTGTATTGCATTTCTCCATGTTAATGGAGGAGTTTATAGATTAATAGAAGTGATGTTTTGTTTGCTGACGTAATGCGTAAATTTATGTAAATAACCATGGGAATACCGGTATCTCGTCTAAATATTGCGGTTGCAAAAGACCTTTAACCCTTTCCCCTATGTAAGCGCATTTTGACGCATCTGCAAACAGAGTAGACCCAGATCAGACGGCTCCTATAGGAGCCGTCTGATCAGGCTCTACTCTTTTGCTTATGCTGTAATATAGATCTAATTCTACAACTTCTTCCTGAGCCAAAATGCCATGTGTTCATAAGCCACTAGAAAAAATATAATTAATATGATTAATATTTATGACGTCATTATTTCCTACATGAATATTCATCAGGGAAAGGAGTAAAAATCCAATAAACCATTATCCATGGCTGTACATTAACGTACATATTACAATATCACATTGACTTGACTGTAACCCTTGCTATAGTGTATACTTGGTATCTTCTTAACCCATTCCTTCCTACTGACCCCCTTTGACGCCTCCGTAAAAAGTATGCTCTGAAACTATTGTGATAAAAAAGAGCATTTGCTCCTTAGAAGCAAATGCTCTATTTATCACAATGATTTCAAAAATACACAATTCTAAAATGTTCCTTTTCTCTAGTAAATGCTACTTTTCGGTAGATTTATTCAAAGAGGTTATCTAGGAGGGGGGATGAGTTAACATGATACAGACACAATTTCACGCCCTGTGCAAACAGTGAAGACCCCGATCAAATATGAGTGAGCTCTGATTGCATATGGACTTAGATGTAGATAAGATTTTCGCCAAGGCCAAACATTCATGTGTTCATATGCAATTGTTAAAGTTAAGCTAATGCATTTTCATGATACATGTACAGTTCAACTTCAAGTGACCATATAAATTAGCTCGAGGTAACAGAGGTTCGAGTCATCATATTTATTTTATCCCGTCACTACAGCCGCTAGTGACGTAATAAAGGGGTAGCATAATAAACCTAAGTTTATATGTACAGTAGAGGTTTATTTGTATAGTAGGTGTAAGAATTTCTTCTTACAACAGGAACTATTTTTAATTTTTCTTCAAAATTGTTTTACCAAAAATAACGTATTAAGTTGAAAGAAAAAACACTTAATATGGATAATTATCATTAACTATCCCAGTAAAAACCCAAACCGTCATTTAAAAAAAAACAGAAAGGAAAAAGAGAGAAAAAAAGTTTCGTCAGCGGTGAGAATCGAACCGGGGCTGACTGCACGATAAACGACCATCGTAACCACTACGCTATCAGGCCAGACATACTGTAAGCGAAACTGAAGATGTATATAAAGTTATCATGCTACTATATTGACGATTTTTTTTAATAAAAATAAATAAAACAATAAAACTTCATTAAAACATTTATCACTCTCATGATAATTTAATCGATAAACTCTCACAAGGGCGGTGATGGTCATAGACCTAAATATAGCCTGTTCAGTTCCATTGACGAGTGACGTTAGCCCTATCTAAAAATAGAAACCGAGACGACGGAACTCGAATTTGACCATGTAGAGCCTCAGGTAGATGTTTGAATTAACATATCGACTCTCGATTCAAATGATCTTATTTTTCAAATTCAAGCACGTTTTCCCGTCTTGTAATGTAAGTATCGAAACTATTTCCCTCTGCGGTAGCTCATTATTTACGTCTTTAGAACGGAAATGAAAAGGGAGGTCCGTTGATCGAAAAACCGCATTTTCAATGCAAATTATTTCAATATTCGTATGTTTTAGAGTCTATGAAAAAAGATATAACTAAATTGACTGGATAAATAGAATAATAGGTTAGTGCCGTAGCAAGCCTCGCCTCAATGTTTTCTCCCCTCGTCGGATAAAGGCGTCCCATCTACGGCACTAACCTATTATTCTCTATATCTGACTTATACCTCAAGTTCACAGCTTAATGCAGGTCTAAAGTAATGCTGAAAGCTCCTCTAGGAGCTTTCATCATTACTTTAGACCTGTATTAAGCTGCAGCATGGGTTTCTAGATATCTGAAGTGATACATTATAGAACGAGTCTGTATTATTAATTGTTGAAGGACTGAACTTTTAGTTCGAGTTATCCAGAAGTTCGAGTTATCCGTGTTCGAGATATCAAAGTTCCACTGTATTATTATTATTATCCGTCAAGTAAAGGGCTTAAGCACAAAAGGGTTATTACTGGGAAAATTAGTGTTCCATTTCAACGACACGTGTACATAATCGTGTCTCTGCATACGGTTTTGGTTAGTTTTCTTAAATTCTGGAAACAATATTTATCTTACAAAGCCACATTTTCAGCAGCTCATATACAGGAACCAGAATTGAAATAAGATGATTGGATTTATCCATAATTTCCAAAGTAAATACAGTAAAACCTCTCTATAACGGCTACTAAATTGTGTTAATTAGTTTGTATTTAGGGCAGGTGGCTACTTATATGAGCGTCTGTTTTACTTTCACCTTGCTTTCAAACCTGCCTTTAACACAAAATACTTGATGTAATTTAGTGGCCGTTATAGAGAGGTTTTACTGTATTAATTAACATGCTCTTTCCCTCATATTAACGCCTTTTTCACGCATTTACAAACGGAGTAGAGCCGGATCTGACCGACTCCTATAGGAGCCGTCTGATCAGGGTTTGCTGTTTGCTTTTGAAATGACACAGATATGATTTTACACTGTTTATCAAAGCAAACAATTCCCTTAAAAATATTAAATTATAAAAAATGAGCTACATGCAATACATATTCATGATGTCATTATTTTGCACATGAATACAGACCAGGGAAACGGTTAACCTTTAAACCCCCCCCCCCATTGTAAAAATAGTAAAATAGGATCTAGTCAAAGTTTGAGTTACTACCACGTTCTTCCATTTTAACCCTTTACCGCATTAGCAAAAAGAGTAGACCCAGATCAGACGGCTCCTAGAGGAGCCGTCTGATCAGGGTCTGCTCTGTTTGCTAATGGAATTTGATAGATCTGCTTCTTTACTTTCTAAAATGGCTACAATGTTACACCTTCCATATTTCATTATAACTATGTTGTCTATGAATAATCAGCAGGTATTGAAATTTGTAATAAAAATAGAACAGGGAAAGGGTTATTCAAAGCTTTTGGAAAGTAATGATCGATTGTGAAACGGCTTAGATCCGGATGAGATGTCGACTAGGGTCTGCTATTCTTTTGCGTATGGTATACTTTAAGATATGATTCTATATTTTCTGTCATACATGTACATGTAGCTAATAATTCCAGTGTCCATGTGAACTATGATAGCAATGAATCTAATCAATATTCATGACGTTGTTATTTCTTACATGAATATTCACGGAGAATTGCTTTGTTCTGCTTTGTTAAAAATACATTGCCATTTGTTAGAACATATATATCTCTTCTATGCTCATTTATGTTTTGATGATCATAGTTGCCCTTTACTTCCTATTAACCCTTCTCTTGCTGAATTTTAAAATACATTTCTCCTTCTTTACCCATGCCCTGATGTATAATTACATATATCTTTACTGTGCACAAGTATTGCGCTGTGCAATCACTGCTGTGGAGTGCACTGGTTGCACAATCAACTTGTAAATAGTGCAGACCCTGATGAGACAGCTCCTGTAGGAGCTGTCTCATCTGGGTCTTCACTATTTACAGGTACGTATATTGACGTGAATAGCAAGCGAAGGGTTAATTATAAAGTTCATCATTTAGAGACATGGGCTATGGTCACCATGATCTATGTGTATATGTATATATCGTTTAAGATTATTGTCAGGCAGCCACCGATCCGCATTGTAACGTATTACTTCGTCGTTCTAAACACAAACACTTCTATTCTGAACTCTTATCCTGCTATCAGGGTCTGCTCTATTTGCTAAGTAGGCCTACGGCAAACGGCATCATTAGAAGCCCTGTGATCAGGATCTGCTCCGTTTGCTAATGGAATTTGATGGATTTATTTCTTTACTGTCAAAATGAATACAATGTTCCACCATCCATATATCATGATAACTATTTTGTCGATAAATATCTAGTAAGTGTTGAAATTTGGAATAAACATAGAACAGGGAAAGGGTTAAGATACCTATTTCAACCCATTCCCTCATATTGACGCCTTTTGGCTCCTCTGCAAAAGTCACCTGTTGAAACTATTGTGATAAATAGAGCATTTGCTCCTACAAAATTCTGAAAGTTTCCTTTCCTCTAGTTAGTGGTCCTTTTCCGTATATTTATTCAAAGAATTTGGCTTTGGAAATAGCCTATGAGGGAATAGGTTAAAGACAATGATAGAATGGGACTCCGAATACCTAACCAACGCAATTAACATTTCTTTCACTGATGCGTATAATTGTACATTTATACTGCAGTAAAGTCTTGCTAATGCGGTCACATACATGTAATTCATAAACATAGTACAGTGCTCCCTCTCTACAACGACACCCTTTGGGATACCAAGATTGTATGTGTTGTTCAGAGGGAGTTGTTATAGGGAGGGAAAATCAAACATAATTAGCTTGTTTGCAGATCCCCAGATAAGGTGTATTTCGAGACCTAAAACCGTTATGCCTCAATCAAACCCTATGTTGTGACCACTCTTTAGAATCGTCACAAAGTGTGAGGCATACAGAAAATACGATGGAAAAAGTTGTTTCTGGAGCTTTGTTGTTTGGGAAACAGTGACATGCGTTGTTGTAAGGAGGGAATCGTTATTGAAAGGGCCGTTGTAGGGAGGGAGCACTGTACTAATCTGTAAGAGCAGATGGATGCTTAATGCAAGGCCACAGTAATGTAGAATCTACCCATACGAGCGTTCTGCATAACTGTTCTTCTCCATTAAACAACCACCTGTTTTTAAAATCCAGCATCAGAATTCTTCTGAATGGTCGTATTAGTAGAAGTTATCTGTATTACATTTTGCCAAACAATATTTGTACTTTTGTCCCATGTAGCAAATAATCAGATGGGTATGATGTCAATCAATACTACGTGTAAATACAGTAAAACCCCTCTAATGCGACCACCTAAAAGAGGTATAATTATTGGTGGTAGAAACAGGTAGTAGCTTAATGCAGGACAAAAGTAATGCAGAAAGCTCCTCCATGAGCTTTCTGCATTACTTTTTTCCTGCATTAAGCAACCACCTGCTTATAAAGACAACCATGTTTATTCATTAAGTGGTCGCATTAGAGGGGTTATACTGTACATTGGTGACTTTAAGGCACTAAGCAACACAACATTACACTTGTTAATATCTTACTGATTACTCATTCTGCAGAATAAGCAAACGCAATCTAACGTGTTTTATGTTTTAATCAGTCACAGCGAAGTTATGCCTATATTTGAATGGCAAATATAATGTAGCTTAAAATGATGTGTGGTTTAAATTTACATCGCTTCTATCTCTATCACTGTTGAAATCTCATCCTTTGCAGGATAATTGCGGTAAAGTACTGTAAAACCTCTCTATAACGGCCACTAGGTTGTGTTAATTAGTTGGTATTTAGGTCAGATGGCTACTTAAAGCAAGGTGAAAGTAAAACAGAACGTTCTTATAGGAACGTTCCGTTTTACTTTCACATTGCTTTAAGCAGCCACCTGCCTCTAACACAAAATACATGATGTATATTAGTGACCGTTATAGAGAGGTTTTACTGTATTTGGCAAATAGTGTTGATCCAGATGAGGTGCGGAGTAACTCGTGTTTCACACTCGACCAATAGTTTCTCAATAGCTTGATCACATGTGCTACCGGCCCAAAGATTATAAAACGTTTTGTTTGTGTCTAAGATCATTCTCAAGTATATGATTGGTCAGATTCTGAGCAAGCTCAGAATTTGACCAATCATATGCTTAAGAATGATCTTTGACTCAGACTCAGAAGTTTTATAACCTTTGACCCATGCTGGTCCAACTTTGGATTGAAATTTTGTTTATAGTAGGGTGAGGATAATGTTACTGCTTTAGAGCATGTCGTATTGGTGACATTTTGCGGTATGGAACTGGATATGATGTTTCATCTTAAGTGGTGTTCCATGTCAATACGTTGCTTATCATACTCATCATCAGTAGAATAAACGAGTTATTTCCAAAACAAGTAGGCATACTGAAATCAACCATTTTAAAACTAGACAGTCAGTTTGATCTAACACTTTCCTCCACAAATACGCCTTTCTATGTCTTTGCAAACAGAGTAGACTCAGATAAACCGGCTCCTACTGGATCTGCTCTGTTTGCTTAAGATATAATATAGATATGATTTTACAGTTTCTGCCAAGGACGAAAATTCCTGTGTCCATTTGCTATTATAGCTAATTAATATAATTAATATGCATGACGTCATTGTTTCTTACATGAATATTCATAGAGGAAAGGGTTAAACATTCTTTTCACTGAAAGAATATAACAGTAAAGTCTTGCTAATACTACCACTCAAAAGGAATTTACTTTTGGATTTTTATGACAGGTGATAGTGTAATACACGGCAAACGTTATGCATTTTATCTGCATTACGTTTGCCCTGCATTAACCCTTTCGCTGCCAATGCCGGATCTGTGATTACCTATGCAAACAGTTTGGATCCAGATGAGACGCCGAGTAACTCGGCGTCTCATCAGGGTCCAAACTGTTTGTGACTGTTACTATATTTTTGAAACAAAAAATGAAGAAAATCAAAAGAATGAAAATTTGTAGCAGACGACAAAGTTAGCAGACGACAAAGTTTGGCAGCGGAAGGGCTAAGCAAGCACCTGCGTTTACATACTCGTATGTTAATGATTTATGGTAGCGATATTTTACTGTATATAGTAAAACCCCGCTAATGCGACAACATAAAAGAGGTATAATTATGGGTGCTAGATGCAGGTTGTAGCTTAATGCAGGACAAAAGTAACACAGAACGCTCATAGAGGAGCTTTCTGCATTACTTTTATCCTGCATTAAGCAACCACATGCTTATAAAGACACATATGTTTATTCATTAAATGGTCGCATTATAGGGGCTCTACTGTATTAAGAATATATACATGTATACGTTGTGTATAGAATAATGTAATTCAATGAAACGATAGCTAATCTGCTACAATGTATACCCCATTAAGCAAAAACATTACGAACGAATATAAGTAATAATAATTATCAATTAATTCCTTAGTTGGTTGGTTGGTTAAATGTTAAATGTCCATTGTTTTCCATTTTGGGCCAATGGGTGCCGCCAAGGTTCTTTAATGGGTCCCCTGTGCAAGTACAGCTCTGGTATACTCGGAATATAAAGCTGAACTCCAAGCGAAGGTTCAGAACTAACATTACTTTAATGTGCAGGGACCGAATACAATAGATTCTGCGTGTCTTAACACATTACCCTCTAGTGACGCATTTTCGCGCCTCTATAAAATCCACAATGTGAAACCATTGTGATAAATTTACAATGGTTTTTATTACAATGGTTTCAAACTACAAATTTCTACAACTTTCATTTTCTCTAGTTAATGTTCCTTTTTTCGGTAGATTAAATAAAAAAGGTGTGGTCTAAAATTAGGCCAGGAGAGCATGAGTTAAGCAGCCATCAAAACGGGGTCTAATTATGAGTATGTAAGGTAGGTGGTACCTTAATGCAAGTCAAACCTAATGCAGAAAACTCTTATGAACTTTATGCATTACGTTTGTCCTGCATCGAGCAACCATCTGCTTTTTAAGATTCCTGTGTTCAATAAATGAATGACCACTTAAGACAGGTTCCGCTGTATGTAAGGACCTAACAGTGTTGTCTCCAGTGGGTGCTTGCTGTGTCTTACATAACAATTTGAATGGGTGGATGTGTTGCGACAGGTTTGTAGAATGCTTTAGTTCTTAATGTTACTTAACTCGGTGTCTTATCAGGATCCAACATGTGTGTTAATGTGACTACGTTTTTAGAAACAACTAGAAAATTGTATCTGTAAGACACAACGATGCCCCGTGATGGTGCTTGCCTAGCTGCACGTAAAGTTCCTAAGTCATTAGACCTTGACCTAGGGCTTGCGGACAGCATTGGCTGGGTGTGCAATGAACATATGGATATATGTAATTCCATGCCAATAGCTATAGTGGTTATTGAGATATAAGACAATGAAAAAACTGTGACAAAAACTGTGACAACCAACTGCACGTAAAAGCGTGACGGACTGACGGACGGACGGACGTACGTTCTCACGGATTGAGTGTTATGTGACTTTTCTTTTGTTCAAAATAGTCACTTAAAATAAAAATTTATTCACATAAAAAGAAAAAGACAAAAGATCTTTTGTTCTCAGTGTTACATAAGCATCAATTGGTGTGAGCGGACGGACAGACGGAAAGGTGCAGAACATAATGCCCCCTGACTACCATCAACGGGGTCATAAAAATTGTATCATACGACAAAGTTCGCAGACGACAAAGAGTTAACCTATTCACTCATAGACTTATAGACCCAACCTCTTTCAATAAATATTCTGCAAATGATCATTTGTTTGAGAAACGGAAACTTTTGGAATTGTGTTAGTTTTGAATCCATTGTGATAAAAAGAACATTTGCTCCTATGGAGCAAATGCTCTATTTATCAGAATGATTTCAAAATGTGACTTTTACTGAGGCGTCAAAGATGAATTTGAATATTAATACGTAATCTTTAAAATGCTTAGTTATTTAATTGTTAATACTCACATACATTGGCATACTTCGTATTTAAACATAATTTATATACAGTAAAACCCCTCTTAACTGGAATTCTAATAGAGAAGAATTTAGATATTTTAGGCAGATGGATGCTTATGAATGGTGAAAGTTATGCAAAAAACTTCTAGATGAGCTTTCCGCGTGACTTTAACCCTGCATTAAGCTGCCACTTGTCTCCAAAACTGATTTTTATACTAAATTGAGCGTCCGGTTTGGTGTTTTTTATACTGCCCTTTCTACAAACACAGACACGGATGTCACGTTTCTTGAATCCTAATGAGAAAAAAAGAGCTTTTAGTATGGATTGAAACGCTTTGCATGATTATTATGTACAGTAATACCTCTCTATAACGGCCACTAAATTACACCAAGTAGTTTGTGTTAAAAGCAGGTGGCTGCTTACAGCAAGGCGAAAGTAAAACAGAACGCTCCTACAGTCACTTGCCCTGAATACATGTACCATCTAATTAACATAAGTCAGTGGCCGTTATAGAGAGGTTGTACTGTAATCACAACGTCGACCATAGTGTGCTGAATGTGTTACTTCATCTTGTGAAAAACAATAATCTTGTAACACATCAAATAAGACTGAAAACTTTAAAACTGTTGTCTAACAAATGAGTATAGCTCAGAACTACATGCAGTTGGGGTTATGTTACTTGCTGAAATATATTGACAACCTTTACCTTATTTAACCTTGGTTTAGTAAAAATATAGTGTTTGAACAGAATGAAACACTACCAAGTATTTGGCATATAATCATGGCAACATGTTTTCAGAATACCGATATCACTGGTGTTATTCTAAATCTTGTGTATTTGAAAGGTGGTATGGAGCATGCATATTCCTGTACTTAATCATTGAGCTTGAGTTTGCGTGTACAGTAAAACCCCTCTTAACCGGACGCTCAAATTAGTATAAATATCCGTCTGGATGACAGGGGTCAGTAGTAGTAGTAGTAGTAGTAGTAGTAGTAGTAGAAGTAGGGTGAAAGTCCTCTAGGAGCTTTCTGCATGAAATTCACCCTGCACTAACATGTAAGCAGTCACCTGCTTGAAAGTATCTATTAGTAAAGTCTTCTCTACTAGAACTCCGGTTCAGGGGGGTTTCCTGTAAATTGACTATGTTGCTTTTAGGAGTACGTGTATATACATGTAATAATATAATGCCAGTCCAAATGTGAGAAATAATAGGATAGGCCCATTCCGTACATGTTGTCGTCAAAAGCCGATCCTTTAGAAAACTACAAGAAAAACACACGATCCGCTAATATCAGCGTAAATATCTTAGCAACACTTGACATTTCTTCTCAGCCATTTGGACTCAAAGCAATGAAACAGCGGAGTTAGTGTCAGCCTGCTTGTAAGATGTGATTCTTTCATGAATTCTAGTCAAAAGTAAGTAGTGCGTTGGTATTTATAACATAAACATGTACATGTATGTTCGTAATAAACCAATATTGTGTATATATTATCTCAGGTACTAAACAAATACATATTTCATACCCAAGTTTAACCAAATACAGTAGAACACCTATAAACTGAATGTTAAATTTAGAATAAATATATATGTGGAGACGGGTGACAGCTTAATAAAGGACAAAAGCAATGCAGAAAGCTCCTCTAGGGGCTTTCTGTGTGACTTTCACCCTGCATAAAGCAGCCACCTGCATAAAAGTATCTATTGTAAGCTCTTATTTACTAGAATTCCTTTTTAAAGGTATTTTACCAAACCGACAAGACAGGGTTTGGCAAAAATTACAGAAAATATGTCAGCTTAATTTCGTATTCTCCTTTCCTCTACCACCCTGAGCTACATAATTTTCATCCTGCATTAAACAGCCACTTGCCTAAAAGTATCTAAATTCTTCTCTACTAGAATTCTGGTTTAGATGTGTTTTACTGCACCGCTAGTCGTCTTTTGTGGAAGCTCTTTACCGTTGCACAAACGCTGATATCTCTGCACGCAAGTTATGAATTTATGATGTATCTGGTACAGACAGTTTGGATCCAGATGAGACGTCTATTTGGTCATCCGAATCCAAACTATTTGATACATTATTCAGATATATTGGGAAGCAACGAAAAACAAGTCGACTTTTAAGAATGTGTAGTAGTTGATTAAAGTTTCAGAGGAAAATATTTTAGCGTGAAAAGAGTTCAAAAAGATTCAGATCTAATGATTAACAGCGAAAGCAAGGCTCCTGTCCTCAGAACGTTAAGCATACCAATAAAATCTGAAATGAGCAATGTTTTTCCCCGATGACGCCTGTAATAAACACAACTCATGCAACAACATTGCTCGTCTGGGTTCATTTAAATCGGCGATGTTGTCAAGTTCAGTTATATTTTTGTTTTAATGTGTTCGTTGCTGAACTGAGTACAAATGACAGGGTATTATTTTGGCTAATTGTGCATGAGTTCTAATCCTCATCGCGCTATCGGCGACCTGATTAACTCTTTCGCAGCCAAATCGTGGCGTCTGCAAATTTTCTCGTCTGCTACAATTTCCCAATTTTTTTTTCTTCAGTTTTTGTTTCACGAAACAATCACAGTAACACACAGTTTGGATCTTGATGAGACGCCGAGTTACTCGGCGTCTCATCTGGATCCAAACTGTTTCCATAGGTAATCACGCATGCGACATTAGCAGCAAAATAATTGATATTTGCAAAATAAAGCTTTGGCGCAGATGAGACGTCGAGCAAACGCGTGTCTTATTAGCCTCCCGCCTGTTTGTCACTAGGTCAATAGTTTCTCTAGTGTGTGTCCTGACACCGTGTAAGTGGTTTCTCTAGTCTGTGTACTGACACTGTGTCAGTGGCTCTCTAGTATGTGTCCTGACACTCTGTCAGTGGTTGTCTCTATTGCGTGTCCTTACGCTGTGTCAGTGGATTCTCTAGTATGTGTCCTTACACTGTGCCAGTGGCTTATCTGGTTTGTGTCCTGACACGCTGTCAGTGGTTTCTCTAGTGTGTGTCCTGACACTGTGTCGGTGGTTTCTCTAGTTTGTCCTGACACCGTGTAAGTGGTTTCTCTAGTCTGTGTACTGACACTGTGTCAGTGGCTCTCTAGTGTGTGTCCTGACACCATGTCAGTGGTTGTCTCTAGTGTGTGTCCTTACACTGTGTCAGTGGCTTATCTAGTGTGTGTCCTGACACTGTGTCGGTGGCTTCTCTAGTTTATGTCCTGACACGTGTCGGTGGCTTCTCTAGTTTATGTCCTGGCACTGAGACAGTGGTTTCACTAGTTTGTGTCCTGACACTATGTCAGTGGTTTCCAAAGATAATTATTGAATCAAAAGTAGTCGGAATTGCACCAGGTCCAATATTTGAGCTGATGGTTTTTCACAGCATGGTAAGAACTAACATTCCTTGCCACTTTAGGTCCCATTTTGAAAGGGACCAGTCGATTGCAAACAGACAATACAGCAGCAGCTTTAGAGGTGCAGATAAGTTGAGGAAATTTAAATGTTTTCATGTATAGCTCCTTTATTTCTCCACCAAACCCTATACTATGAACACTCTTTAGAATCGTCTCTGAGTTTGGTGGAGAAGTGACGATTGTAGTATTTGGGTACGCACATTTATCTGTAGCTCTGAAAGTTTACGTGTTTAAATGCGATGTAGGACTCATTTTCAGTATATGCTACATTAAAACCTCTCTATAACGGCCACTAAATTATGTTAATTAGTTGGTGTTTAGGGCAGGTGGTTGCTTAAATCAATGTGAAAGTAAAACGGAACGCTCCTATAGGAGCGTTCTCTTTTACTTTCCCCTTGCTTTAAGCAGCCACCTGCCTTTAATACAAAATACTTGATATAATTTAGTGGCCGTTATAGAGAGGTTTTATTAAAATTTAGTCAGCATATTTAATATAAACAAACTCCGTTTATAAGATTCGGAGCAATTGGAATCCTCACTTTTATCTCTGAAGTTCGGTTTCAAAATTATAGTATTCGAATTTACAGGGTTACATATATTTCAAACATTATAACACAGGAAAGGTTGCAAATTTCTGCAGACTGCTGGATTTTTGTTCTGTTGCCAAGACAACGATGGTGCAATACAACAGAACCTGTCTTAAGTGACCATTCATTTGATGAACATGATAATGTTAAAAAAGCAGGTGATTGCACACGAGTATGCAGGGCAAAGATAATGCCGTAAGCTCCAATAGAAGCTTTCTACATCACCTGCGACCTGTATTAAGATATTACCTGCCCAGAAGTATGCCTCTTTTAAATAGTCTCTTAGGACAGGTTCTACTGTATATGAACATTTCGAGGAAAAGTGACAAGAAGATACATAAATATAAATTTACAACAAAACGGTTATGAAGCCCATTTATTACACGTTCCTGCTTCCTGCTATTAACTAAATCTGGTATATAATTACCACAGTTTCTCATCGAATGCTGTAACAGTGTATGAGTATTGGCGTCATGTTACGTCAATTATACGAGGCTATCGCATACAGTAAAACCTCTCTAAAACGGACATTCAAATTTATATCAATATTGGTCTGCAAGAGAAGTGGCAGCTTAATACAGGGTGAAATGAATGCAGAAAACCTTCAAACGAGTTTTCTGCATTACTTTCATCCTGCATTAAACAGTTACCTGTCTAAATATGATAATTCGTCTTTAAAAATATCCCAGTCTAGAAGGGTTTTGCTTTATCATTTAAAATATACCAATTATATTTGGAATCTGATTAATTGTTTGACATCAATAATCATCCTTAACTCCTTACATAAACCCAATGCATGTACTCACGCACTCGTGTGCTCACACAGCTCTTCGAACGCATACCCAATGAAATAGTGTCACCGACTATAAGATATACTGCCTGGCGGGCACCGACGTTATAAAACGTCTGAGTTTGAATCTTAGCTCATTCTCAAGCATCTGACTGGCCAGGCCCCAAGGTTATAAAACTTTTTTGCTTGAGTCTGAGATCATTGTCAAGTCTCTGATTGGTCAGATTCTGAGCTTGCTCAGAATCTGGCAAATCAGGTTCCATGCTTATAAAACGTTTTAGTTGAGACTGAGTTCGTTCTCAAGTTTTTGATTGGTCAGATTTGAGCCTTTGGCTCAAACCTGACCAATCAAACGCTTGAGAACTAAATCAGACTCAACTAAAAGGTTTTATAAGCATGGATCCAGATACTTGAGAATGATCTCAGACTCAGACCCAGACTCAGAAGTTTTATAACCTTTGGCCCAGATGTTGAGCAAGATCACAAGTACACCAATCAGACACTTGCGAATAAAGACTCCAATAAAAGTATGGCCACTGCATTCAAAGGTTCAGTCACAATTATATAACACATGATTAACTTTGCACACACTAAAAGTATATTAAAATATTAACAGATTTACATTTAAGGGAACGTAATTCCTTCTGCCTTTAAGTATGTGCAGTTACAATCTATCTCTGTTAAAGTTGTTACCAATGTGACGCTTTTAACAAATTCACAATAGAAAATACTTCTGTAACAGTAGAACCTGTTGAAAAGAGGTCTAGTCTAAATCTGGGTATTTAACCCATTACCTCATATTGACGACTTTTGACAACTCAGTAAAAGTCACTTTGTGAAACCATTGTGATAAATAGAGCATTTGCTCCTGTTGGAGCAAATAATCTATTTATCACAATGGTTTCAAACTACACAATTCTACCCCCCACCTTTTCTCTAGTTTATGCTCCTTTTCGGTAGATTCATTCAAAGAGATTGGATCTAAAAATAGCCTATGAGGTAAAGGGTTAAGACAGATTGTAGCTTAATACATGTCGACAGTAATTCCGAAAGCTCATATTGGAGCCCTACATGAAGAAACCATCTGTTTATACGACTCGTATACAAACCAAACACGGTCAGTTTTTGTCGACGTAGACTATTTACTGTAATGTATTATCTGTCTTTAACCTTTCTTTAATGGCGTTTAGTCTTGTGTTACTAATTGCGGCTCTTCAATGTTTAGCAGAAACAATTTTTAAGTTGATCCTTGCGTGGTTGGGGCAGCGGATGTTTTTTGTAATGGTCTTCGAGAATCTCGTATGTTTGTTTAGCTTAAACAATATCTAGATGTTTACACACTAATATATTATGCTTTTAATTGGAAGACCTGTATATAATGGTGTAATAACATGTGGTTCAACTCTTTTGCTATTTCTTTAACCTTTTTCTCCATAAATACACCTTTCTGTGCCTTTGCAAACAGAGTACATCCAAATTATTTCAAAACTACCAATAGAGTAGAAGATTGAATTTGTGTTTCAATGTGTAAAAAAGCAAGCAAAAATATTATTAAACTAATTTAAACTATCACGGTCCCAATATGATGCATTTTATGAGGTATGTTGGAATCAGCGTGTCCGCTTGCTGTATCTCTGTCTGTCCGCTTCCACGAGTGATGCATGTACATTGTGGGACTATCACAACAAAAGAGTTTATGTTCTTCCTTTACTTGTGGGACTATTTTTCGACTTATGCATCTTTATTAAACAACAGAAAAGTCCCACAAGGTTCAATCCGCCCGTCTGTCTGTATGTTTGTAAGCACACGCAACATCTCTACCAGCATTGGTTTTAATTGGATGGATGCGATTTTTCAAGCTGTCGACGGGTTCTTGGCATGAGTTTTTGTCATAGTAATGGCCCTTTCTGCGATACTGCTACGTTTATAATACAGTCCGCTTACACCATTCCCTCATATTGACGCCTTTTAGCGCCTCTGCAAAAGTCACCTGTTGAAACCCATTGGGATAAATAGAGCATTTGCTCCTATAGGAGCAAATGCTCTATATATCACAATGGTTTCAAGCTACACAATTCTAAAAGTTTCCTTTTATCTAGTTAATCCTCCTATTCGGTAGATTTATTCAAAGTGGTTGAATCTAAAAATAGCCTATGAGGTAATGGGTTAATATGCTCGTGCACACAATATATCGCAAACATAAATGTAATTAAGATGAAAAGTAACAGGAATAATTAATATGCAAATACAGTAAAACCTCGATTATTCGAATTTTCGGTATAGAAGAATTTAGACCCTTTTAGGCAGGTGGCTGCTTAATGCATGGTGAAAGTCATGCAGAAAGCTCCTAGAGGAGCTTTCTGCATGACTTTCACCATGCATTAAGCTGCCACCTGTCTTAAAGATCGATAATAATACGTATTTTAGTGTTCGGATAATCGAAGTTTTACTGTATATTGCCCGGAGTATCTTTCATATAGGTCTAGGCCTTTATATTGTTTAAGAATAAAGCGCACTTTATCATTCGTGTCTGTGCCTCATCTCAGAAATTAGTCGTGAAGTCTACGTTCAGATACTGACATGCGGGCAGATATGCAACAATGACGGTATCATATGACAAAGCGCTGGATATTTGTTATTTACGTGACACTTCTACTTTATTTCAAAAGAATAATTGTGCACTTATCTACATTTCTCAAGGAAATGACTAATCGATTTTCGGACCATATATAATATATTATCGAACAAGAATTGTATTAACTGTATTGCATACATGTATTATACAATTCACAAAGACTTTAAACTTATTTAGCCTGTTCAGCGGCACCTGGTTTATAGGAGCGTTCTGTTTCACTTTCACCTTGCTTTAAGCAGCCACCTGCTTTAACACAAAATACTTGATGTAATTTAGTGGCCGTTATAGAGAGGTTTTGCTGTATTGCATAAATCCTCACTACAGCAACCCACCAAAAAAACCAATATAAATCTGGGTCATAATGGCAGGTGGAACCTTAATGTGTTTTCTTAATAAGTTTTCTGCATTACTTTCGTCCTGCATTAAGCACCATTCTGCTAGTAAAGTCAGTCATTCTTTTATTACATGACCGCAAACTAATTGCATTTGTCTGAAATAAATAACTAACTTCATGACATACTGTAGAACCTGTCCTAAGTGGCCATTCATTTATTGAACATATGAGCCTTAAAACAGGTGGTTGCTTAATGCGGGGCAAAAGTGTTGCAGAAAGCTCTTATAGAAGCTTTCTGCATAACTTTGACCTGCATTAAGATAGCACTTCCCTTACGTGCACATACTTAGACATATTGTAATGGCCGCTTAAGACAGGTTCTACTGTATTACAAGGAACTAGGCGGAGATTTTAGACGTTGCTTAGACAGTCAAGAATCTTTTCTAAGAAAAAGGACTTTTTACTGTGTTTGTATGAGTGTTTATTAACCATGTCTCTTGAAAAGAAAACCATACAGTAAAACCTCTCTATAACGGCCACTAAATTCCATCAAGTACTTTGTGTTAAAGGCAGGTCGTTGCTTAAAGCAAAGTGAAAGTAAAACAGAACGCTCCTATAGGAGCGTTCTGTTTTACTTTCACCTTGCTTTAATCTCCCACCTACTCAAAATAACAACTAATTAACACAATTTAGTGGCCGTTATAGAGAGTTTTTACTGTATTTCCATTAAATGGAGCAACACCGTGAAGAGGTATTCATGACTGTGTTTTGATGGTGTATAGTATTACTCCTGGATGTCATTTCGTCATTCTATTCCGTCATAATTCAATTTTCTTGCTGGTGCTGCGCCGGATTACTTTATTTTTGTATATAATTAAATAACAACGAGTTACTAATGTACATATCACGTTCGTTCCGGCCAAACCTTTCTTCTAAATAGTTGTGACATCATTGGAAAAATGATCATACTTTTTAGTCTGACTTGAGAATACCAGATATGTTTTCGAAGTACATATTAAGTTGTAATTGTGTTGTTTAGCAAACAAGGGTCTTCAGATGTTATATAACTGAAAATGTTCCCCATGATCAAGTGTCAGGTGATTCCTATTGTTATAACACTGAACCCTTCTCACGAAGAATAAATAGTGTCTGCTCAATCTCGGATTCGCTGAACTTTTCACTGGCTTCTAATTCGATTTTTGAGAGCCTATTGACCGAGTGTCAAACAATTTGGCTCCTGATCAGACGCCAAGTTACTTTGCATCCCATCTGGATCCAAGCTTTTTTGGCAAATGCTACTCAAACGCACTTACATGTAGTATAAGATGCGTTATTAACCCATTTGCTCCCAGTGGATTCTTCCATGTTTATATATTGGATTAGTCCATTGTTTATCTAAGGGATGTCTTGTCTAAATTTTCATTTTTGTTTTGTTTTATATTGAATTTCCTATCAGCAAACAGTGTAGACTCAGATCATAATGCGGCGTCTGATCAGAGTCTACACTGTTTGCCTACGTCCCATATATGGGATCGTGGGAGCAAATGGATTAAAATATGCCTTGAACAATTATATTTATATAAAGACAAATCTGGAGAAACAACGTATCCATCTATGATCATTATAGTCTACGTAAGTATTTGATTTGGTTGTAGCAGTATTAGATCAATACTGAACTTTGAGTACGGAAATCGTTTGAAGTTTTATATCCCCGGGGTCTGTAGTTACAGATCAGATTTGATTTCTTTCTTCGGTTAACTTATTGTGTATGCCTTTTAACGCCGTTGGCCGTCCTTCGTTATAATTTAGATATCTAGACTTATTTCTGCAGTGTGTGTATTACTGAGCTGAAATGTTGAATGAAAGTGAAAGTTCGGGGTGGGGTATAATCAGAATTCTCAATAACATTTATTATAGACCATAATTTTAATTCAATATTTCATTATCCAAGTCTTGTCTACACTAGAAAAAATGTTTTCCTGGTGTAGTCATTCTTGCTGTTCCAACGTCCGTATGGAAGTAATTCGGTGTCTGCTTTTAACTGGATTGTATGCAGTAAATCCCCTCTAAACCGGATTTATAAAAGAGAATAAGTCAGATAATTGTATGCAGATGACTGCTTAATGCAGAGGGAAAGTCACACAGAAAGGTCATAGAGGAGCGTTTTGCATGATTGTCATCCTGCACGAAGCTGCCACCTGTCTCCTAGACCCATATCTATACTAAAGTTAAGTTCGGTTTATAGGGGTTTTACTCTATTACCTTTCTTGTGCCATAATAATAATAATCGTTATAATTATCATTAATAATTTGCGCTACATATTCTGCTTAGACCATTAAACCCAGTTCAAAATAAACGGAATTCCCATACTAGTTTATCACATATCCACTAGCACGGATTCTGTCTAGTATCGTTACAAATGGTTATGTCTGTTTTAATGATTCCTTTTTATCACGACAGAAAATGAAATTGTGCTTTCATTAATGCCGATATAGGATTGTCGCTTTAATATTTTTAACAGTTCAGCCATAATAGCCTTTTAGCCGGAAGCTATTTCAGGCTCGATAGAAATGAGTGTAATCGCTTGGAAATATATTCAAAAGAATTGTTTATATTCAATAACGTTTTGAGAATGCATTCATTCTGTCGTATTAAATTAATGGACTTTTGAAAGAATGAGTTAAATATTGCAGATATATGAATTTCCTTAAATAGCATATTTATTGATATAGAATGCATGAAATACGTTCTAGTTGATAGCTACAGATAAAGTTGAGTACACAAATGCTAAACATATCATTTCTCCACTAAACCATATACTGTGGCTACTCTTTTCTACGATTTCCACAATTCTAACGAGTGGTCATAGTATGGGTTTGGTGGAGAAATAAAGCAGATATTCTTGAAAATGTTTGAATTTACGCATCTTATCTGGACCTCTGAGTGGAACTATGTCGATATACCTATGAAAACTGGAGGACAGAAACTATATATAGCTAAACGTAACCTGTGTGTAAGAGATATATAGTAACTTCTAACTAGAATAAATCATGTATAATGAAATCAATTCCAAGGAGTGTATCACTGTATTTTGCGATTGATAATAAGCCATTTGTATCTATATATGGTGATCATTTGCACGTAGGAAAACTGAATAAATACGTCGTATTACAGTTTACTAAATGTTGGTTAAAGCATGTTCTCATGTCTTAAATACACATTAGCGTGTCTTCAATTTGTAAACAATTCCATTATCATGAACTGAAATGTGTTAACCAAGATATACATAATGCATTTACGATATGGTAATTTGTTTACTGAAATTAGATTGACAATTCTATAATTTAGTTTGAATGATGCACCATACACGCATTACATGCGGAATACTCGAATGTTTTGGCTTGTGAATAAAGCGTTTTCAATGCTATTTCTAAGAATATTCAAGAGCCTTTTACTGACAATGATCAGTGACTTTGTATGTGTAATTGTAACGTCCTTTGTACTGTGTTATTCATTTACGAATATAAATCAACACTACCAGTGATGTAATTTAACCTTTATGGACGGATGGGTGAATACCTTTGCAAACAGTATGGATCCGGAAGAGACGCCGAGTAAATCGGCGTCTCATCCGGATCCAAACTGTTTGACATCCAGATTGCATTTTGGTAGACAAATTGACTAAAGCTTTAATTTTGAATATGTAGTAAATGAAATGAAACATTATGCAAAAATAATTTGCTAAGCGGGCTAAAGGTTAATAATGGCAGTACTTATCAGTTGAACGCGACAAACGATTGCACAGACACTGGCAAACGCAGTAGACAGAGATCAGAAGATTTCTCTGATCAGGCTGTGTACTGATTATCATTCACACTCATTCCTTTTGCGTATGATACCCTTTCGTAATAAATGGTTTATTTTTGTTAAACAATGATGAGCCTATATTGTAGAACAATGATGGATGATTCCATATTTAAAATTCATCCTACAAATAGTTTCATGCTACACGCCATTTGCACGTCAATGTGTAAATGCCTGATACACAGAAATATTTAAAATTGCTGCAGCATATCGGTGTAAACCAAAGAAAACAGAATTCTTATCATGCGAATATTGTCGTTTCAGAGTATGAAGAAATAACTTTTAGTCTGCTTCGGGTGGACGAGTGATTACCGATGCATATAGTTTGGATTCAGATGAGACGCCGACACACTGGACTTCTCATCAGGATACAAACTTGGCGAAGAAACAGATTGTAACTTGAATTTTGAAAATGTAGTTAATTTGCTCAGCAGGCTAAAAGTTAATACCATATTGCCTTATTGTCATTTGTTATAGATTCAATATAAAGTTGTTTATAGTCGCAAGAATATTGTATAATCGGATGTAGGAAACTCACTGGAAATTAATATCGAGCTTTATTGTTACCATTCTCGTGCTAAGCGCGATGTTAATGATATTTGTAAACAGATTTGACCCAGATAAAACGCCGAGTAACTCGGCGTCGTATCAGGATCCAATCTGTTTGACACCCGGTCAATAATTTTCTCAAAGGTTTGAACAAGTCGGAAATAAATAAAACATGCAGCAGCATGTGAGCAGAAATAATGTTCACAGCATGACAAGAATTAAGAACTGCTGATATATCAACAGACTGCAATGATATGATATACGTTGTACAGTAGAACCTGTCTTAAGCGGTCATCAAAATAGGTCTAAATATGGACATGTAAGGCATGTGGAAGCTTAATGCAGGTCAAAAGTATTGCAGAAAGCTCGGAGCTTTCTGCATTACTTTTCCCATGCATTAAGCAACCGCCTGGTTTTTAAGACTCCAGTGTTCAATAATGAATGGCCGCCTAAGACAGATTCTACTGTAATGGCAACTGGTAAAGCGGTCTTTATTGGAAGGATGTTTGACATACCATAATTTAGCCTTTAACCTATTACCTCATAGGCTATTTTTAGATAAAACCACTCAGAATAAATCTACCGAAAAGGAGCATTAACTAGAGAAAATGAAAATTTTAGAAGTTTGTAGTTTGAAACCATTGTGATAAATAGAGCATTTACTCCTATAGGAGTAAATGCTCTATTTATCACAATGGTTTCACAAAGTGACTTTTACAGAGTCGTCAAAAGTCGTCAATATGAGGGGATGGGTTAAGTGGTAATTTGCGCCACCGATTTGCTTATTGTAAGATTCACATTGGTAGCAAAACAACAATCATAGATAAATAAATCTGCGAAGGACTGAATCAATGACGCTTATGCGGGAAATTGGATTGCAGTTTATATCTGGAGGCTAATGAATAAGTATCTAATTTAGCGATGAGCAGTACTTTAGTATGTATGGAGTTTAGTCCACGAAGTGCTCAAGTTGTTCTTTTAGGATCGTCCGTTCGTATGCGGTCCGTCCATTCACGAACTTCAATATGTTGTTTACTCTCCAGCATCCGCAATTCTTAAGACATCTCTATGAAATGTGTTTACAATAGCGTTTCAATACGATATAAAATATGTAATATAATGTCCAGAGAACGATTTCTTGATGGATCAAAAATGCCATTTTGACCGTGTTTACCATTTAGAACTTTTAATACTTGACCGATTCAAATTATGGAGACAACGTGCGTATATTAGCATAAAAATCTCAATCAGGATGTATCCACATCCCATTGGTATAATTCAATGCCTTGTTTGTTTCCAAATGAAAATGCCACATTTGTATATTGTTTACACTCTAGGTCCTTAATTCCATTTTCTCATTTCCTAATAATGTTCAGATAAGACTGTATGACATTAAAGTCTTGATTAATTTCGAATATTTGCAAAATGTTGTATTTGAATCTGGAGTTATTTACTACTGATTTGAAAACAAATATTTATTGAGCTGTTAAATTAGTATAGCAATAGAACTTCCTTGTCGATTCTTCTTAATGAGTATTCAGGAAAATTATGTACAGTAAATTAATTACAGTACAACCTCTCTATAACGGTCACTCCTATAGGAGCGTTCTGTTTTACTTTCACCTTGCTTTAAGCAGCCACCTGCCCTAAATACCAGCTAATTAACACAATTTAGTGGCCGTTATAGAGAGGTTTTACTGTATAAGGTCTACATCAAGACTGCCTTCGGTTTAACACCATTCAGTGTGTGTAGAGTACATGTATGTGGCCTTGCCATGTTTGTACACACATCTCCCGATGGTGCGTATTATGTGTACACCTACGACGTGCGTGCATGAAACATGTTGTAAATAGAGGATCTTACATTCGTGTTCATATCAGATTGTTCTTATGAAATGCGTTTGCTATAATAATATGATACCAGCTTAAGCGACTGTAATATTCAGTATAGTAAATGAGTTTCATGAAAACTTGTATTGAACACTAATATAAGATTCTTTTTATCACACAACCCTACCCTTAAAAAGCGCCATAGAAAGTGAAACAGACTATATCTGACGGCCGTTTCGGCTATTGTTTACAGCTTAGTACACTTTGATTAAAACTGCTCATTTGCATAAAAATGCACTAGTGCATATTTGCGATTTACGGCACTCTGTTTCGACACTCCCACACGGCAGATTATATGATAAAATGATTTACTCAGTAGGCCTAATCAGACATTAAACAAACATTATATTTCATAGGAAGCAAATTATTAAAACGTGCGCATTGTACAGTAAATCCCTCTAAACCGGAATTCTAGTAGAGAATATTTTAGATAGTTTCAAACAGGTGACTGCTTAATGCAGGGTGAAAGTCATGCAGAAATATCATAGAGGAGCTGTTTGCATGACTTTAAGCTGCTTTAAGCTGCCACCTGTTTCCAAGACCAATATCTACGTTAAATTAGAGGGATTGTACTGTACATATATACGTAGAACTAATGCTTAGTTGTACTGCATGGATACCAGTGGAAAGTTATCACGAATGACACTCTGACATTGTTTTAGTCACTTCCCTCATATGAACGCTTTTTCACGCCTTTGCATACAGAGAAGACCCAGGTTCCTATGAGAGCTGTATGCCAAGGGTGTGCCCTGTTTATTTATGACACTATATAGATCGGATTCTGTAGCTTTCATCAAAATAAAACATTCCCTTAAATGTTTTACAGTATAATAATCAGCTAATAAATTTTCATGCTATCATTATTTCTTACATGAATATGCAACAGGGAAAGAGTTAAACCAACGGCATTGGACAGTTGTGTGTATCATGCGTAATGTAAGCCTTTGAATGGTGAATATCAAAAGTGAAATGACCATTCAGTGTTTAACACTCCACGCAACGACTATT
Source organism: Azorinus chamasolen (assembly GCA_963576725.1). Classification (NCBI taxonomy): domain Eukaryota; kingdom Metazoa; phylum Mollusca; class Bivalvia; order Cardiida; family Solecurtidae; genus Azorinus; species Azorinus chamasolen. The sequence goes on along the minus strand of OY755235.1, from coordinate 93,906,235 downwards.
ACAGTAAAACCTCTCTATAACGGCCACTAAATAGTGTTGATTAGTTAGTAGTTAGGACAGGTGGCTACTTAAAGCAAGGTGAAAGTAAAACAGAACGCTCCTATAGGAGCGTTCTGTTTACTTTCACCTTGCTTTAAGCAACCACATGTCTTTAACACACACTAATTGATGTAATTTAATGGCCGTTATAGAGAGAGGATTTACCGTATGTAAAAATGTATGAATTAATACTACAGTTGAACTTCGATATCTCGAACTCGGATAAGCCGAACTTCAGGATAACTCGAAGTAAAAGTTTGGTTCTTCAAAAAGTCACTATGCAGAATTGTTCTAAACTGTATCATATATCTACATATATCTCATATAGCTACACATATCTACAAACACACGTGGCAGCTTCATGCTGGCCTTAAAGGAGCTTTCAGCATTACTTTAGACCTGCATCAAGCTGTGAACTTGATTATATTAGGAATGGGATATGTCGAACCTCTGTTATATCGAAGTAATTTGTATGGTCCCCTGAATTTCGAGATATCGAAGTTCAAATGTAACTTTTCTCTTACTAAGCCCGTTTTGACTGGCATTTGAAAGCAGTTGGGATTGGGTGAGACGCCGAGTAGCTCAGCATCTCATCAGACCGAGTGGATCGGCGTTTCATCAGGCCGAGTAGCTCGGCGTCTCATCAGGCCGAGTAGCTCGGCGTCTTGTCAGGTCGAGTAGCTCGACGTCTCATCAGGATTCAAGATATTTGATAAACGGTCACGAGTTCCTCAAACATTTTGATAGAATCGAAGTCAGTGAAACGTTCTGCAGATCAGAGATTATGTAGGGCTCTATGATCATTGTTCATTCAGCATGAAACAGGTTAATAACCTTAATCTTCATAATGACACATGGGCAGGGGAATTGTTGGTCACAGGGAAATTGTTAGTCACAGGGGAATTGTTGGTCATGACAGAAACTGTAGATTCATATCTAAGTAATAATATAAGCAAACAAAACAGACCTAGATCTGACGGCTCCTATATGATCCGCCTGATCAGAGTCTGCTCTGTTTGAAATTGTCGTGTTTTCACGCATTTGTAAATAGAGTAGACCCAGCTCAGACGGCTCCCATAGGAGCCGTCTGATCAGGGTCTGCTCTGTTTGCTAGTTGATATTGAAATATCTGTTTCTTTACTTTCTAAAATAGCTACAATGCTCCACTTTCCATACTTCATTATAACTATTTTGTCCATGAATTTTCACTAGGACATTGAACTTTGGAATAAACGTAAGACAGGGAAATGGTTAAAGGCATATCTGGGTAGAGGGTTTACAGAAGTGTCTATTAACCCATTCCCTCATATTGACGACTTTCGACGAATCTGTAAGTCACTTCGTGAAACTATTGTGATAAATAGAGCATTTGCTCCTATAGGAGCAAATGCTCTATTTATCACAATGGTTTCAAACTACAACATTTGCTCCTGTAGGAGCAAATGCTCTATTTATCACAATGGTTTCAAACTACAAAATTCTAAAAAATTTCCTTTTCTCTAGTTAATGCTCCTTTTCAGCAGATTTATTCAAAAAGGTTGAATCTAAAAATAACCTATGAGGTTATAGGTTAAACATTAAACGGTTAAATATGCTAGAGGAGTTTGATTGACAAATATCACTAGCCCTGAATAGAGGGCTCCACAGGGTTGGCATGAGAGCTAGAGCAGCTTAAGCGGCCATTCATCTATTGAACATAATTATGAGTCTTAAAAAGCAAGCGGTTACTTAATGCAGGGCAAAAGTAATGCAGAAAGCTCCTATGGGAGCTTTCTGTATTTCTTTTGACCTGCATTAAGCTACCACCTGCTTTACAGAACCACAATTAGGCTCTATTGTAAATCGTTTCTCGCATTTAAAGGGTAAGTATCGAATGAATGTATTGCATTTGTCAGCACCTGTCCCATAGGAGGGTCAGTTTACAAGTAACAGGTATATAGGCAGCGTATTTGTATGCAGTGCATTTCCCATGATATCATTTACCGTTGCATTAAACATTGACTGAAATCATACTGACACATAAATCTAGTTCTTTTCAGGTAAAACAAAGTTTTGCATTAAATATTTCGTTACCAATGGAACATATGTGATCACCTATGCAAACAGTATGGGTCGGCCCAGATGAAACATTGAATAACTCGGCGTCTCATCAGTGTTCAAACTCGTAAATATCATGGTTTTGTTTTTGAAACAAAAACGAAATAAAACTGAATACGGAAATGGCATATTTTGCATAATTAATAACACCTGACTGCAAAATAGTTAAAATGAGGCAACACTAACAGATCTGCACGAGTTCAATACTCTGTTTTACTTACTTTTCTCAACTTATACCGAGTGTTTGTAATATGAGTTGTCTCAAGTGAAGTGTTCAGCACTGTATATTGTGTCAAATGGTGTTTTCCCGGCTAATTTATACATGTATGTAGACCGACCTGTTAAATGCGAATGTCTCTTTCTACTGTTTTAATGCACAAAGAAGGTGAAACACAAGACAACAAACTACCCGGTTGTGTGTTTACTTTTAATTACACCACAGAAACTTTCAGTTGAACATCGATATCTCGAACTCGGATAACTCCAGCATCGGCTTAACTCGAACTTAAAGTTTAGTCCTTCCATAACAGAATTGCTTTAAGATAAATAATTACGGGTATCTAGAAACACATATTTCCTACATTTCCTACATGTCCTACATTCCGGCATTAAGCTGTGAACTAGCGATATGCTTCTTTTCAGCATATAAACAAATGAGATTTGTATGTTTTAGGTATTTTTGAAACGTGTCGAATGCAGGGACTGTCCCTTTAAGATAAGATAAGATGCAATGAGTGTCATGCGGTTGAAATCATAATGAGATGCCGAGTTACTCGTCATCTAATCTGGATCCAAACTGTTTACAGACGATATTATAGACCCCTCTTCGTGGAAATGAAGTAGTTAAGGAATACGTTTATAATCGGTTAATGCTATTAACCATTTTCCTCATATAAACGTGTTTTCACGCATCTACAAACAGAGTAGACCCAGATCAGATGGGTCCTATAGGAGCCATCTGATCAGGGTCTGCTCTGTTTGCTAATTTGAAAGATTTGTTTTTTTCCTTAAAAATGGCTACAATGTGTCAACTTCCATATTTCGTTATAACTATTATGGCCATGAATATTCAGTAGCCTAGGTATTGAAATTTGAAATAAATATTGAACAGGGAAACTAATTAACACAATTTAGTGGCCGTTATAGAGAGGTTTTACTACGCACAGAAATGAAAGAACCTGAACCACAAGTTGTTACAATATTGCATTCGACTAATCTCTTTCTAAGCATAATGAGAACGTTAGCAAACAACTTGATATAATTATTGGATTTTGCTGTTTGTATTTAGATTGTTTCAAAGACTACTTTATATCATTTCACTACTTCTCAAATATCCTCTTAGGCTTTAAGTCCATTTACAGATGAAATAATGGAAGCCGTTAACAGCTGTGATGTTTTATTTTACCGTTTATTTCTAGACATCGGGGAGAGTAATACTTGTGTTGGTTCATGACTTTGTAGGCGCGATATGATCAGGGTCTGCTCTGTTTGCTTATAAATTTATAAGAGATCCGATTCCACAGTTTCACCAATACCAAAGTCCATGTGTATACAGTAAAACCTCTCTATAACGGCCACTAACTTGTGTTAATTAGTTGGTATTTAGGGCAGGTTGTTGCTTTAAGCAGTCATCTGCCTTTTACACAAAATACTTGATGTAATTTAGTGGCCGTTATAGAGAAGTTTTACTGTATATGTCATTATAGAAATCAGCTAACAAATAATCACGATGTCATTATTTCTTGCATCAATATTCAAAAGAGAAAGTATTAATGGACGATATGCATTCAGTCAAAACCAGATTAAAATAAAAGGTAACGAAGTAACAGGAGTAAAAAATACAGAGCCATTAAGTATGACATTAACGGATAAGATGTTCTCTGTTCAAATTACAATCCTGTCATTATAGGCGTTCTCTAGAGTTTACTTATCTTTGTTAGATTTTCCTGAAATTTTATTCATTTATAGCCTACAGCCAGTGGATGCAACACTATGGGCCATTGATTTCATTTGGAATTTAATAAAGGTTTCACGTTTAGAAATTAAAAATAAAATGCATAGTATGCAAAACTGTTCCAGACTCTATTATTTGCTTTTTAGATTCGGATTTCAGAATCTAAATACATGTACTTTTATATGTAATATTTAATTGCATGTTTTGTAAGTGATTTAAAGTAGCAGTAGTAGTAAGTTTAAACTGATGTTGTCCTACTTATCGTGAAAAAGGGATGTTTGTTATACGTAAGAGTGTTGGATTCTTTTCAAAGTAATCCGTACTGGTTGTAGCTTTTATGATACGCGCATATTATTATATAATGAAACAAACATGATTGGTAACCAAATTGAATATTAACCCTTCGCTTGCTGAATTTTAAATTACATTTCTCCTTCTTTACCCATGCCCTGTTGTATAATTACATATATCTGTACTGTGTACAAGTATTTCGCTGTGCAATCACTGCTGTGGAGTGCACTGGTTGCACAATCAACTTGTAAATAGTGCAGACCCAGATGAGACAGCTCCTGCAGGAGCTGTCTCATCTGGGTCTTCACTATTTACAGGTACATGTAGGTATATTGACGTGAATAGCAAGCGAAGGGTTAAGGTATATGCTTCCCGAATCCTAATTACCATATAGTGAAATTGTGAAAAATGAAAGAGTAATAGGCATTTCGTGTTAAAGGTGGGCACACAGTTGTTTTGACATGATTTGGATGTGCTAAATCAGATTATAACATTTGCCAAGCTGTATCTTCCGTAATCAAGGTAAAAATGGCGGAAAACAAAATGGCCGCAAATGAGCACTCTTTCCACCAAACAAGGAAACCATACCGAATATATGGGTGTAACATTAAAATTTTCTATTACAATTTACAAACGACCAATGGAAGACAATTTCTGAAAGCTGAATTTCTTTTACTGCTTTCCAAATTATATGCCAAGGGTTAAGCTAAATTCGCGGAAAACGAAATGGCCGCCAACAAACACTGTTTGCAGCCAAACAACTATAGATGTTCTATATAGCAGTAAAACATTTTTGATATCTCTGACAGCTTCATAAAATATTGTTGTTTGCGGGGTACGGATAACTTCCCCATAGGGTGATTGCTCCATAGGACCATTGCCCTACAGATGATTGCCCCCTGGACGACTGCCCCGCAAGAAAACTGCCAAACTGGGCAATTCCCCCATGGTTATAAACTTCTAATTGAAACAGGTAGACACAGGAATATAGAAAGAAACCAAAGAATATGCCCTTATTGCACATTAAATGATATAGAAGATGAGTATCACTTCATATTAATTTGTCCAAAATATGGTAATTTTAGAAAACAGTATATTCAGAAATATTATTGGCAGCGACCAAGCATGTTTAAACTAATTGAGCTGTTAAGTAGTAATAAGACAACAATTCTCACTAGATTAGCAATATTTTGTTATAAGAGTTTTAAATACAGGGATACTTTAATGAACTCTTCATAATCACAATTAAGTTATATATGTAACGTTAATGATTTACACTCTCACATCCATCATGTACTTTATGTTTATGTTTTTCTCGTTTTTTTGTTGTTTTTTGTTGTTGTTTTTTTCGTTGCATGCAGAATACATGTATGTTTGTATGGTGATGAGCTGTTATGCTTAAACCGAAATAAACAATATGTTATGTTATGTTATTAAAATCTCTAAAAAAGTGTTTTTAGTTTTCCTTTTTTATATTATAATAGCATTATAAAATTATTTTATGTTTTTGAAGGCTAAATGCCATATAATTTTCTTTGTGCTGAATAAAATATTGTATTTGTATATCCAATTTTACCTAATGCTCCTAACTACCCCCATGGTTATAAAAATCCCTAAAAAAGTGTTTTTGAAGGCTAAAAGGTCAAATACTTTACTTTATATTTTTCCTTGATGCTTACTATAGGAGCCGTCTGATCTGGGTCTAATCTGTTAGCAGATGCCTCAAAATGCGCTTACATAAGGGAAAGGGTTCATCCAATTAAAGGTTGATAAAGACATTTATCATTACACCATTGTATAACTTCAAAAGCATTAACTTGCACAAAAGCATTAACATGCACAATTAGTATAAATAATTATGTGCAGTAATGATAAATGTGCAAACTTTTAACTTATAATTGATTAATTTGGACAGGTTTGTAAAATGATAATCTGCATTCATTAATATGGTATTAAAAATAATATGATATTATTATGAAATATTATAATAAAACGCATTGAGTATATGCAAGAAAATAAAATCGATTAACTTTTATTTATTGTTGTTGATATTTCTATACAGTGTCCCGAAATGAAACAGAATCTTAATTTATTACTCTTTATCACTTAAACCACAGTGTAGCTCCTATTAACCCTTATAGCAGTGACCTGTCACCATTTTCTCTTACTTTCGTTTTGTGTACGCTTTTGATAGTCTAATGACTAATCATACAGCTTGCATTGTGATGAGACGCTATCTTAATCAGCGCCTAATCAGGATCCAAACTGTTAGCAAATACCAGTTAGGTTGCACTTAGCAGGCAAAGGGATTAAAGAATTATTAATTCTTCATTTAAGTTGTACAAAATATTTCTTAGTGTGTACTTTCTAATGGGGATTATGTCCTTTCTTTAGGTTTACATGTCCAAATATTTGGAGTCAATACAATACATACAAGAGTTCCAATTGGTCTACACAGCCTTCTACCAATTTATTTGTATCATATTATTTATTAAATTTTACTTATATATTATTTTTTTACAAAATAATAATATAATGTTTATATTGAGGGGCTGTCAGCATATGGGGCAATAATCCTATAGGGTTATTATCCTAAGGGGCAATGACCCATAGGGCAATCATCCTATGGGGGAGTCACCCTATTGGACAATCACCCTACACTCGTTGTTTGCTGCAGTAATGTCCGCTCTATTAGTGGATTTTTCCTTGACATATCCAGTTTTAGCTCTCATAACTACAAAAGGTGAGGAGAAAGTATGTGGCTTGTTTTAGCTTTGTTCGGGCGGCTGTTTGTTCTGTATGTGGTGTTTCCTGCATGACTCATTTTTGTACTTTTCTAAATATTATCACTCTTTCCCCCTTTGGCAGAATAAATGCATTAGTTTTGTTTAGCTTATAAAATATGTTCTGTCTAGTTCCGGTGTGACTAGGGACTTGGTTGCAATGTTCTGAAGACATTCTGGCTCAGCTACGCCATAACGAACAGATGGTATTTAAGAGACTTTCTTCATCAGACTTGCCTTGCTTTTGCATTCCGTTGGTGGATTCACTGTGCACAAAGTCAATCACTTCCTGAATTTCATTTGACAATTTGGTGACAGGTAATATGATAATACTCACATACCTAGTGAGATTTTAGAATTTTGTAATTTGGTTTCACATAGTGACTTTAATAGAGTCGTCAAAAGTCGTCAATATGAAGGAAAAGGTTAAAATTTGGTGGCAGGTAATACGATAATACTCACCTACCTAGTGAGATTTGCGTTTTGTTATCCAAATGACACATCATCATGTTTCCCTTAACCCATTACCTCATAGCCTATTTTAGATACAACTTCTTTGAAATAATCTACCGAAAAGGAGCATTAATTAGAGACAAGGAAACTTTTAGAATTTTGTAATTTGGTTTCACATAGTGACTTTGATAGAGTCGTCAAAAGTCGTCAATATGAAGGAAAAGGTTAACATGGGTAAAATCGGTTCCATTATTTTAGTTACTCATAATGTAGTTCTTGTCGATTGGCGTATGGTGTCCCAAACCAATATCTGATTCTGGAACCCTCTGCTCCCAGTCAACAGGTAACAAGAAAATAGTTTTACATGTACTGTCAAAACTGGAACCATTGACGTCAATTGTGTCACATGTAAAGTGAACAAAATCTACCGTCAATGCAATTTCCTGGAGATACTATGCCAGTCTCTGCATCAAGCGGTGCCAATTTGTTTTGCAAGAGCAGTGTCAACTTGCAGGACATTATCATAACTGGTAATGCGGCCTACATTGTGAACGGTGGGAATCTTGGTTTGAAGTTTGGATTCTTTCTGTTGCGTGTCAGTTTGTTTGTCGTCTTCTAATTCAACAATCTCTGTCCTCCAAACATCAAGCCCAAAGACACAGAAGAAGAAATTATCTTATTCTCATTTGTGACAAGTCCATAATACAATATACAGTTGAACGTTGATATCTCGAACTCGGATAACTAAACATTCTGTAAAATATGCAATACAGAATTGTTCTAAAATGTATCAGCATTACTTTAAACCTGCATTAAGTTGTGAACTTGAGATATTGGTCAGATTATAAATCGGATGACTCGAAGATGTGACTAAATCATAAATTAAACGCTCAAACTTCAGGTCTACAAGTAAAGCCTGCCTGCTGGGAATTGTGATGAAGACATCATGATCACTCATATTCTAAGCATTTTTGTTTCACATTAGATTTTAACAAAACCAGCATGGCTGTTCTTTATAATGGCGCCCTTTGATGTTTACATCAATGCTTTTCTTGTAGTGTAATTCTAGTCACAATATGATGGCAAGCACATTGTAAAGATGCACTTGTCTTATCTCAAACTTTTAGAAGCCCTATTAATGTACCCTAGGTTTTAGCAACCTTCTCCAGAAAAAAAATTACATTACTGATGTTTTTATGTATTGTTATGTCAGTTGTAGTTTTGTCAGTTATAGTTTTGTCAGTTATAGTTTTGAATATATGTTTAATGTGTATACTATGTATACACTTCCTCATGGGCCGATGGCCTTATGGATTTGAATAAAGTTATATACATGATATTTTTACCTATGGTACAAGCTTCTCCATGAAAGAGGACTTTTGAAAAAAGCAGGGATTTCTACAACCTCAGTTTCAGTTAATGCACCGTGTCTCTTCCATATTTCAGAAAACTGAAGTACACATGCTTGTTGAGCCGCTTCTTACATTGTCCAAATTTTCCTAATTGTATGATGTGTGTATTTTGAATTTTATGAAGCATCCAACATGGTATATCCCTTATGGTGCAATGAGATCATTAACACCAGCAAGACGGACCATTGGAGTTTGGTTATATTGAATGTTGTGACAGATGATAGCTTTCTTTTTGCATTTATATTCTGGCGAACATACATGCCTCCTAGTTCATGACGGACTCAACAGAACTTCTAGATGTTCTATAGATGGATAATATTGGTGAGCCTCAAAATTCTCACGAGCGCATTCTTCTCACGTAAGAAAAACGTAAGAATTATTCTCACAAATGTGAGAAGATTGTGTTCCAACCATACAGCCCCAGGCGAATACACGGTCGCATTTTACCAAGCAGCAAAATGAGAAAAATGTGGGCGCATTTTTCTCTCGATGAGAATAGTGTGCGCGCATTTTTCGCACGACGAGAAGAATGCGTTTGTAAGAAATTTGTGGCTCAACAAAGACACGAGTATTTTGATATAATATGATTGTAGATACTTAACAAATGCTTAAGAATTACAAAATAGCATTTAGTTCTGGTGCTTCTGATTATGATAACGACGACAATGACAGTAATGGGCAACGATAATGACGATGATGATGTCCAAGGCATACCGTACTTATGGAATAATTGACGTCGTGATATTTTCGCCACTTTGTTTAAAAATGCCCGTGTTTTATATTAGTAAGTTTAATTTTCGCCATTCCGGAATTAAAGGAGCATCAAATAAACACAAATATGAATCGAAAGCGCAAAAGACTATTCTACCCTTGGTTAATTTCAAGTCATCGAGTTATTACTGTTAAAACGGAAATACTTGAAGTAGGAAATGCTATTTCCGGTCATGTCTGATTCCAGGTATAACACGGTGATAATATCGACTACACAGGGTTTCCAAACTTCAATAGAAACGTCCATTAGATTCAACAAGCTTTTAAAATTATCATTAAATTGAAGAAAACTAAACGGGAAATATATCCCTGCAGAATGCAAATCAGAATTGATGCAATTCTATTATATACTGATAGGCTCGAAGCCGCTTTTAAAACCAATCGTCTGCTTGGGCTAATTAACTCCAATACATCAATTTTACCACATTCATATCTCAACAAAGGCCATTCTCAGACAGTTTGATAATTTGTTGATAAGCCATTTCTTTACAATTGTTCACAGCATTAACATATTAAAAGAAAATAACAACCAAACAAATTATCTTACCCGAATTTTCACCTGTGAAAAGTGCTTTCCTACCTACAAGCCCCAGACCAGACGAACACACGAACGCATTTTTCCAAGCAGCGAAATGAGAAAAATCTCTCGATGAGAATATTGCGCTCGCGTTTGTAAGAAATTTGAGGCTCAACATAGCCTAGCATGTTTAGTACCAAATCAAGGTATGATTAGCACTGTACTTTTGTTAATTCTGTCAATTGCAGGTCGGTTGATGGGATCTATTATCCGATGCCTTTTGCGATAACACGCTGATTCCATTGTGTTGTTTTATTGCTAATATGCTATGTACATGAAGCGATATTGAGGAGTGGATACTTCCGTCGTTTGAAACAATAAAGCAACAGCTAATATCAGTTGCAAAATGTTATATTTCCTGTACAGTGATATGGTGATCATTTTTAGACAACAAGATATTTAATGTTAGGCATATAATCAGTACCGCTTTATCTATACTCGTCCCTGATTGTATTTCGAAGATAATGTGTATCCGTTAAACAGTGTGTCTTTGATATATATTGTGTTTTTTAAACGCGAACGGTTATGTTAACGAAAACCATCACCATCCTAAAAAGGTGCGTATAGAAGGAAAAATGTGATTCACAAATTGAAAATGACATTTCATTTGCACAATGTTTGCTTATACTTTGAAATTTACATATACATTACATTAAGGTGGAAAATACTTGCTTCAGACTGCAAATCACGAGTACTATGGTCTAAATTATGACGTTGCTATACAAGAACATTACAACACTAGATATGCTACATTTGGGATTCTTGAAGTATTCAAGAATTTAGTAGTTGGTTGGATAGGTCCGTCTAGTAAAAATATTATTTTAAATAGAATAATGACAATGATATAATGATATATTATTGTTACTAATCTGATAAAAAGACTAAATATTTGACATGGCCAAGATAGGTATAATGGAGAATGAAGTCGTAGTAGGCCTACATAGGCAAGTGCAGGGATCAACGGTTACCTAGACCATCGTATACCTTAAACACGTTAGATGAAGTGTAATAGACAACAGATATAGGTTAACCCTTTGCTTGCTATTCACGTCAATATACCTACCTGTAAATAGTGAAGACCCAGATGAGACAGCTCCTGCATGAGCTGTCTCATCAGGGTCTGCACTATTTACAAGTTGATTGTGCAACCAGTGCACTCCACAGCAGTGATTGCACAGCGAAATACGTGTACACAGTGAAGATATATGTAATTATACAACAGGGCATGGGTAAAGAAGGAGAAATGTATTTTAAAATTCAGCAAGCGAAGAGTTAAAAGTGAGAAAACCAGTCAAACAGGGAGAGCCAACACGAAAGGAACGACACCAAACACCATCAAACAAGAGACGGCACAGTTTCAAGATAAAACGCAAGGGGATGCATGTCAAGACATAAAACATTAATCATTAACGAATTAAAATAACAAAGTAGACCATAGGTTCAAAGCAGGAGTACCGTCTTGGAACGATCAGTAGCCAAAAAATGCCGAGATCATGTTACAATATCTGTTTCTTCTCTATTACATCTCTATAACCATTATTTTGACTATGTGCCTAATGTTGTTATTCTTGTGAGAGCTGCAAATACATTTTTGGCGGCCATTTTGTCTTTCCGCCATCTTGACCTTCAATTCTGAAGATAAAGCTTGGCAACGGCATAATCGGATTCAGCATATCAACTTAACGTAAAAACAACTGTTTGCCCACTTTTAACACGAAATGCCTAGTGGTGTCAGACATCTCGAAATTCCACATAGGCTAGTAGGGGCACTGGGCTGTTTGAGGGTCCAATGCCCTAAGGACACAGCCCAGCATACGAAAGGTTCCAATCTCCACTCCTTTCGCCGCCTATAAATTCACTGGAATGACCAGGTACACATTATGCATTGCTGGGTGAACTGGGAGAATGTTTAAACCATCCGCTCCCACCAGGGATCGAACCTTCAGTTTTAGCTTCATAGTCAAGCGTTGTTACCACTCATTATTCCATGGCACGACTGTCAACCTAACCCTAACGCTAACCCTGTAATGATTGAGTAAAACACTGTTTACGACATGTTAATGTTCAAAATGTTTATGTATGGATATTAAGATTTAGCATTTCCTTCAATATTCCATGTATAATAACACATAATAGTTTCCGAAATAAATGGGCGAAATGAGCCAGAATAGAAAGTCGCCAAGAAAACTGCCTTAATTGGTCTTGGATAATACTAGATAAGCGTTGTAAATTACAACAGATTCACCCTTTACTCTATGGATATTCATGAAAGAAATGAAGACATTATGAATATCAATTATATTATCTTTCTAGATGAAATATACATGTATAAACGTATGAAAAATTTGCCAAAGAAGAAACTGTAGAATTAGAACTATATATTTCCGTAAGCAAACAGAGCAGACCCTGATCAGACGGTCTGAATTTGGTCTACTCTGTTTGCAAAGACGTAGATAAGCGTATTTATGGAGCAAAGGGTTAAAGTACAATGCAATATCGCCAATGCTAACTTTAAGTAAAGACTAATTGAGAACATCATAGACAGACGTCGGTTTAAATCAGAGCTAAGCCACATAGAGAGTTCATAGAGCAGCTACCAGTCTGCATTAGTCTGCTACCTGCATTACTTGATACTTATTTAAGCGTTCGGTTAATTGAGATTTGTTTTGCTTGTATATAGTTTTATTAGGGTAATCTCGGATACATATATGACGTCATATTTTGAGAAATAGGTTCACAAAAGCATCATAGAATACATTGATTTTTAAATGGGTCGCTCAAAAGACAAATAGTAGTTGTCGGTCTGAAAGACAAGTGGTAGTTTAACTGAGGATAAATAAAGTAAGGGATCGAACCTTTATATTACGTTCTTTCTTCATTAACCCTTACAATACTAATTTTAAAATGGACTATTCCATAATTCAAACAGGTCAAGTTTACGGTGAATATGTAGGGAGCCCTCTTAACTTGGTCTACACTGTTTGCAAATGACACTAGTGACTCGTTTCCCGCATTGTAAGGGTTACGCAAACATCTGTGATGTTGATTAAAACATATGACAACTATAAAGACCATTAGAAAGGCCCCCTATGTATTTTATTTATGAAACTCACCATACTGAAATAACAGCGTTTGTTGGTAACTAATATATTTGAATAAATACCATGTTTTCATCAATACTCATTTGTTCAACAAAATATTATTGGCCTTGGTCGAAGAGTCAACGAAACTTAAACGCGTGCCCAATAAATACATTGAAGAAAAAACGGGCCATCGATATCTAACACCTGAAAGTTCTGTCTTATTCAACTTCTTTTCAGCATATATACACACGATTCATGTAATGATTAGTGGTTTTCTAGTGGTAACGCGCTCGACTACCAATCCGCAGGTCCGGAGTTCAAATCCCGGTCCCTCACGAACATTTCAGAGACGCTCCTTTTCTCCCATCCGCACCTTCTCTCCACCCAGGGGTTAAAATGGGTACCTGTGAGAGTCACTGGCCGGTACCGCGGCTGCATGATTGCGCCATATGTTAGCAGTGCTCAATATTATTGGTGAATGACTCAATGACCAGGGGAGTAAATGTACAATCGGCTGAGCGGTCCTTTAGACCGAAAGTAGACTATAACCAGGTACTTTTTAGGCATTTTTAAAACACTTTGCAAGTAGAGACTAAACATTTCATCACTTAGTATTAAAATGGCGAAAACATTCACGTCAGCAATTGCGAATATGCGCATGAATATTTAACAAACGATACTTAGGAATATTTCATAAATTACATATAATTATTTATTATCGTAAATAGCTCCTTCCATACCCTGTACTGCCATAGTGTATGTACATTAGAACCTGTCCTAAGTGACCATTCATTTAGTGAACATAAGAGTATTTAACCCTTTCGCTGCCAATGCCGGATCTGTGATTACCTATGCAAACAGTTTGGATCCAGATGAGACGCCGAGTAACTCGGCGTCTCATCAGGATCCAAACTGTTTGTTACTGTTACTATGTTTTTGAAACAAAAATGAAGAAAATCAAAATAATGAAATTTGTAGCAGGCGACAAATTTAGCAGACGACAGAGTTTGGCAGCGAAAGGGTTAAAAGCAGATGGTTGTTTAACCCGTTACCTCATAGGCTCTTTTTAGATTCAACAACTTTGAATAATTCTACCGAAATGGGGCATTAACTAGAGAAAAGGAAAATTTTAGAATTTTGTTTTTTGAAACCATTGTGATAAAAATTAGCATTTGCTCCTTTAGGAGCAAATGCTCAATTTATCACAATGGTTTCACAAAGTGACTTTTACAGAGTCGCCAAAAGGCGTCAATATGAGGGAATGGGTTAATGAAGAGCAAAAGAAATGGAGAAAGCTCTTTAAGCTACCACCTGCCTTACAGACCCATAATTAGACCTCTATTTGAAGCTGAAGGCCGGTTGAGACCGGTTCTACAGTATGTACTGTTCTGTTTCTTGATCGCTGGTATCGCGGACACGTGCACATATACCATTTCCCCTATAATATTTTTATATTTGTTTATCCATTACTTGACTATGTATATTGGTCCATGAAAAATTAATTTTGGGCCACTTCAGAAAATCTAGCATCATATCTGTATTATTCCAGAAGATAACAGGATAGACCCTGATCAGATGGCTCTTACTGTTTGCTTAAGAAATAATCCGATTCTACCGTTTCTGCCTTGGCTTAACTTAATAATTGATTTCCAACTCTAAAGAATATATTCTGTACTGTAAGAACCCTCTACAACTCGGAATAACCCATATATACAGACTTCTGGTCGTATATGGGGCATCCATATCAGATCCTATTCTGGGGTACAAAACTTATACATACCAAAAGTGGCCGTATATATACGAAACTACCCCTAATAGTTGTGCAAGGAAATATATCCTATAGTGCTATATATACACACTCATCTTGTATACTGATTAACTTTTGTTATATAGAAAGAAATACGTACGAAGTATATATATTCTATATAAAACCATGTTATGGGAATCGGTATCAAATATTAATGTGGAATTCACTTTTAACGTGTTTCTGCATACTTAAGGGTCTAGATATAGTCTTAGATTTCGGGGACTAATATAAACCCCGCCCAGAACCCAGAATAAGCCCATATAACGACAAAAAACCCAAATCTAGAGGTATGCCCTCTACAACTCTGAAGAACCCATATATATGTCAGTATATTTTATACTGTTATACCCCTCTACATTATCCTTATATATGTCGATATATCATATACTGTAAGGCACCTCTATAACCGCCTCAATAAGGATTCATATTTAAGGTGCTTAACCCTCCCCCAATACAAACGCTTTTTCATACCTTTGAAATAATGAAGACCAAGATCAAATCAGACGCCTCCCGAGTAAGTCGGCGTCTCATCAAAATCCAAGCTGGTTGATACTCTGCCAATGGTTTTCCAGAAGCCAGGTCGAATAGGAAATACATGTAGTTACAATTGTAACAGGTCAAAATTTGAGTTGACATCAGTTTGTTAGTTGCGGAGTAAGGAATGAAGATCAAGAATTGGACATCAATACAATAGTCGTTAAATCTAGTTTTATTGTACAGTAAAATCTTCTCTAATGCGACCACTAAAGCTACCATTAAGCTACCACCTGCATCTAGCACACAGAATTATACATATTTTAGGTGGTCACATTAGCGGGGTTTTACTTATATTATGTGTTGTAGCAGTAAGGTTTTGACAAAAAGATTTGAGTAATATAACCTTCACCTGGTCCGTGTCATTTACACTTTAAGTGCTCGAAATATCAGAATGGTGCTGTCTTTCTAACGGTTCCAACAAATGAAAACCTATAAATGGAAAGCAATTTTATTTCAGTTCTCATATTTTCTGTTTCTAATACGACGTTTGTAATTCGATCTTTGTATAATGCGATAGTTTTAATAGCATCGATATCAAGTTACAACTTTTACTATGACCAGCTTTTGTGCGAAGAAATGGAATTAGAAGATAAGAAACAGCCAAACATTGCAAAGTGTACACAATTTGACCTGAGACTCGATTAATCTTCGGAGTGTTTATCGGGATTGTTCGTAATACTCAGTGACAAAATATAGCAAAACAAAAGCCGGAAATAAACATGTTCCACGAGGATTGTATTCTTATAGCGCATTCTTATACCTCCGTAAATTTATCCGATTATTGCCGACGATAATAAACAGAATATGCATGAGCCTCATGTTAAATTGGGAGGACAATAATACATGTAAGGCATCTATAAACATACCGGAACATGTACTTATAGTCTTTACATTTTCCCACCAAACCTCCTATCGAAAGTGTCTGGACATAAGTGGCCGTCCTCTGTAACAGTACCATAGTCCTTACCCGTTACGTCATACATATATATTCAAATCCCTATAAACTGGAATTCTAGTAGAAAAGAATTTGGATCTGTTTAAGCAAGTGGCTGCTTAATTCAAAGGGAATGTCATGCAGTAATACTTTATATTGAATATTTATACTGACCTGGACGCCCAGTTTATAGGGTTTATATTATACGTAGACCTATTTAAGCCTTTGAAAACAGAACAGGAGCCGTCTGATAATGGTCTGCTCTGTTGAAATAATTAAAACATGTGATTCTACAGTTGAACCATAGCCGCCATAGCCAACACTCCCTATGTTCAAATGACATATTAAAAATAATAGTCATTACAGTATCTATTACCTCTACATTACCTCTCTATAACGACCACTAAATTACATCGAGTATTTAGTGTTAAAGGCAGGTGGGTGCTTAAAGCAAGGTGGAAGTAAAACTGAATGCTCCTATAGGAGCATTCTGTTTTACTTTCACCTTGCTTTAAGCAACCACCTGCCCAAAATACCAATGAATTAACACAATTTAGTGGTCGTTATAGAGAGGTTTTACCTTATGTATTTATTTCTTACATTAATGTCCATGCAATAAAACATCCAGAATTGGAGTTCTCTTGGGTGATCCCAGTAGAGCGACTTTACTTGCAATGTCCACCTGTCATTTTCCATTAATGCGACTAATATTAATTTAGGAATAAAATCATTATTTTATGGTATAATCACCCTTTCAATTGGATTTATTGGGACTAAATAGCAGTATTTGTCATGCAAAAAAACCCACTAAAATGTTGACGGTGACTACCATGACCTGACAGCATCTCTGTCGAGGAACCTGTCTTCACTGTTTGCAACACCCATGGGTATCCCATCACCCGGTGCATTTGACCTCTCAGATAAAAACAAAATCAACGAGACACAAGAAAGGAATTAATTCTATACAGCGAATACTTAATAAATAAAATATTGGCAAATGTTTTAAAATAGCATGGCTACTTAACTATTTCAACGATGGATTTTCAAACGGGCCTTTCCAAAATTCAAGGTCAAGCTCACCGTGAATATTCAGGGATATTTTAAACAAAAGTGAAACATGACAAACTTAACAGTGTAGACCTTGATGAAAGCACTTGGGTTTACACTGTTTGCAAAGGACATTATTTACTGGTTTTCCGCACTGGAATGGTTAATGTGGAATGAAAGTAATGCAGAAAACATTCTGTTTTGCATTTGTTCTACATTAACCCTTTCGGCGCCACATTTCTAATTGTCGTCTGCAAACAACTTTTGTAAAATCATTTGGTAAAATAAGGAAATGAGATAAATAAATGAAAATTTCAAAGGAATAAAGCACAGATATAGAAATAGAGTTTGAGACAAAAAGTGAAGTCCCTGATCAGACGCCGCCTTAACCTTTTACTCCATGAATATTCATGTAAGAAATAATAATGTTATGAATACTAATGAAATTCATTTTTACAATTACATACGAACCCGTGATATTTTGTCCGTGGCGGAAACAGTAGAGTTATATCTATACTATTGCATTAGTTCTATAGTATTTCATAAGCAGTGAGAGCAAACCCTGATCAGACGGCTTCTATAAGAGCGGTCTGAATTTGGTCTACTCTTTTTGCAAAGGTGTAGAAATGCGTATTTATGGAGTGTTATCTGTCGACAATTAGACTCCTATAGGGTCCAATATACAGGGTGTCCCAAAAAAACAAACCGAACCTGGAATTAAGACCTGCAAGTTATCCTATTTCTGTCAATATTGCTAACTTAAATTAAAGGTATACACATGTAGCTTAGTAGAGACAACATTTTTCCATAATATTATGTTGTATAAATGTTGTCTAAACCTATTTATTGGTTTTTAAGATATCAGCATTTAAATGAAAGCACCAAAACTCCGTTTTAAACATGATATAAGCATGGTCTATGCAATATACGAATATCATGTTAAAACGGATTTTAGGTGCATTCATTAAAAAATCATATCTTAAAACCAATGCATATTTGTATGAGAAACTTGGCAGACATATGCAAAAATGACTTATCTACAACAATAAATATTTATATTTTAATTTGTCCGGTGACATTGGTTAAAATGCACATTTGATCAAGGGTTCCGTTTATTTTGGGACACCCTGTACAGAGCTAATAATGCTTGTCTCAAACCAAACAAATGTTCATACTCAACCAGTCCCAGTGTTCTTATCACCATACATTTGTTTTTAGAACAGAAACTATGAGATAACAGGTATTAGCAATAGACATGGCAATGTGATATCTACAATCGTGCTCGTGACCGTTTAACGTACTGTCCATAACGGACATCTACAGATCAATACAAATGTGCCATGTTTATTCCACTCTATGAGTAAATGATACCATAAATCCACATATTTTGGACAATGACTCAGTCATTAATTTTTGCCGTCTATGTTTCTAAACAAAGAGTAGAACATTAAACATTCAACAGAGAATCCATAGACAAATGATATCAACACCAGAAACAGCAATTAGAGTCGTTTAAACAGTAGTACATGTATATAGAGCATTGAAATTTAAGATCGGACAATGAATAAATGTAGTTCAATGCGAAATTGGAGAGCAATGAGCTGAAGAGGAGTGTT
Source organism: Azorinus chamasolen (assembly GCA_963576725.1). Taxonomy (NCBI): domain Eukaryota; kingdom Metazoa; phylum Mollusca; class Bivalvia; order Cardiida; family Solecurtidae; genus Azorinus; species Azorinus chamasolen. The sequence goes on along the minus strand of OY755235.1, from coordinate 93,886,834 downwards.
ATAATAAAAACAATTATGTTTTGTGTGGCTGTTGATGAATGGGGGCTGTGAATCTTGAATAAGTCTGGCATGAAGAAATGATTAAGTATGTCCAAATAAATATCTAAGTTTAGTACATGTAAGAATAATTTATAGCAGTATTAGGCAGTAAAGTATCGATCATTTGAACACACAAAAACGTTATCGTCGTCGATCTTTAAGACAGGTGGTCGTTTAATGCATTAAGCAGCCACCTGCCTAAAAGGGTTTAAATTCTTCTATATTCAAATTTCGAATTATCGAGATTGTACTTCATGTGTATTAGTGTCGGATATCCGAATACCCAGAAATGGTAGAGAATGCCACCCGGTAAAACATAATACGTTTTCCCGGCTGATGTTAATGCCGTTCGTAAGTAAACCTAAATTTCGAAATCAGAATGCATAAATATTGACAAATTATGTATGTTCAAATAAATACCCAGTCTGGAAATCTAAGTTTGGTAGAACACTTTGTAGAAGTAGTATCATTGTATTAGTGTCGGATTTCCGAACACAGAAAAATTATCCAAGTAAATGTCCTATCTGGAAATCTGAGTTAAGTAAAGAATGGTTTGTAGAAGTATTACTTTTTGTGTCGGATTTGGTGGCGGTGGTCTAGTGGTAACGCGATTGACTATCAGTCCGGAGGTCCGGGATTCAAATCCCGGTCACTCCCGGAAATTTCAGAGACGCTTTTCCGTGTCTCCCACCCGCACATCCTCTCTACCCAGGGGCTATAAAACAAGACATATTCTTAGAATATAAGAGCGTTACACGATTCGAACATTAACTCATCCAACCCGACAGATATATTCACTTGCATTTGGAAACAAGATAGATCCAAATCAGAGGGTTTCCTAGAGAAGCCATGTGAACAGGGTTTGTACTGAATGTCATTCAAAATCATCTAACAAGTTTACGCCTTTCGTATTGATTGGGCACTATAGTTAACCCTTTCGCTGCCAATGCCGGATCTGTGATTACCTATGCAAACAGTTTGGATCCAGATGAGACGCCGAGTAACTCGGCGTCTTATCAGGATCCAAACTGTTTGTTACTGTTACTATGTTTTTGAAACAAAAATGAAGAAAATCATAAGAATGAAAATTTGTAGCAGACGACAAAGTTAGCAGACGACAGGGTTTAACACTGGTGGGTTATTATTCCACTCGTATAAGTTAGGGTCGAAAGGGTTAATGGCACGTTGATAGTTGCCAGCACGTGTATCAGTTTTCTCTGAGCTCATTGGCATTCGATTCGTTGATAGTTTCCAGCAGTTCTATTTCATATAACTCATATATCTAGGCGGTATTATCCGATTGGATATATAAGAGAAGCTAATTGTCCTTATTGGGATATAATGTAAGTTTATTTTGTTGTTGTTGTTGTTGTTGTTTAAAAAAAGAAAAGAAATATGAAGCAAAGAGAACATCCGCTGATGAGAAGAGAGCTCCTTGCGTCTGCACGGATTCCTTGTGTCACTATTAAAGGTGACAATGAACAAATCAGACACAAATTAACTCCATAGATACGCATTTCTATACATTTGCTAACAGAGTAGACCCAGATCAGACGGCTCCTATTGGAGTTCTGATTGCTTATCATATATATATGTTGTTTCTACTGTTTCTGTCATTGTGTTCGTAGTGTCATTATAAAGATTCAGTTGATGAATATTCATGATGCCATTATTTCTTGCTTGAATATTCATGGAGTAAAGGGCTCTATCGGTTTCTCATCAAAATGCAAACTGATAGACACTCTGTTTGCTAAATTTGAAATGAAACACTATTGATCCTAATTAAAGCAAACGGCCATTGTTCCTGATGGTAAGTACTTGGCTGCAAACGACAATTTATTGCCGACGACATTGGCTTTTTTTTGCAGACGACACTTGTTACAGACGACATATATTTTATCACAGACAACAACCATTGCAGATGAAAGTACTTTTACGAACGTACTTAGTTGCAGACGACTATTATTGCAAATGACAAGTAAATTATAAATTAATGTGTTGCAGAATCACGATTTTAGAAACTGCAAATCTAAGGTAATAACATTTTCAGTCAAAGGAACAGCACGCATAGTGCCTGGAAAATAACATATCACCATTTATTATATAAACATGCATCAGCCAAATGGTTAACCCTTTCTCTCATGTAAACGCCTTTTTACGCATTTGCAAACAGAATAGACCCAGATCATGGTCTGCTCTCTTTGCTTTTGACATAATATAGTTCTGAATTTACAGTTTGTGTCAAAGCAAACACCATCCCTGGGTAAGTTTACATGTTACAAAATCAGGCAATAATCAGTCATATCACAGTATAAATATCGGCTATGGACACAGGTGGCAGCTTAATGCGGGATTAAAGTCATGCAGAAAGTTCTTCTATGAACTTTCTGCATGACTTTTACCCTGTATTAAGCAACCACCTGCCTATAAGTATCGAATTTCTTCTCTACTAGAATTCCGGTTTAGAGGTGGTTTTTTTTACTGTAATGACTAAATATTGAATCGCGATTTTCAGTTTCAACTCGCTTCACGAAATACAATATTGCCCATGGTCATAAAACCAATTGGGTATACGTGCATGAAATGTATATATCAAAGACACGTTCTGCGCGCATTAGCCCATTCACCTCGTAAATATACATATTGAACGAACAAATATTGATTAGATGAATTATATAATGGTTTCGTGAACAAGGAAATGGTTGGCCATGACAGAAGCTATCGACTCAGACCTACATCATGTCATAACAGAGCTCCAGATAAGTTGCGTAAATTTAACATTTTCAACAATACAGTTGAACTTCGATATCTCGAACTCGGATAACTCGAACTTCGAGATAACTCGAACTAAAAGTTCGGTCCTTCCAAAATCTTACAATACAGAATTGCTCTAAATTGTATCACTGCGCATATCTAGAAACACATTTCACAGCTTAATGCAGGTCTACAGTAATGCTGAAAGCTCCTACAGGAGCTTTCAGTATTACTGTAGACCTGCATTAAGCTGTGAACTTGAGAAATTGTCCAGATTAGAAATCGGATAACTCGAACTTCCGTTATCTCGAACTAATTTATATAGTCCCTTGAAGTTCGAGATATCGAAGTTCAACTGTAGTTCCTTTATTTCTCCACCAAACTCTATACTGTGACCACTCTAATTATGAGTATGTAAGACAGGTGGTGACTTAATGCAGATCAAAGGTAATTCAGAAAACTCCTATAAGAGCTTTCTGCATTACTTTTGTGCTGAATTAAGCCACCATCTGATTTTATACGCCTGTGTTATATACAGTAAACCCTCTCTATAACGGTCACTAAATCGTGTTAAGTACATGTAGTTGGTATTTAGGGCAGATGGCTGCTTAACGAAAGGTGAAAGTAAAACAGAACGTTCTGTTTTACTTTTACCTTGCTTTAAGCACCACCTGCCTTTAACACAAAATACTTGATGTAATTTAGTGGCCGTTATAGAGAGGTTTGAATGTATATGTGTGTCCGGTTAGGACAGGTTCTGCTATATATTGTTTCGGAAAGCTGTTAAAACATTTAACACTTGGTGACTTCTTAATGCAAAACGATACTTACACAGTTATACAACAGTAGAACCCCTTTAATGCGACCATTTAATGAATAATCATTGGTGTCTTTATAAGCAGGTGATTGCTTAATGCAGGACAAAAGTAATGCAGAAAGCTCCTCTAGGAGCTTCCTGCATTCCGTTGGCCTGCATTGAGCCACCACCTGCCTCTATATATACCATCCAGAACTATACCTCCTTTAGGTAGTCGCATTAGAGGGGTTTTACTGTATACGATATTTGACATGTATTCAGATATATCTCTGCCTTACCCCGATCCCCCCATACTTTTCTATTGTGATAAATAGACCATTTTTGCTCCATAGGGGCTAACGCTGTATTTTTCATAATGGCTTTCGAAATTAAGTTTCCTTTCTCCTGGTAAAGACTCGCTTTCAGTAGATTTATTCAAAGAGGTTGGGTCTAAACTTAGCCTATGGTATACATGTATAGATACAAGATAATGAATGGTATTTATTTTGCGAGATCCTCGTATTAGAGTTATTTGATTGTACTTGAATACACACGGATGCCTGTAAACGCAGGAAGTTTCCTAAGTCTGAACAAAAGTGCCATCTACCTACCCCTTTACTCCATAAATATGTATTTTAACCCTTCTCTTGCTATTCACGTCAATATACCTGTAAATAGTGAAGACCCAGATGAGACAGCTCCTGCAGGAGCTGTCTCATCAGGGTCTTCACTATTTACAAGTTGATTGTGCAACTAGTGCACTCCACAGCAGTAATTGCACAGCGATATACTTGTACACAGTGAAGATATATGTAATTATACAAAAGGGCATGGGTAATGAAGGAGAAATGTATTTTAAAATTCAGCAAGAGAAGGGTTAACACATTTGCAAAAAGAGTTGACCCAGATCAGACGGATCATACATGTTTGTACATTGTTTGCTTATGTAATGATATAGATCTGATTCTACAGTTTCTCTCATGGCCATTTTTTTCTATTCATCTAATTAATATGCGTGGTGTCGTTTTTCTTACATGAATATTCATAGAGTAAAGAGTTGACGGTCAAGAGTAAGACCTCTTTTCAGAGGCAGTTTTAATGAAATTGTCATGTGGTTGAACCCTTACCAAACTATTGTTCATGTTTAAGAGTTATATTTTACCTTTCACCTTTATGCTTTACTTCATGAATATTCATGAATGTAATAATGACATCATGAATATTAATTACACTAATTTGATACAAGTCACATGGACATATTAATTTATGGCCATGGCCGAAACTATAAAATCATATCTATATCATATCATAAGCAGCAGACTCTGATCAGACGGCTCCTACAAGAGACGCCGTCTGGTATGGATCTACTGTTTGCAAAGGCGTAGAAAAGAATATTTATGGAGTAACGGTTTAACCTCGAACTTGGCATTTACATTTACAGCTCGGATACATATGAGACACCGAGTAGCTCGCTGTCGTCAAACCTGAATCCAAGCTGTTTGCCACAAACAGACACGGGTTTTACAGCAGAAGAAATAGAGCAAGAATAAATGCAGATTAGGAAATAATTTGCTCAGACCATAACTCTTACTGTGCCGGACACGAATCACTAATGTCATTTGCAAACAGTGTAGACCCAGATGAGAGGCCGCCTAGAGGCGCCCTCTGATCAGGGTCTGCACTGTTTGTCATGTTACACTTTTCTTAAGAAAATTCCCTAAAGATTCACCATACGCTTTACCTGTTTGACTATTGGAATAGTCCATTTGAAAAGTAAGCGTAGTCAGTCTTTGGTGACCGCTATCAGTGTAGTTAATGTCGATACCAATGTAACAGCTTCTGGTAGCATTCGCTGCCATACATGGTCGTCTGTATAATCACAGCTACAGATAAAAGTGCGTACTCAAAAAGTAGAATCGTCATTTCTCCACCAAACCCTATACTATGACCGCTCTTTAGAATCGTCTCTTCGAGACGATTCTAAAGAGTGGTCACAATATAAGGTTTGGTGGAGAAATAAAGGAGTTATTCTTGAAAATGTGACTCTTTAAAATCGTTGATTTGTTTCAAATAGTAATCACATTTGGTCCTGTAAGGACAAGGCGTGGAACAAAACTGTAGAAATCCGCTTTTTGCAGCCAAAGAGTTAGCCCTTTGAATGATGAAAACGAGTGTTATGACCCTTGCAAATAGTACTGACCAAATTTAGCAAAGTTAAGAATTCCATGCTGAATGTATTTTATGATTAAACCCTGTTGTTCCAATTCCACTCTTAAACTTTAGCGACAAATATTAACCTTTTAATCCGTATATACGCCTTTCTACGCTTATGCGAACAGAGTAGACCCAGACCAGACGTCTCATATAGGAGCCGTCTCATTAGGATCTGCTATTTGTGCTGATGAAATAATATAAATATGATTTACATTTTCTGCCATGGCCAGCTATTCCTGTGTTCATGTGCCATTACAAAAAAAATCTAATTAATATTCATGATGTCATTATTTCTTACATGAATATTCATGGAGTGAAGAGTTAGTATACCGTTAATTCATTTGCCGCCATGGTCACCGGAAAGTGATTCATATGGCAGTTATGGGAAGATCTGTTACTATCTTTGCAAACTCCAATTGAGACCACGGGTAACTCGGTGTCTCATTAGGATCCAAACTGCTTGATACTCCATACATGTTTTGAGAAAAACTTGAAGAAAATTCCACCCTGACACTTAAAGCAGACGACAATGTATACAGACGAAACTTATCTGGCCAAAAAAAGCGATAATACACGCGTCTTCTGACATCAGTAAATGGTTACTGTGTCATGCGTCGAGGGCGAAGAAATAACAGCCCGGAGGATATTATGCGGTTATATGCCAAATACTCAAAGAATATTCGAAAGAAGAGAAGACGAGAACGACCATATAAAATGGAAATGATTGAGGCGATTTTAAGGACAAAGGTTTCAAAGTGTTAAAAGGATCAAAATGTTTCATCAATCACATTAACCCTTTCGGCGCCAAATTTCTAATTGTCGTCTGCAATCCAACTTTGTTAAATCATACAGTTAAATAAGGAAATGAGATAAATAAATGCAAATTTCAAAGGAATAAAGCACATATATAGAACTGGAGATTGAGACAAATAGTGAAGTCCCTGATCAGACGCCGCCTTGAAAAGGCGGCGTCTGAGCTGGGACTGCACTATTTGTCGTGGTGGATTTACTCGACTGTGGCGGTGAAAGGGTTAAGATTGAATTGAGTGGTTTCAGTGCATTTATAATTGAACAGAAACTAAGCCATTTGTACTTGAGACAGAGTATTAAAGATAAGTACAGTAAAACCCCTCTAATGCGACCAGCAAAGAGGGGCATAATTATGTCTACCCCATTTATAATGGGGAGACATATTGTTTTTGGTCGAGTTGTCCGTCTGTCCGTCCGTCCGTCCGTCTGTCTGTCTGTCACACTCGTGTCCGCGCCATATCTCTCACAGATATGGAAGGATTTCAGAATGCTTTGGCACACATGTTCAACTCAACAAGACGATGTGCAGAGCGTTTGATTCAGGCACGTGGGTCAAAGGTAAAGGTCACAATTCAAGGTCATAGCTTTAGTCTTAATTTTCATGTCTGCTCCATATCTGTATTACCCTTGGAAGGATTCCAAAATGCTGTGGCACAAATGTTCTTAATAAGCCGATGTGCAGACAGCAGGGTTCAGGCATGTGAGTCAAAGGTCAAGGTCACAATTCAAGGTCATGGTCACGATTCAAGGTCAATTATTCACACTTTCTTGTCCGGACAATAACTCCTATATGGATAATGCTACTTAATTGAAACTTCATACATGGAAAGAGCATGATGAGAGGAAGTGTCATCTATAAGGGCCATAACTCTGGCTTACATACTTTTGGAGTGATTGCCCTTTTTACATTTTTTGTCCAATCAATAACTGCTGTTCTACTGATGCTTTTGGAATTACATTTCATTTATAGAAAGAGCATGACGGAATGAAGTGTTATGCACACGTTTGATAACTCTGGCTTCAACACAAGTGGAGTTATTGCCCCCAAATTTCTGCAGAGTTATGGGACTTTGATTTTTTTATATGGAAATTTTGTCCGCAGGGTTTCTCCAAAACCTTTAATTGGATATTCATAAAATTTCATGGGATTGATTAGCACCATGCCTAGTTGTGCATATTTTATTCCTGTTCCGGTTTGATGATTTTCTGCAGAGTTATTGGACTTTGAAATTTTTACATGGAAAATTTTGTCCGCAGGGTTTCCCCAAAACCTTGGTCGGATTTTCATGAAACTTCATAGGATTGATCAGCACCATGCATAGTTGTGCATAGTTTATTCCTTTTCTGGTTCGCTGAATTCCTGCAGAGTTATGGGACTTTGGAAAAAAAATTCCACACGCTGGGGGAGACATCAGTTTTTGTATGAAAAACAATTCTAGTCCACAGTGACAAGGGCATGTGATAGCTTAATGCAGGGCGAAAGTTATGCAGAAAGCTCCTGTAGGAGCCTTCTGCATAACTTTCGTCCCGCATTAAGCAACCACCTGCGTATAAAGGCAGGCATATTTATTAATTAAGTGGTCGCAATAGAGGGGTTTTACTGTATGCAAGATGATTTCCAATATGCAATTGCAGTTGAACTTCGATATCTCGAACTTTAGGATATCTCAACGTGAAAATTCGGTCTTTCCAAAATTTACAATACAAAATTGTTCTAAAAACGTATCACTGCGCATATCTAGAAAACACACGTGACAGCTAAATGCAGGTCCAAAGTAATGCTGAAAGCTCCTTCGTCAGCTTTAGACTTTTAGACCTGCATTAAGCTGTGAACTTGAGAAATTGCTCAGATGAGAAATCAGGTGACCCTAAAATCTATTATGTCAAAGTAATTTGTATGGTCCTTTGAAGTTCGAGTGTATGTAATTAATTTACTCTTTCATTGCAATGGTCGGCAAATTATACCATAGTAGAACCCCTCTAATGCGACCATCTAAAATAGGTGTACTTCTGGGTGGTGGTAGAGACATGTGGTAGCTTAATACAGGACAAAGGTAATGCAGAAAGCTCCTAGAGGAGCTTTCTGCATTACTTTCATCCTGCATTAAGCAACCGTCTGCTTATAACGACACCGATGTTTATTCATTTAAGTGGTCGCATTAGAGGGGTTCTACTGTATTACAAACAGTGCAGTCCGTCCCAGATCAGACGCCACATTCTCAAGGAGGCGTCTGATCAGATCAGGTACTTGAACTTTTGTCTTACGCTCTACAACATTTTTATCTCACTTTTTTCATTTTTTTACCAAAACGTTTCAACAGAATTTGATTGCGGACGACAAGTATGCATTTGGCGCCGATAAAGTTAAATGAGAGACAGTGAAAATCTTTCGTGCAAAGAGAGGTTTGGGTTTGGACATTATTATTATATAAAATGCCGTAGATACTTTCTGCCAAAATATCAATATCGCTGTATGGAACAATCCAATACTTCTCTTCTATTTCAGATTCTCTTTGCGCCACTCAGTCGAAGACAGAGATGGACTGCCGACTGTTTGTGAATACAGATTGTGGAACAGATACCGAACTGTACAACAAAAGCGGCAGCGTAATAGTTATTGGGGTTAAAGCTTGTTATTTGAATTGACTGTTCTTGCCATTGGATGCTACGCGCGTACTTAACACCACTCCGATATAAGGCGAATATCGTTTAGGTGACAATTTAATGAAAAACGCACTGTACAAAGGCAGCAGGAGATTCGTCTAGCAGTCTTCCGATGCGTGATAGTGTGTTTTGTAGAACAGAGAAATACCGACACAAAAGTAATTGGATTCCGAAAGAGGCAACTTGTAGAACGCCTTACAAGCAACATGGGCGTATCGGTTCCAAATGTGTCCTTTAAAAGCAGACGTTAGCACGTTGGAGCATTATTCCTGATTTGAGATTTAGAAGAAGCAAGCGGAACCTCTTCCAAAATGTGCAATTCTAATTTGAAAGCAGTGTTAAACGTTATTGCTATATGTTATTTTACTGTGGTAGAGGCACAAAATTGTGATTTGAATGGAAAGTGCCAGTGGTCAATTAAAAGTGGATTTGTACAGGAAAATGGTCAAACGTCCAACGACGACAAGGATTTACTGTCAATATACCAACAGTTACACAATAAAACAGGTGAGCAAATATTTGTTAGTATATTATTAATTTATTAAAAAATGTCAAACAATGTTTAAACTAATGTTTTAAATTCATATTAAAACCTGTTTAATTCATGAATTGATTAAACAACACACATGTCCTGTATTAGCGTTTTGAAAGTTATCCCATGTCACATTATATAAGGAAAAGTTAATATACATCGAATTAGCATATAAATATATGTTACCTTAGTATCTGATAGAACATAGTATATGTAACGTATATGTGTTTCTTCTTCAAACATGTTCTCATAAATCCTTTTCGCTATTTCAATAAATAACTACAAACAACAAATTATAATAGAAATCCAATATTCCAGGTACAAATAAGCCATCGTTGGAAATAATTTACTAATTGTGGCATTTTATGTACGAGCTAATTAGCCCGCTTGCCTCTCATTATAAAGAATGCTAGCAATGCATGTAATGGTCTAAAACGGAACAACAGATAACGGTGTGTACTCAAATACTAAAATCGGAATTCCACCATCAATCCCGATATTATGACAACTCTTTAGAATCGTCTCTTCGAGACGACTATAAAGAGAAGTCACAACATAGGATTGGTGGAGAAATAAAGAAGTTATTATTGACCGCTGGACCGTCTACATCATCATTTATAATATTTCACTTTAACGTACATATATACTGTTGAAATTTCAAAAGCAATAAGATTAGTGATTTGTAATGAATAGTGCGTTGATTAAGGCTGATTATATATTATCGTTTGCTATTTCATATGGTGATTAGTTACCTTACTACGAACGCAAACTATCCCAGAGTTGTATGGTTGTCAGTTGTATGGTTGTCAGCAAAGGCATTAAACTTTTAGTAGAGCAAACCTCCTCTAAATCGGACGTTAAATTTTGTATAAATATCGGGTCTTGGGGGCAGGTGGCAGCTTAATGCAGGATGAAATGAACGCAGAAATGCCCTTTATGCCTAAACTATCTAAATTATTCTAGTATTCCTGTTCAGAGGGGTTTACTGTATAGTAAAACCTCTCTATAACGGCCACTAGATTGTGTTAATTTGTTGGTATTTAGGACAGGTGGCTGCTTAAAGCAACCTGTCCTTAACAAAAATACTTGATTTAATATAGTGGCCGTTATAGAGAGGTTTTACTGTAATAATAAACGATGTGTAATTGTGTTTAAATATAAGTTAACATAACGTCGGGGCATTGTATAGCTTAAGGGGTGTATTTCAAATTACTAAATTCGTCATTGTCCACGTATGTTTTGGCCACTCTTTAGAATTCTCTCGAAAAAGTAAATGAGATATTCTTGGAAACGTTTGTTTTACTCGTCTAATTTTGGCCTATGTAAAGTAGAAAACGAGTAATTCAATATTGTTTTAATTTCTCTTTTGTATGACATTCATATTTGCTCAAAGCACAGGAATGTGCAGAAATTGGTAAAGTTTCAAATCATGCAAAACTAACTCTTCACCTGACGAATGTTCATATAAGAAATAATAATGGTATGAATAGCTAGAATTTTATAATTGTATGAACTATTGACAATGGAATATTTGGCCCTGGCAACAAGTGTAATGTAAATATTGATCATTTCAAAAACAAACAGAACATACTATGGTCACGGCTGCCTTATCTGTGTCTTCTCTGTTTACAAATGCATAAACTTACATATGTATAAGGCAATGGGTTACTGTAGATAATAATAGACAATAGAGTCACTGCGTTGCACTTTGAGCAGATACAGTAGCACCTCTTTAGTGTGCCCACTTAATGAATACACATTAACTGTCTTTATAAGCAGGTGGCTGCTTAATACAGGATGAAATTAATATAGAAAGCTCCTATAGGAGTTTTCTGCATTTGTTTCGTCCTGTATTAAGCTATCATCTGCACCTGCCACCAAGAATTGTGCCCCTTTTTCTGGTTGCATTAGAGTGGGCTTACTTTACGTAAGTTTTAACGCAATAACTAGGCCTGGCCCGGTGGTTATCAATCACATTGCCTGAATCTTAGTTCAGTCTGAAGCTTCCGATAAGTAAAAGTTGGAATAAACCCCATATCGAACCAAACTGATGATTGAGAAAGAACTCAGACTCAAATTCAAAGGTATATATCCACGTGACCTGTAATCTGTTATGTTATATACATCAGCACCTCCCTATAGTGACCACGCAAAAGGCCCGTGTTGAATGCCAAGTTGAAGTTTAGCACAGGACAAAGGTAATGCAGGAAAACATAGATAAAACCTCTATGAATAAATCTACCGAAAAGAAGAGCATTAACTAGACAAAAGGATTTTTTTTAGAATTTTGTAGTTTGAAACCATTGTGATAAACAGAGCATTTGCTCCTATAGGAGCAAATGCTCTATTCACCACAATGGTTTCACAAAGTGACATTTACAGAGTCGTCAAAAGCCGTCAATATGAGGGAATGGGTTCATCTAATCTGGGTCTGCCCTGCAGCAAGAACATTGAAATGGCCTTATCAAGCAAAGTGATAACTCGCATGCAGCAATGTCTCCTTAGTGTACCACCTTACTTATTTACCCTTCTCTTGCCGAATTTTGAAATACATTTCTCCTCCTTTAACCATGCCCTGTTGTATAATTACATATATCTTCAGTGTGTACAAGTATTTCGCTGTGAAATCACTGCTGAGGAGTGCACTAGTTGTACAATCAACTTGTAAATAGTGCAGACCCTGATGAGACAGCTCCTGTAGGAGCATACCCTGATCAGACGGCTAATACAGGAGCCGTCTTATACGGGTCTACTCTGTTTGCAAATACATGAAAACACATTTATATGAAGGAAAGGGTTAACATAGGAGAGTGTAATAACAAATATTTGCGCTATCCAGGGCATAGGTGGTACATACAGCTCCTGTAGAAGTTTGCCCTGCTTCAAGCTACCACATGTTTTAATCAAAGCGGTGCGGGCGCTGCATTATTCTTTGAATAGGAACAATGTTTTGAAAATCAAATTTCTGATATTTGGCATAAAATATCGGGACAATAAGGGAAATGATTAGATCTAACACTCTTTATAGTGAGTGTTTCAGTTACAATGACATTTTGGCCGTTTCTCCGCTATGCTTATCAAACTGACAACTTGGAATTGCTTTCGAAGTTGTAGGTGTGATTACTTAATCGCTTGCATAAGGTCATCCGACGCGCGCTTCTTTATTCATTGAGTATCCTCTGGCAGAATTATTTCATTCATATTATGGTCACGTGATTTCGCCTTGAGCCTAATATTTGAGCCTTACACATGGCTATATTTTGTGGACTTTTTTACACATACTAAACCAAAGCTAAGGCTACGAAGCCTTTTCATGTTAGAAATAGTATACCTTCATTGTTTCCGGATGTCATGTTAATAAATGCCTTTTGAATCTGTCGAATGCACGTCAATAACTTGTACTAGACTGCCACGCGGAATGGTGGTTGTCAGGTCGCCGAGAGTAGCATACAGCCGACGCCACTCGTGAAAATATACCGTCTGGTGTTCACTCGATGAAATAAAGTTTGATCTTCCACCGAAAATAACAAATATTCTCTATAACTTTGTATTCATTTGCTTACGCATGTGATCATTCTAGCAATACTTTACTGTACTATCTTTTACAGGTACGGATATGTCGTTTTTAGGTTCATTAGTATATACGGTCCTATATAATACAGTCAAACCTGTCTATAACGGCCGCTAAATCGTGCTAATTAGTTGGCATTTAGGGCAGGTGGCTGCTTAAAGCAAGGTGTAAGTAAAACAGAACGCTCTTATAGGAGCTTTAAGCAGCCACCTGCCTTTAATACAAAATAGTTGATGCAATAGAGTGGCCGTTATAGAGAGGTGTTACTGTATGATAAAATATTTACTACATAGAAGCCCTTCACTGCATTTGCAAAACAAAGCATATCGGTAATTGTTGGAGCCGTCTGACCAGGGTCTGTGCTGTTTGCTTGTTCTGTTTGCTTATGGAATTATATACGAGCTCTGATTCTCCAGGTTTATTGCGACCAAAACGTTTCATGTGCTATTATAAACATCATTCTAATTAATGTCCATACACTATTTCTTACATAAATATTCATTGAGTAAAATCTTAACGCTTCGCTTGCTATTCACGTCAATATACGTACCTGTAAATAGTGAAGACCCAGATGAGACAACTCCTGCAGGTGAAATACTTGTACACAGTGAAGATATATGTAATTATACAACAGGGCATGGGTAAAGAAGGAGAAATGTATTTTAAAATTCAGCAAGCGAAGGGTTAAATCATTTGCGGGGGGTGGGGGTGGGGGTGTTGAACAAACGAGGATTCACGGATTTCCTTTCCCTGATAAATATTCATGTAGGAAATAATTACGTCATGAATATTAATAAGATTATTTTTACAACGGCATTTTACAACGGCATTTGAACACATGACATTTTGGCTCAACCAGAAGCTGTAGAATCAGATCTATATTACACCATAAACAAAAAGAGCAGACCCTGATCAGACGGCTCCTGTAGGAGCCGTCTGATCTGGGTCTACTCTGTTTGCAGATGCGTCAAAATGCGCTTACATAAGGGAAAGGGTTAAAGAACGTTATACACAAGGTTCGTTAGATCGCTTCTCAGAACTACGTACAGTAGATCATAACTTAGGCGGACATTCATTTATTGAACACGGGAGTCTGCTTTTTAGCAGGTAGTTACTTAATGCAGGGCAAAAGAAATGCATGAAACTCCTGTATGAGCTTTCTGAATTATTTTGAACTGTATTAATCTACCACTTGCCTTACAGACCCATACTTGGACCTTTTTTATACACGCTTAAGACATGTTCCACAAGTAACAATTAGAACATTTAGGTTAAACGTTCTTGACATTTCTCCAATACACCATAGTGTGTAGCTGTTTTTGTATTAGAGTTGCCTTCTTATAAGTACCAACAGACCGGGGTTTGGCTGAGAATTAAGAAAGTTAGATATACACCCGGGTCTCTCTTATCTACAGCACTATCATTCCTCATTACGTCTCCTACATTTGACCACTATATGTATTATTAACATACATCCACACCCGGTCTTCTATTCAAACCACAGAATGCTGAATTTTCAATGTGAATTGGTCCATCACTGTTTATCAAAAGAGTATATTCAGTATGAAAGTGTAAAATGTACCAGAGGATTCTGAATAAAATTCAATGTAGATCCTGGACGGATTCCTTTAGAATCCATTTTGATCTGGATCTATTCTGTTTGCAAATGCCAATACACTATTTCCCCGCAATCAAAGTGTTATAGTCGTAGTATGAAAAGTTATTTTATGAACAAACACTTTATAAATGACGATATTTAGATATTTGAAATTTGACGCAATTGCTTTATTAACCCTTTCCTCTATAAATACGCCTTTCTGCACCTCTGTAAAAGTCACCTGTTGAAACCATTGTGATAAATAGAGCATTTACTCCTACAGGAGCAAATGCTCTATTTATCACAATGGTTTCAAACTACAAAATTCTAAACTTATTCTTTTCTCTAGTTAATGTTCCTTTACGGTAGATTTATTCAAAGTGGTTGGTCTAAAAATAGCCTATGAGGGAATGGGTTAATGTCCTTACCTAACTATTAACCTGTCGTACAACTAATGTCTGCTCAATCTCCTAGATGTTTCGTTTGTACTGACGTCCGATCTATTCAAACGTTTAACCCTTCCCTTCATATAAACGTGTTGTTTTTACGCATTTGCAAACAGAGTAGACCCAGATCAGACGGCTCCTATAGGAGCCGTCTGACCAGGGTCTGCTCTGTTTGCTAATGTAATTTGATAGTTCTGTTTCTTTACTTTCTACAATTGCCTTCCATATTTCATCCAGACTATTTTGGCCATGAATATCCAATAGGTACTGACATTTGAAACAAAGCGGATCTGACAATTCCTATAGTAATTGTCTGATCTAGGTCTACACTGTTTTCAAATGCTTGATAACACGCTTTATAAATATAAGGGAAAAGGTTAATTTGTATTGTGATTACTAGTTAAGATATGCCTTAGCTTTTAATTGATCTACTTGTGCCACCCTGTTAGTGAACTGTATAATAATGATGTGCCATGGCTTTGTTACATGTTTGTACCATGTGTATAACTGAAACCGCTGTGCTCGATGTAACTTGACAATGCGAAATAACATAAACAAATGAAATATGCATTGCTGCAAAACCATTTGTAATTTTCCCGGTATGCCGTTCAGTTCAATTCTTAGTCTGTACGTCCGTGAACTAAACTGTCGACTCTTTTCAATTTATTTGTCGCCTTTTTCTTCTCCTCTTTTCATATCTATTTATCTATCTATCTATCTATCTATCTATCTACTTTCTACTGTTATTACACCGGCATTTCTATAAGAACTGTTTAAGCCATTGTAAATATATGGACATGTAAACTGTAGGGGAAGGGCCGTTTACTAATGTTGAGAGAACTTGTGGCCCGACCCCGTTTCTATGTATAATTAGAAATAAAATATGTTTAAACTATTTGAAACAAACATAGAACAGGGAAAGGGTTAAAAACTGTTGACGGAGTGTCGAAAAGCTTGGACCCTGATTAGACGATGAGTTAGACGGCGTCTCATCTGGATCCAAGTTATTTTCAAATGGCGGTTAGTTCGCGATCGGCACCGTAAGGGTTGATAGTGGGAAAATGTATATTTGTTTATAAGTGTTTTGAGAGATAATTAAAGGGCCACATGCTCAGTTTGCACAAGAAAACATTTCGTTCCAGTCAAAAGAACCATATGTATTTTATTGAGACCATAGAATAAATGCTGCCCACTTCTTGAAACCATTGTAATAAATAGAGCATTTGCTCCTATAGGAGCAAATGCTCTATTTAGCACAATGGTTTCAAACTACACAATTCTAAAGTTTTACTTTTCTCTAATAATTGCTCCTTTTGGGTAGATTCATTCAAAGAGGTTGGGTCTAAAAATGGCTTATAGAGGAATGGGTTAAGGTATATCTCTATATCTGTCCTTTAACTAGTATTGTCTCGTACTCTTCTATATTAACATTTACATAGGTACATACACAGAGGAACTTTGCGTTAATCCTTTCCCTCATATAAACGTGTTTTCACGCATCTGCAAACAGAGAAGACCCTGATCAGGGTCTGCTCTGTTTCCTAATAGAATTTGAAAAATGTGTTTCTTTACTTTCTAAAACGACTACAATGTTCCACCTTCCATACTGCATTATAAATGTTTTGTCCTTGAATATTAAGTAAGTATTGATATTTGGATTAAACATAGAACAGCGAAAACGTTAACGAGCAGAAACAATCCGCAAATTTACAACCTCCCAAAATAAGCATTTTGGGGACGTGACAGACGTTGTACATTTCAATAAGTTAAACTGTATATTTGTGTGATAAACCTACATAAATGTGTTCTATAAGGTTAATGGTAAAAGATACATGTTATTTTACAAACATTCACATATATGTGGTATAAATAGTGTATACTATTTATATTATTATTATTATTTATATTATTATTACTATTATTATTTGTATTATTATTATTTTATTATTATTATTGTTATTATTATTTATATTAATAATAATAAGTATAACGATGATGATGATGATGATGAATGGTAATGATGATGATGATGATGATAAAAATAATAATTATTATTATCATATACATTGTACTTGTTTTATATTAGTTTTGTTTATTATTAATCTCATCATTTATATACTCGTTTAAATACTGGCAATATCAGTACACATACACGAATACAAAACGTTTAAGTATTTATACAATATACATATGTTTTAGCTTTTCTTAGATCTATACATAATTATAAACATTTTATAATGAATTGATCCAGTTTTATAATATACACACATTCTTTAGCCAGCATATGATGAATTTTGCAATGCAAACATTACTTTGTAGAAAACAAATATGCACTTTTATTGTTTAGATATACAGTTGAATTTTGATATCTCGAACTCCAAAGGACTATACAAATTAGTTCAAGACAGCAGAAGTTAAAGTTATCGGATTTCTAATCTGGACAATTTCTCGAGCTGACAGCTTAATGCATGTGTAAAGTAATGCTGAAAGCTCCTGCAGGAGCTTTCAACATTACTTTACACCTGCACTAAGCTGATACGTGTGTTTCTAAATGTCTGTAGTGATACATTTAAGACCAATTGTACGTTTTGGAAGGACCGAACTTTTAGTTCGTGTTATCTTGAAGTTCGAGTTATCCGAAGTCGAGATATCGAAGTTCAACTATAGATGTATTGCAACGTCGGACACGACATACATGTGTAGATTTAATATCTCTTAGATATCTCCGCTATCAAACGTTCGAATATAAACGTCTATGGTCTCTTTATGGTAGCATGTCGTGTGGCTTGTTTTTGACATTAAATATACACTAATAGATGTATGCAATAGTATATCCTGGTCTGTTTGATCTTTGAACCATGCTGTAACGTTTTGCAAACTTTATAGGCCAATAAGATTGAATAAAACATCTCAAACGCGGCATTTTATATAAACCCTTACCCAGCTTGAAAGAAACTGACTGAGTGTCTCCTTAGCTTTGTATCAGTTGCAATGTTGACTTCTTCAAATTTGACCAAGTTTCAACTGTAAAACCAGATTTATATCACGTTAAAAGCAAACAGAGCAGACCCTAATAAGACAGCTCCTATAGGAGCCGTCTGATCTGGGTCTTCTCTGTTTTCAAAGGCTTTTGAGAAACTTTTGACCTAGTGTCAAACAGCTTGGATCCTAATGAAATGCCGAGTTGCTTGGCAGCTCTCTTGTAATTGTTTTTGGTTATGATGGTGTTGATGATATTGCTACTTGGGATACCCATACTAACAATGCTGACGGCGGTTATTATGTTGGTGATCATGTTGTTGTAGCTCTTGTAGATAGTCATACTAATAATGCTGACGGCGGTTATTATGTTGGTGATCATGTTGTTGTAGCTCTTGTAGATAGTCATACTAATAATGCTGACGGCGGTTATTATGTTGCTGATAATGCTGTTGTAACTCTTGTAGATAGTCATACTAATAATGCTGACGGTGGTTATTGGATTGGTGATAATGTTGTTGTAGCTCTTGTAGATAGTCATACTGGTAATGCTGATGATGGTTATGATGTTGGTGATGTTGTTGTTGTTGCTCCTGTTGATAGCCACGGTATTGATGCTGACGGTTGTTATGGTAGTGGTGATAATGTTGTTAGTGCTTTTTGACTTAGAGACAGTATGCATACTAATGATAATGACAGTGGTTATGATGGTGGCGATAATTGTCTGTGTTGTTTGTAAAAGCGTACAGGAAAACCTCTCTATAACGGGCACTAAATTGTATTAATTAGTTGGTCCTTAGGACAGGTGGATTCTTAAAGCAAGGTGAATGAAAAACAGAACGCTCGTTCTGGTTTACTTTCACCTTGCTTTAAACAGCCACATGCCTTTAATACAAAATATTTGATGTAATTTAGTGGCCGTTATAGAGAGGTTTTACTGTATTTAAGGAGTAACGGGTTAAGGACAAAGGTGAAATAAAAGAGATAAGATTGAATACATAATCGAACTGATGCTTGCTATTCTGTAGCAGTGATTTATTAGCATTGGAGTCAGTTATTCAGTTACTCTATTAATATTCAAGTAAGAACATCATTAATATCAATTAACCGTATTCGTATAACCGCACAATGAACAAGGGGTTTGTTTGTATCGCGACAAAACTGTACAATCTCATACAAAAACAGAGCAGACCCTGACCAGAGCCAACATGCACCGTCTGATCTATGTCCAATCTGTTCGCACAGGCGTGAAGCGGTGTATCCCTCAGCTAAAGGGCTAACATAAAACAAGGTGAATGTCATACGGAAAGCTCCCAAAGGGAGATGTTTACCTGACTTTCACCGTACATTAAACTGTCACCTGTCTTAACCATGTTCCTACCGAACGCATTCGTCATTTGCAAATAGCTTGGATCCAGATGAGACGCCGAGTAGTTCGGCGTCTCGTCTGGATCCAAGCTGCTTGACGACCCGGTCAGTAGTTTCTCTAAAGCTTGAACGAATTACTTAACCCATTCCCTCATATTGACGACTTTTGAAGACTCTGTAAAAGTCACTTTGTGAAACCATTGTGATAAATAGAGCATTTGCTCCTATAGGAGCAAATGCTCTATTTATCACAATGGTTTCAAGCTACAACATTCTAAAATTTCCTTTTCTCTAGTTAATGCTACTTTTCGGTAGATTTATTCAAATAGTCTGTATCTAAAAATAGCCTATGAGGCAATGGGTTAAAGGTGAATATTACTCATTATCAGAGTTTGAGCGGACATTGATGTTTTTTCGACAGGGTAGGGCTAAAGACCGATAATGATACAGTAAAACTTCTCAAAACCGGAATTATAGTTGAGAAGAAAATTAGATATTATTTAGCAGTTGACTGCTTAATGCAGGGTGAAAGTCGTGCCGAAAGCTTCTAGAGGAGCTTTCTGCATGACTTTCATCCTGCATTAAGCTGGCACCTGTCTCCAATACCGATATTTATACTAAATTGAATGTCCGATTTAGAGAGGTTTTTACTGTTCTTATTTGAGTGTTCGGATTCGCGAGGTGTTACTGTATATATCTTTCGCAGAAACCATATTCCTCAAAATGTCCTGGAATTGCCTTTCCATCCACTGCATGTATGCATTAAATATTAATAAGCAGGTATGTGAAATAATTAGCTTAATCATCTACCAGAACGTCTGAAGTGTATTCATTAACTATTCATTCATTTTACAGTCGACCTGCAGAATAATCACAAGGTACGTTGCATCCATTTAAATACCCTGCCGGGACCCATAATTTAACTAGACGTCGAATAAGTGTATTTAAATCTACTGAATAATTAAAACTGCTCCTCGTTCTGTGATTAATTAAACGAAGGTTGTATCAACGTGTATCACTGAAGTAAATTATTTGTATAACAAATAGTGCAGACCCTGATCAAAGGGCTCCTGAGCCTTTGATCTGGGTCTACACATATTGCAAATGTCTTATACACTCGGTGCCAGAGTTTAAGGGTTAATCTGATAAAATCAACAAGCATGTAGCTCTTCTAAATGGATAATACCTATCATGAATAATATATATAACTAAGTTTTTCAAAGCCACGGATTAAACATTTACTCACTAGGTTGGCTATATCTCTTGATTTTTTACCCGTAAGTAGTACTTAGAAAGGTGTATTTATAGAGTAAAGGGTTAACGCACTTGCAAGTAGACGAAGATCAGACGGCTCCCGTAGGAGTCGTCTGATTAGGAAATGCTCTGTTTGCTTATGAAATATTGTAGATACATGTACACGTATAATTCTTCAGTCTGGCCCATGACTTCCTTCATATGCCGTTATAAACACAGCTACATGTAATAGGTATTCATTGTGTATTAACCCATTTACACCCAGTGGATATTTCCATGTTTATACATTGGATTTGTCCATTTTTTTATCTAAGGGATGCCTGGCCTAAATTTTCAATTTCGTTTTGTTTTATATTGATATTCCTATCAGCAAACAGTGTAGACTCTGATCAGACGCCACATTATGCGGCGTCTGATCAGAGTCTACATTGTTTGCCTACGTCCCGTATATGGGCTCGTGGGAGCATATGGGTTAATAATTACATGAATATTTTACTAAAAAAATGGGTTAAACGTTTGTTAAAGTATCTATTATTAAGAAACTACCAAATACTAAAGGTAAAACAAGATATATCCTGATGCAACGACGAATCTCATTTGCATCCAAGCTGTTGCATATGCCAGTCAGGTCAAAGACCTCCGACCAGAAGCAGACAGCATTATTCATCTGCAATAGACGCAAATATTGCTGCGCGCGATTACAGTTAATAAGGTCATGACTCGCGATGTCCCTGCGGGTCTGTAATAATTACGCGGATACGTAACAAGACACGAGTAGTTTGACATCAGCTCGAATGAGCTTCTGTGTGACAATAATAGTGAGTTCTTCTGCAAGTATTTGAGGTCCATAGCAGGATATGGACACTGCGTGCAACGTGTTTCGCTCAATTTAACCCTTTACCTGATAGAAGCGGCTTTTAGCGTGTTTGATTTATTCCTCCGCTGAAGAAAATAGTTCAAATTCATACAGTCATGAACATATTGCATAATAAATAGTTTCTATATCCTAGTAGGTGGTAGCTTAAAGCAGGCTGAAAGTAAAGCAGAATGCGCCTTAAGGCGCATTCTGCTTTACTTTCAACCTGCTTTAAGTGGTCATATGTCTTCAAAACTAGAAACAGGCTATTGGGTAAAGGGTTAAATTGTTCTAAAAAAGACATTAAACATGCATCTGCTTTTTAACCAATTTGTAACCCTTTAAAAAAACATACCCAGACTAGACGGCTCCTGGGCTGCTCTGTTTATCTCATAGTTTCCACATAAACAAAATATTATAAAACACCATAATTATAGTAAATTAAACATAGCTTCGGTCAATATATAACCAGTAAAACCTCTCTATACCGGCCACTAAATTGTGTAAATTAGTTGGTATTTAGGGCAGGTTGCTGCATAAAGCAAGGTGAAAATAAAACAGAACGCTCCTATATGAGTGTTCTGTTTTACGTTCACGTTGCTTTAAACAGCCACCTGCCGTTAACACAAAATATTTGATGTAATGTTATGGCTGTTATAGAGAGTTTTACTGTATCCATTAAACATAGTTCATTTATACATACAAGTTATACAGTACAACCTGTCTTAAGCAACCATCAAAAAGAGTTTAATGCAGGTCAATACTCAAAAGTAATGCAAAAAGCTCCTATAGTAGCTTTATTATTTATTTTGCCCTGTATTAAGCAACCACCTTCTTTTGAAGACTACGGTGTTCACTTAAATGAAAGACTGCTTAAGACAGGCTCTACTGTAAGAGTTAAGTGAAGCATTCCACAACAATTACCGTGAATGTCAGATGCATTAGTTTGTAGAGATATCGTCTCATATTGATTCAGCATCAGCTCATCATAGGTCACACTCTGAGCTATGATGTCTGAATAATTTACCCTTTACATCATGAATATTCGTATAAGAACTACTGATATCGTAAACATTCAGAGGTCCAGATAAGATGCGTAAATTTAAACAGTTTCAAGTCTAGCTCCTTTATGTCTCCACCAAAACCTATACTGTGACCACTCTTTAGAATCGTCTCTTCGAGACGATTCTAAAGAGTGGTCACAGTATAGGGTTTGGTGGAGAAACGATTCGAAAGAGTGGTCACAACATAGGGGTTGGCGGAGAAATGACTTTAGTATTTGGGTATACACCTTTATCTCTAGCTCCGATGTCATTAATTTGCTGATTTGTTACAACGGCAAATGAACACACGTATGCTTGGCCATTGCAGAAACTGTTGTATTGTACCTATGCTATTGAATAAGCAAGCAGAGCAAGCATACAATGACCAGGCGGCTGTGGCAGGAACCGTTTGGTCTGAGTCTACCATGTTAACAAAAGCGTTAAAGTTATAGTCCCCACAATAAACGTATATTTTCAATAGCATCATGAAACTTAGTATAACTGTGTTATGTTCAGTCATTATTATGAAGATTGTCAATTAAAACCTATATCGACAAATGTCCCTATGATACAAAATATCAACAGTGCTTCAACTTATAGCAAATTTCACCACATTTGTCAGTCCTTTGACAATAAGCAATTCTCTTGTATGGTTTTCTGTGATATATCAAAAGCATTTGATCGTGTATGGCATAAGGGGCTTATTTTCAAATTAAAACAAAATGGTATAAATGGAAGACTTATAAATTGGTTAACAAACTACTTAAGTCACAGAAAACAAAATGTTATTTTGCGTTCGTCAGTCTCATCAGCCAAGCCTATATCTGCAGGAATACCCCAAGGCTCAGTATTAGGACCTCTATTATTTTTAATCTATGTCAATGATATTTCAAATTCTTTGTTAAGTTTAACTAGGTTATTTGCAGATGATAGCTCTCTGTACTATTCGGCATCATCATTAAATGATATAGAAGGTATTATCAATCATGATCTTAGTTTAATAACTGTATGGGCCAACACCTGGCTCGTTGATTTTAACCCTAACAAAACTGAAGCGATGTTGTTCACACTTAAAAGCTATGATAAACCACCAGATATAGTTTTTGAGAACACTCCTGTGAAATTTGTAGAAAATCATAAGCACCTTGGAGTTACTTTGAATGCAAAAGGTAATTGGAATAGTCATATCGATAATATTTTGCAATCAGCGTCCAAAACTATAGGTATTATGAAAAAAATTGAAATTCACATTAAATAGAAAATCTTTAAATCAAATCTATATATCATATGTCAGACCTATACTTGAGTATGTCTCTATTGTTTGGGATGGCTGCTCAGAGAATTGCTCTGATACCTTGGAAAAACTTCAGAACGAGGCAGCGCGTATAGTAACCGGTCTCACTAGATCAGTCGCATTAGAAAACTCATATCGCGAATGTGGATGGGAATCTTTATCTAGTCGCCGTAAAACTCAAAAACTCTGTTTCATATATAGAGTTTTTCATGGTATAGTTCCACCATATATTAACGATTTAGTACCACCGATTGTAGGAGAAGAAACTCATTATCCTTTGAGAAACAGAGCTGACTATATATTGCCCCCATTTCGAACATCCATCTCAAAAAGATCGTGCATTCCGTCCTCAGTACTTCTCTGGAACAACTGTAACAGTGATCTAAGGAATTTAGATAATTTCACTTCTTTCAAGAGTGCTTTACGTAAAGAATCAGGATATCAGATTATTCCTTCCTATTACTTTTATGGCAATAGGTATTTATCAGTTATACATGCTCGAATCAGAAATAATTGCAGTAACTTAAACAATGATCTTTTTATTAACCACATAAGTCAAACTCCAATTTGTGAATGTACTGGTGAAGTTGAAGATGCCGTTCATTATTTTTTCCACTGCAGATTTTTCCAGAATCAGAGAATAGCATTATTTTATAAGACACGTAATTATCATCCAATAAATATAGACACGCTTTTATTTGGAAAAGGCGATTTTTCTGATGAGGATAATAAAACTATATTTGCTGCTGTCCATTGCTTTATAAAGCAAACAAGAAGATTTTCTTCTCTTAGTAACGTCGATATTTGACTACTAACAACATGTAAGATGTTACCAGGATATTATATGTTAGCATATATGATTAATGGTTACCTCAAACTTTGCTTTTACTGGCCTCTGATCACAAGCCACAATCTCTCGCTCTCTCTCGCTCTCTCTCGCTCTCTCTTGTCGGTTTATATTTGACATTAGTTATACACTACCGCCGTTGAATGTAAATTGAGAAAGTTTTGTAGGGGGAAGGCCGTTTCTAATGTTGTCAGAACTTGTGGCCCGACCACATTCCAAGCATTATACGGAATAAAATATGTTTAAACTATACAAAATATACCTACCGTTTCGTCGATTCGTATAATTTTTGGCTGTACAACAACTATTATCGACCTATGTCGAATAGTAACGAAACTAAAACGCAACCCGAATGAATACTAATACATAGGCGAATAACATCGGGTCGTCGCTATCAAACATAATATGTTATGAATGTTGTGTCTTATTCAGTGTTTATTCAACTGATTTTCTTGCGATATACTTCTTTTCAGAACATAAACATATGAATTATGTATGTTTATGGCATTTCTAAAATGCTTTGCAAGTAGGAACTATCACTTTATCACTTTCGCTGCCAAAGTTTGTATGCAAAATTTATCGTCTGCTACAATTTACGTTTAATATTCTCCCCTTATCAAAAGCAGTCACATGACGAAGGCAGTTCCCTATTTAGTCTAGCTTCAAATTAACTCTCTACTCCATATATGCGATGTTCTTACGCCAATAAACATATTTGACCCAGATCAGATAAGCATCTGCTGTTTTCGCTTATGGAGTGGTATATATTTTATTCTATAGTTTCCGTCATGGCCAAGATTTCCCATGTTGATAATGCATAATAAAAATCTTATTAATGTTCATGATGTCATTATTTCTTACATTACTATTCAGGGAATAAAGGATTGATGTGTTAGTTTTCCGAGTGTCCGATTATAATACATGTACTCAAGTTTCATACAGCTAATCCTTATCATGTTAGTCTTGTAACAAACCTCGAACTATTTCAAGTTTCTTTCTTTTTCCTACTCAAAACGAATCTACCAATAAGTGGTTAAAGTCCCTGAACGCCTTTGCATTAAAAAATAAATATATGCTGAATGTACCCTTCCGTATACCATTGAAACAGTCT
This sequence comes from Azorinus chamasolen, assembly GCA_963576725.1. Lineage (NCBI taxonomy): Eukaryota > Metazoa > Mollusca > Bivalvia > Cardiida > Solecurtidae > Azorinus > Azorinus chamasolen. The sequence goes on along the minus strand of OY755235.1, from coordinate 93,860,659 downwards.
TGCTTTTTATTTGATCGTTTTCTGTTGAAAAACAACAATAAAACTCTTAAATATGTCGCGCTGTACTTTTTGTTCCAACGGTCAAAAAATATGACAGAGCACTTTATAAATATTCGCTATAAACATAGCAACACTTTGCGCCTCTCGATATCAAACTGCATTTATAGGCGCTTCTTGGAAGCCGAGGTTGGATGAGCACTGTCTCTAAAATTTCGTCGCCGAAGAGGAAAGAAAATGTAGAAATAAACATACTCACATTCTCTATATTTAAACCTACTTTCGTTTTCTCTCTATATTTAAACTACTTTCGTTTTCATCGATTTTACAAAACGTGTAATTTACATGTAACACAAAACCTTACGTTTGAAATTTTTTTAAGACCAGTTTCTTTCAAACGGTTGGGCACTCTATTAAAAACACCAAAGTGTCATTTTTTCGATCTCAGGACGTCCAGGGACTTTAAACGCTTAGATTGTAGTGAGACGCCGGGTAACTCGGTGTCTTATCTGGTTCCAATCTGCAGGTCGCGCTTTGCATAACAGAGGTTAATTGTTCATTTGTTATAATCGAATATGTCATTTTATAGACTCTGCATTGTGAAGTCAAATTCAACTTTGCTATTAACGTCAATAGTAAACTCTGTTTAACCCATTCCCTGATATTGACGACTTACGGCGACTCTGTAAAAGTCACCTTGTGAAACCATTGTGATAAATAGAGCATTTGCTCCTATAGGAGCAAATGCTCTATTTATCACAATGGTTTCAAAATACAAAATTCTACAATTTTTCTTTTCTCTAGTTAATGTTCCTTTTCGGTAGATTTATTTAAAGAGGTTTTATCTAAAAATAGCTTATGAGGTAATGGGTTAAAGTGTCGCCTTATTGATTAAACATAGTATTTAACCATTTACCTCATGAATATTCATGTATGAAATATTGACGACATGAATATCAATTACAAAATTACAATATTTTTCATTATGACATATGAACACAGGAGTTTGCCAATGCTGAAACTGGAATCGGATTAATAGTATCGCATAAGCATCTGAGCAGACCCTGACCAGACGGCTCCTATAAGGGCCGTCTGATCACAAAGAAGCACAGAAAGGTCTTTTGGTGGCTTTTGGTATGAAATGTAAATTGCAAGGAGCTACCCCTTACCTTAAAAACAGAATCAGACTTCTGTTTAAATGGTCGCTTACCCTTTCACTCCTTACATATTCTTATTAGAAATGGTGGCATCATGAATATTAATTGGGTTATTTTTATGCCCCCCAGATCAGATCTGGGGGGCATATTGTTTTTGCCCTGTCTGTCTGTTTGTCTGTTTGTCTGTTTGTTTGTCAGCAACTTTAACATTGGTCATAACTTTTGAGCCAGTACAGATAGAGACTTGATATTTGGTATGTATATGTATCTCATAAAGCCGCACATTTTGAGGGGTGACATGTCAAGGTCAAGGTCATCCTTCAAGGTCAAAGGTCAAATATATGGGTCAAATCACCGACTTTAACATTGGCCGTAACTTTTGGACCAGTAGAGATAGAGACTTGATATTTGGCATGCTTGTGTATCTCATGAAGCCGCACATTTTGAGGGGTGACATGTCAAGGTCAAGGTCATCCTTCAGGGTCAAAGGTCAAATTGTCTGTTTTTTGTCTGTAACTTTAACGCAACTTTAACATTGGTCATAACTTTTGAGCCAGTACAGATAGAGACTTGATATTTGGCATTCATATGTATCTCGTAAAGCCGCACATTTTGAAGGGTGACATGTCAAGGTCAAGGTCATCCTTCAAGGTCAGAGGTCAAATATATGGGTCAAATCACCGACTTTAACATTGGCCATAACTTTTGGACCAGTAGAGATATTGACTTGATATTTGGCATGTGTGTGTATCTCATGAAGCTGCACATTTGGAGGGGTGACATGTCAAGGTCAAGGTCATCCTTCAGGGTCAAAGGTCAAATTGTCCGTTTCTTTGTCTGTAACTTTAACATTGGTCATAACTTTTGAGCCAGTACAGCTAGTGACTTGATATTTGGCATGCATATGTATCTCATAGAGCTGCACATTTTGAGGGGTGACATGTCAAGGTCAAGGTCATCTTTAAAGGTCAGAGGTCAAACACATGGGTCAAATCACCGAATTTAACATTGGTTATAACTTTTGAGCAAGTACAGATAGAGACTTGATATTTGGCATGCATATGTATCTCATAAAGCCGCACATTTTGAGTGGTGACATGTCAAGGTCAAGGTCATCCTTAAAGGTCAGAGGTCAAACATATGGGTCAAATCACTGACTTTAACATTGGCCATAACTTTTGAACCAGTACAGATAGAGACTTGATATTTGGCATGCTTGTGTATCTCATGAAGCTGCACAGTGTGAAGGGTGAAATGTCAAGGTCATCCTTCAGGGTCAAAGGTCATTAACTTCAAATTGGCCATAACTTTTGAACCAATAGAGATAAAGTCTTGATATTTGGTATGCACCTCATGAAGCTGCACATTTGGGGGGGGGGGTTGACATTATAAGGTCAAGGTCATCTTTCAGGGTCAAAGGTCACCAACTTGAACATTGGCCATAACTTTTGAACCAGTAGAGATACAGACTTGATAGTTGGTATACGTGTGTTTCTTATTTGGCTGCACAGTTTGAGGGGTAACATGTCAAGGTCAAGGTCATCCTTCATGGTCAAAGGTCACCAACTTTAACATTGGCCATAACTTTTGAACCAGTAGAGATACAGACTTGATATGTGGTATGCATGTGCACCCCATGAAGCTGCACAGTTTGAGGGGTGACATGTCAAAATCAAGGTCATCCTTTAGGGTCAAATATCATATCTAGGGGGCATAGTGTTTCACAAACACATCTTGTTTTTAAATGGCATATTAACACAATCATAATAATTATTATTATACCACGTTTATATAGCGCTCTTTTCACACTGGATATGTGCGTTCAAAAGCGATGCACATGGATGAAAACACTTATCGGAACGAACCGCATGATTATCTATCGAGACAATGAAGGATATACAATATATATACAATATATATGATATCACTAACCGGAAGGAACTACATGATTGTCTATCCGGTCATAGATATGCAAAAGTATACAATAGATAACTGCAAGGAACCGCATAAACTGTATTAACAAACTTGATATAGACAAGTTGACTGAAAGCCATGCTCATCAATATCACAAATTAGAATAATCTGTATTAACAAATAATTTGATACAGACAAGTTGACTGAAAGCCATGCTCATCAATATCATAAATTAGAATAAATGGGCTGACTTAAAATCATTCCATTTATATGACTATTGTGTCAACTGTTAGTTTAATAGGTTGGTTGAAAGCCATTCCTATCCTGAACTTAGTTGCCACTGTACATGACTATTGGGTCACCTGTTAGCTTAATAGGTTGGCTGAAAGCCATTCCTATTCTGAACTAAACTGTCCTAGTAACAAATGTTGAAAAAATGCGTTTTCAGACACCTTTTGAAAAATGCCAGTGACCTTGCGTGTCTAATGCCTGACGGTAGAGTATTCCAAAGTTTTTTGAGCTGCATGCATGAAACTTCTCTCACCGTATTTTACCATACAACATTTTCGCACCACCAACGACAATGATTTACTTGCTGACCTTAACTCTCTGCGTGGTCTATACACGTCAAGCATGTCGACAATGTACTTGGGAGATTCATTGTGCATGGCTTTATATGTACATGTAAGTGTCAAAATTTGAATTCAATCCGATGATGAACCGGAAGCCAGTGAAGTTCCTTCAGAACCGGCGTGATATGATTATATCGAGGAGTTCTGGTTATGATGCAGAATCTGGTTATAATAATTTTACCGAAGCAGAAACTGTAGAACCACGTCTATATTTTTGCTAACAGAACATACTCTGATCAGATGGCTCTGTTACAACCCGTTTTGTAGTAACGTTGCAAATTGTAGTAATTACTACAAAACGGGTTACTACACTTTGCGTGAAACCCTCCCAACCCGTTTTGTAGTAACGTTGCAAATTGTAGTAATTACTACAAAGTGGGTTGGCATGCAAAGTTCAATATGTAGTAAACTCCTATTACACCGAGCATGGTTGTGTGACTGCAACCAAATTTGGGGTGGTCCTTCATATTGACAATATCCGAGTGCACAGTAAAAATCTTTTCGATACCTTGCCTACTTAAGGAAATAGAGTCAAAAACAGTTTACTACATTTCGTATGGGACCTTGCGACCCGTTTTGTAGTAACGTTGCAAATTGTAGTAATTACTACAAAGTGGGTTACTACAGTTTGTTTAAAAACTTGACAACTCATTTTGTAGTAATTGTGCATAAATATGAAATGATATAGTATAAAATGATAAAATATTATATAATATATAATATTATATATATAATATATAATTTTTAAAAAAAATTTTTTTTATCAATTTTAAACAATACCATGAAATAAAATGACTTTTTGGCATATGTTCATAATATATAATATTATATAATATAATATATACTATTTTACTACAGTTTGTGTTCAAACTTCACAACTCAGTTTGTAGTAATATTGCATGTATATGAAATGATATAGTATAAAATGATAAAATATTATATAATATATAATATTATATATATAATATATAATTTTTGAAAAAATTTTTTTTCACAATTTAAAACAATACCATGAAAAAAATGACTTTTTGGCATATGTTCATAATATATAATATTATATAATATAATATATACTATTTTACTACAGTTTGTGTTAAAACTTCACAACTCATTTTGTAGTAATATTGCATGTATATGAAATGATATAGTATAAAATGTTAAAAGATTATATAATATATAATATTATATATATAATATATAATTTTTGAAAATATTTTTTTTATCAATTTAAAACAATACCATGAAAAAATGACTTTTTGGCATATGTTCATAATATATAATATTATATAATATAATATATACTATTTTACTACAGTTGTGTTAAAACTTCACAACTCATTTTGTAGTAATATTGCATGTATATGAAATGATATAGTATAAAATGATAAAATATTATATAATATATAATATTATATATATAATATATAATTTTTAAATTTTCAAAAAAATTTTTTATAATCGATAGGAAACAATATCATGAAATAAAATGACTTTTTGGCATATCTTTATAATATATAATATTATATACTATAATATATATCATTTTGTATTATGTATAATAATACTAATATAACATATAACAAAATGTTATAAACAATAATAACATCGCTGAATGTAGTAATTACTACAAAACGGGTTACTACACTTTGCGTGAAACCCTCCCAACCCGTTTTGTAGTAACGTTGCAAATTGTAGTAATTACTACAAAGTGGGTTGGCATGCAAAGTTCAATATGTAGTAAACTCCTATTACACCGAGCATGGTTGTGTGACTGCAACCAAATTTGGGGTGGTCCTTCATATTGACAATATCCGAGTGCACAGTAAAAATCTTTTCGATACCTTGCCTACTTAAGGAAATAGAGTCAAAAACAGTTTACTACATTTCGTATGGGACCTTGCGACCCGTTTTGTAGTAACGTTGCAAATTGTAGTAATTACTACAAAGTGGGTTACTACAGTTTGTTTAAAAACTTGACAACTCATTTTGTAGTAATTGTGCATAAATATGAAATGATATAGTATAAAATGATAAAATATTATATAATATATAATATTATATATATAATATATAATTTTTGAAGAAAAAAAAATTTCACAATTTAAAACAATACCATGAAAAAAATGACTTTTTGGCATATGTTCATAATATATAATATTATATAATATAATATATACTATTTTACTACAGTTTGTGTTAAAACTTCACAACTCATTTTGTAGGAATATTGCATGTATATGAAATGATATAGTATAAAATGATAAAATATTATATAATATATAATATTATATATATAATATATAATTTTTGAAAATATTTTTTTTATCAATTTAAAACAATACCATGAAAAAATGACTTTTTGGCATATGTTCATAATATATAATATTATATAATATAATATATACTATTTTACTACAGTTGTGTTAAAACTTCACAACTCATTTTGTAGTAATATTGCATGTATATGAAATGATATAGTATAAAATGATAAAATATTATATAATATATAATATTATATATATAATATATAATTTTTAAATTTTCAAAAAAATTTTTTATAATCGATAGGAAACAATATCATGAAATAAAATGACTTTTTGGCATATCTTTATAATATATAATATTATATACTATAATATATATCATTTTGTATTATGTATAATAATACTAATATAACATATAACAAAATGTTATAAACAATAATAACATCGCTGAATGTAGTAATTACTACAAAACGGGTTACTACACTTTGCGTGAAACCCTCCCAACCCGTTTTGTAGTAACGTTGCAAATTGTAGTAATTACTACAAAGTGGGTTGGCATGCAAAGTTCAATATGTAGTAAACTCCTATTACACCGAGCATGGTTGTGTGACTGCAACCAAATTTGGGGTGGTCCTTCATATTGACAATATGCGAGTGCACAGTGAAAATCTTTCCGATACCTTGCCTACTTAATGAAATAGAGTCAAAAACAGTTTACTACATTTCGTATGGGACCTTGCGACCCGTTTTGTAGTAACGTTGCAAATTGTAGTAATTATTACAAAGTGGGTTACTACAGTTTGTTTAAAAACTTGACAACTCATTTTGTAGTAATTGTGCATAAATATGAAATGATATAATATAAAATGATTAAATATTATATAATATAATATATATAATATATAATTTAAAAAAAAAAATTAACCGCATAAAACAATACCATGAAATAAAATGACTTTTTGGCATATGTTCATAATATATAATATTATATAATATCATTTTGTAGTTATTGTGCATCAATATTAAATGATATAATATAAAATGATTAAATATTATATAATATATAATATAATATATAATTTTAAAGAAAAATGTTTTTAACTACATAAAACAATACCATGAAATAAAATGACTTTTGTCATATGTAAATAATGTATAATATTATATAATATAATATATAATATTTTACTACAGTTTGTGTTAAGACTTCACAACTCACTTTGTAGTAAACTTGCATGTATATGAAATGATATCATTTAAAATGATAAAATATCACATAATATTATATAATATTATATAATATATATATTTTTTAAATTGTTAATAATATTTTTAATAATCGATAGGAAACAATACCATGAAATAAAATGACTTTTTGGCATATTTTTATAATATATAATATAATATATAATAATAAGGGTAATCACACAAACTTAAAATGCAAGTAATGCCAAGCTCACTTGCATGAACGTGTGTAGCACTGTGTCCAAATATTATCCCCTTTCGCCGGTCCTAATTGCCTTTTAAACCTTAACCCTTTCCAATTTTGTTTATATCTATAACAATTCTAAATACCTAATAAATATTCATTGACCAAATAGCTATAATGAAATATGGACGGTGGAATATTGTAGCATTTTAGAAATTGATCTATAATTTTTCATTAACAAGCAGGAGTCATTTGATCAGGGTCTTATCTGTTTGCAAATACGTGAAAATGCGTTTATATGAAGGAACATTTTAAATAATCCATGAATATCCGTGTAAACAATGGCTATTTACAATGGCAACTGTACACTAGCTGGATGTTTTGGTATTGTAGAAACTGTAGAGTCTATTGTAACTTCATAAGCAAACACAACAGGCCCAGATTTGAGACGGCTGTTACAGTAGAGCCATATGCTATGGGTCTACTGTTCTCAAATTCGTATTTATGTAGTAACTGATCAAAAGCGACTGTTCAGAGTAGACCCAGATACGGTGGCCCCTATAATACCTGTTTGATCCTCGGAGTCGTCTGATCAGGGTCCACACTTGTTTAGCTACTTGGACTATATAGCTTTGAATAGTTTTGTATTTGGCAAAATAATAACCCATATCAATTATAATTATTTCTTATAAAATAGCCATAATGTAAAAGACTAATACATTGTATCTTCTGTCAAGTACTGAAAAAGTTAAAATAATTGCAAAAGGTTTGACAGGGCATTTCCACCAGATAAAAAGACAATGAATATTCATGTAAGATATAGTAATTTTATGAATACTAATTATCTGTTGTTTTATTAAGACATGTGGACAAGATATCAACAGAACCCGATCTATATCATTTTATGCGCAAACAGCAGACTCCCATCTAATAGTTTCGTTTGGGTCTATCCTATTTGCAAAGGTATAGATGTGTGTCTATCTCCAGTAAAGAGTTATGCATGTAGTCGTAATTATCATTTCTTAAATATTCATTAACCCTTAACTCTATGAATATTCATGTAAGAAATAATTGCATTATAAAAAGTAATTAGAATTATTATTAAAATAGCATATGGTCAAAGGAAGGTTTGGCCATGGCAGAAACTGGGTCTACTCTGTTTGCAAAGGCGTAGAACGATGTATTTATGGAGTAAAGGGATATTAAGCGGGTTATGCAGGTCCAGTCTGTGGTTTGGAAATATTGACAAATACTCTCCTGGGTCTTAGAAATTTTCAACAAAATCTAGGCCCATAACTCCATCAATGTTCATTGCGATTGGATGAAAACTCGTCAGATGCACAAGTGAACGCCCTGAATAATATACTCACAAAGAGTCATGTTGTTTCTAGGATAAATGCTTTTAAAGTTGTTAAAATTCAATATGTTCACAAAATCAAGGTACGTTACTTTGTTAATATGCGACACAAACTTAAAATTCTTATTTTCACAAACCAGCTTTAAATAACCTTGTAGGAGATATGGCCTAGACGCGAAGCGTGACAGACGGACCGACAGAATCGAGAAAAGCTATAGTCTCCCAACTACTAAATGGTGGGGGTCTAATAATGAAATTATGAATATTAGTTATATTAATGGTTGTAAAAGCATATGGACACACTAACGTTTTTGGTCATTGCAGAAACTGTAGAATCATTATCGATAATATAAATTCTGAAAGGGTGTGATCCCCGAGAGCAAAGATTGCAACACAAAAAGAGAAAATTGCAGACTCGGTTTTATTGAGTCTGTTCATGAACAGTAATTGAAAGTGCAACACTGCTCACGCCCCTAGCACCGGCTTAAGCGCTATTCAATTTTCAGAACAAGAAGTACTGAAATTCATGATCTCGAAGGATCAGAAGGTATAACAACACTGAGAATGAAGTACGGGGTATATGTTATGAAGTATATCATAAACAGAGTAGACCCTGATCAGACGGCTTAAACGGGAGTCGCCTGATCTGGGTCTACTCTGTTTGCATAGGCATAGAAAGGCATATTCATGGAGTAAAGATTTAAAATGCTGCGTTATGGTCAATTCATAATGTAAACTACAAAATTCTAAACGCTTTCTTTTCTCTTTTATATGATCTTTTTTGGTATATTTATTCGAAGAGCTTGGGTCTTAAAAAGTCTACGGCAAAATGGGTTAATAGTAAAGACATTATAGTCAAAGTTTTATAAGGACAAGGGGGTCATTTGCCCTATATCTCTCACCTGAATTACGACTTGAACTGAAATTTACACATAGTTTGGATCAAGATCTGATACCAAATTAATGACTGGCTGACCAAGATCCAAGCTGCTTACAACTTGTGACAATTTTGTCTTAGGTCAAAATGCCTAAATCTGATCTTTTAGAAATTCAAGCAGAAGACAATTCTAAAGCAGACATCCTGGTAAGGTTTTGAAAGATCACATGATTAACTGCGAGATTAGTTTTTATTGAAACGTGTGATAGAAAATTCCAACTAGTATTTGATTTTATTGTAATTATTTACTGCATTGTAATATATTATCTCCAGTCGGCACACATATATTTGATCGAAATTCAAAATGTCCATGTTTCATTTTACTGCAGACAACACTCTTGATTTACAGTCAACTGAGGGTCATTTTCATGTCACTATGTGTTCCAACTACCTTTTGCACTCTTAGCAATTAACTGTTTCAATGCTTGAGAATTGCCGTTATATTTCTGTCTGCTTCAAGTTTAAGAATGGACGTTTGTTCAATGTCTTTGCAAAAAGATAAACAGTGTGTTAAACAGTTTGGATCCTGATGAGAGGCCGAGCTACACGTCGTCTCATCTGGATCCAAAACTGTTTTGCATATGATATTACAGACCCGTTTATGGCTTTGAAGGGGTTAATGTCTGCAAATATTGTCGCCTGCTTCATTTTTTCCTTCCATATCTATTCAAAAATAAATGTCAGAGTGAAAAACAGTTTTGACCCTGATGAGTGCCAAGTTACTCGGCGTTTCATATGGATCCAGAATGTTTGCAAAGCTTGTTATAAATGCTACGAACCAAAGCAAACGCAACTTGAACAAAACGCATACCTTTTTAGAGGGACAGTTCCTTTTATTATACTTAAACATGCCTTACCCGGCCATTTTACACATAATTTTACCCATAATTTCGGCGAATAATTGTTCTTCTATTGTAATTTGATGTGTTCGGGATATTCAAAAATGTATATGTGTTCAGCTGAACATATTTTAAATGAGGCTATGTGTTTTATAATGTCCAAGCTGGTCTAAAACGGCCGGAAGTCAGTTTAAAATGATGATTTGTGTATGTACATGTATATATATACATGTACCTAACTTTATTGATGCATGACACTTTAACAAAATATTCTGTCTGTATGTCATATAATTTATAGGAGACACACACACTAAACGGGACACCTAAAGAAGATAGACATTAAGAAAGAGAGGGAGATTGCGTGCGTGCGTGCGTGCGTGCGTGTGTGTGTGTGTGACAGAGAGAGAGAGAGAGAGAGAGAGAGAGAGAGAGAGACACAGAGAGAGAGAGACAGAGACAGAGACAGAGACAGAGACAGAGACAGAGACAGACAGACAGACAGACAGAGACAGACAGAGATAGAGAGAGACAGAGAGAGAGAGATAGACAGACAGACAGACAGTGGCAGAAAGACAGAAAGACAGACAGAGACAGACAGACAGACATAAAGAGAGAACAAGAGGGAGATGATGGCCCTGATATCGCTCACCAGAGTGCCATTGACAGCAGACATTCTAACAGATAATTGCAAAAATCAGTGTTATAACCCTATCAGTGCTAAGCATGACTTGACTGAAATTAGCACAGTTTGGATTCTGATCTGATACATTTGTAACTTCATAATTATTTGGTTTGTACAAGAGGGTTATTTGAAAGATTGGTATGTATTAAAAACAGTGTGAACAAACAGACAATAATTCTGAAGCAGACATCAACTAGAGTATAGTGCAGGTGAACTTCAACTTGACCTCTCAAGATAACTAGCTGGCTAGCTAGTGGTTCAAAGGGTAACCTTTATACTGTAGAAGTCTATTTTAAAATATAACCCACATGGCAGGGCCAAATTTAACCTCAGAACATTGATATTAACACAATTCATAAAGGTATACTAAGTAAATCTATACACCAAATATCTAAGCTCTGGAACATGCAGTTTTTGGCAAGAAGATTTTTAAAGTTTTCCCTATGCCTAACTAATGAACCAAGCACTCTGTAACAGACAGCTGGTACATTTCATTTCATATACATGCAAGTTTACTACAAAATTAGTTGTGAAGTTTTAACACAAACTGTAGAAAAATATTATATATTATATTATATAATATTATAAATTTTGAACATATGCAAAAAGTCATTTTATGTCATGGTATTGTTTCCTATCGATTAAATTTTTTTTCTATAAAATTTAAAAAAAATATATATATTATATAATATTGTATAATATTATGTGATATTTTTTCATTTTAAATGATATCATTTCATATACATGCAAGTGTACTACAAAGTGAGTTGTGAAGTTTTAACACAAACTGTAGTAAAATATTATATGTTATATTATATAATATTATATATTATGAACATATGCCAAAAAGTCATTTTATTTCATGGTATTGTTTTATATGGATAAAAAAAAAAAAAATTTAAAATTATATATTATATATATTATATTATATATTATATAATATTTAATCATTTTATACTATATAATTTCATATTTATGCACAATTACTACAAAATGAGTTGTCAAGTTTTTAAACAAACTGTAGTAACCCACTTTGTAGTAATTACTACAATTTGCAACGTTACTACAAAACGGGTCGCAAGGTCCCATACGAAATGTAGTAAACTGTTTTTGACTCTATTTCATTAAGTAGGCAAGGTATCCAAAATATTTTTACTGTGCACTCGGATATTGTCAATATGAAGGACCACCCCACATTTGGTTGCAGTCACACAACCATGCTCGGTGTAACAGGAGTTTACTACATATTGAACTTTGCATATCAACCCACTTTGTAGTAATTACTACAATTTGCAACGTTACTACAAAACGGGTTGGGAGGGTTTCTCGCAAAGTGTAGTAACCCGTTTTGTAGTAATTACTACATTCAGCGATGTAATTAGTCTTTATAACATTTTGTTATATGTTATTAGTATTATTATACATAATACAAAATATTATATATTATATTATATAATATTATATATTATAAAAATATGCCAAAAAGTCATTTTATTTCACGGTATTGTTTCCAATCAATTATTAAAAAAAATATGAAAATTTAAAAAATATATATATTATATAATATTATATAATATTTAATCATTTTATATGATATCATTTCATATACATGCAATATTACTACAAAATGAGTTGTGAAAGTTTAACACAAACTGTAGTAAAATACTATATATTATATTATACAATATTATATATTATGAACATATGCCAAAAAGTCATTTTATTTCATGGTATTGTTTTATATGGATAAAAAAAAAATTTGTTTTTAAAAATTATATATTATATATATTATATTATATATTATATAATATTTAATCATTTTATAATATATCATTTCATATTTATGCACAATTACCACAAAATGAGTTGTCAAGTTTTTAAACAAACTGTAGTAACCCACTTTGTAGTAATTACTACAATTTGCAACGTTACTACAAAACGGGTCGCAAGGTCCCATACGAAATGTAGTAAACTGTTTTTGACTCTATTTCATTAAGTAGGCAAGGTATCGGAAAGATTTTTACTGTGCACTCGGATATTGTCAATATGAAGGACCACCCCAAATTTGGTTGCAGTCACACAACTATGCTCGGTGTAATAGGAGTTTACTACATATTGAATTAGGCATGCCAACCCACTTTGTAGTAATTACTACAATTTGCAACGTTACTACAAAACGGGTTGGGAGGGTTTCACGCAAAGTGTAGTAACCCGTTTTGTAGTAATTACTACATTCAGCGATGTAATTATTGTTTATAACATTTTGTTATATGTTATTAGTATTATTATACATAATACAAAATATTATATATTATATTATATAATATTATATATTATAAAATATGCCAAAAAGTCATTTTATTTCATGATATTGTTTCCTATCGATTATAAAAAAAAATATGAAAATTTAAAAAATATATATATGATATAATATTATATAATATTTAATCATTTTATATGATATCATTTCATATACATGCAATATTACTACAAAATGAGTTGTGAAAGTTTAACACAAAGTGTAGTAAAATACTATATATTATATTATTTAATATTATATATTATGAACATATGCCAAAACGTCATTTTATTTCATGGTATTGTTTTCTATGGATAAAAATTTATTTTTTTATAAATTATATATTATATATATTAAATTATATATTATATAATATTTAATCATTTTATACTATATAATTTCATATTTATGCACAATTACAACAAAATGAGTTGTCAAGTTTTTAAACAACCTGCAGTAACCCACTTTGTAGAAATTACTACAGTTTGCAACGTTACTACAAAACGGGTCGCAAGGTCCCATACGAAATGTAGTAAACTGTTTTTGACTCTATTTCATTAAGTAGGCAAGGTATCGAAAAGATTTTTACTGTGCACTCGGATATTATCAATATGAAGGACCACCCCAAATTTGGTTGCAGTCAAACAACCATGCTCGGTGTAATAGGAGTTTACTACATATTGAACTTTGCATACCAACCCACTTTGTAGTAATTACTACAATTTGCAACGTTACTACAAAACGGGTTGGGAGGGTTTCACGCAAAGTGTAGTAACCCGTTTTGTAGTAATTACTAATTTCAGCGATGTAATTATTGTTTATAACATTTTATTATATGTTATTAGTATTATTATACATAATACAAAATTTTATATATTATATTATATAATATTATATATTATAAAAATATGCCAAAAAGTCATTTTATTTCATAGTATTGTTTCCAATCGATTATAAGAAAAATTATGAAAATTTAAAAAATATATATATTATATAATATTATATAATATTTAATCATTTTATATGATATCATTTCATATACATGCAATATTACTACAAAATGAGTTGTGAAGTTTTAGCACAAACTGTAGTAAAATAATATATATTATATTATATAATATTATATATTATGAACATATGCCAAAAAGTCATTTTATTTCATGGTATTGTTTTAAATTGATAAAAAAAAATTTTTTTAAAAATTATATATTATATATATTATATTATATATTATATAATATTTAATCATTTTATATTATATAATTTCATATTTATGCACAATTACAACAAAATGAGTTGTCAAGTTTTTAAACAAACTGCAGTAACCCACTTTGTAGAAATTACTACAATTTGCAACGTTACTACAAAACGGGTCGCAAGGTCCCATACGAAATGTAGTAAACTGTTTTTGACTCTATTTCCTTAAGTAGGCAAGGTATCGAAAAGATTTTACTGTGCACTCGGATAATGTCAATATCAAGGACCACCCCAAATTGGGTTGCAGTCACACAACCATGCTCGGTGTAATAGGAGTTTACTACATATTGAACTTTGCATACCAACCCACTTTGTAGTAATTACTACAATTTGCAACGTTACTACAAAACGGGTTGGGAGGGTTTCACGCAAAGTGTAGTAACCCGTTTTGTAGTAATTACTACTTTCAGCGATGTAATTATTGTTTATAACATTTTATTATATGTTATTAGTATTATTATACATAATACAAAATTTTATATATTATAGTATATAATATTATATATTATAAAGATATGCCAAAAAGTCATTTTATTTCATGATATTGTTTCCTATCGATTATAAAAAAAAAAATTGAAAATTTAAAAATTATATATTATATATATAATATTATATATTATATAATATTTTATCATTTTATACTATATCATTTCATATACATGCAATATTACTACAAAATGAGTTGTGAAGTTTTAACACAAACTGTAGTAAAATAGTATATATTATATAATATAATATTATATATTATGAACATATGCCAAAAAGTCATTTTATTTCATGGTTTTGTTTAAAATTGATAAAAAAATATTTTTTTAAAAATTATATATTATATATATAATATTATATATTATATAATATTTTATCATTTTATACTATATCATTTCATATTTATGCACAATTACTACAAAATGAGTTGTCAAGTTTTTAAACAAACTGTAGTAACCCACTTTGTAGTAATTACTACAATTTGCAACGTTACTACAAAACGGGTCGCAAGGTCCCATACGAAATGTAGTAAACTGTTTTTGACTCTATTTCCTTAAGTAGGCAAGGTATCGAAAAGATTTTTACTGTGCACTCGGATATTGTCAATATGAAGGACCACCCCAAATTTGGTTGCAATCACACAACCATGTTCGGTGTAATAGGAGTTTACTACATATTGAACTTTGCATGCCAACCCACTTTGTAGTAATTACTACAATTTGCAACGTTACTACAAAACGGGTTGGGAGGGTTTCACGCAAAGTGTAGTAACCCGTTTTGTAGTAATTACTACATTCAGCGATGTTATTATTGTTTATAACATTTTGTTATATGTTATATTAGTATTATTATACATAATACAAAATGATATATATTATAGTATATAATATTATATATTATAAAGATATGCCAAAAAGTCATTTTATTTCATGATATTGTTTCCTATCGATTATAAAAAAAAATTGAAAATTTAAAAATTATATATTATATATATAATATTATATATTATATAATATTTTATCATTTTATACTATATCATTTCATATACATGCAATATTACTACAAAATGAGTTGTGAAGTTTTAACACAAACTGTAGTAAAATAGTATATATTATATTATACAATATTATATATTGTGAACATATGCCAAAAAGTCATTTTATTTCATGGTATTGTTTAAAATTGATAAAAAAAAAAATCAAAAATTATATATTATATATATAATATTATATAGTATATAATATTTTATCATTTTATACTATATCATTTCATATACATGCAATATTACTACAAACTGAGTTGTGAAGTTTGAACACAAACTGTAGTAAAATAGTATATATTATATTATATAATATTATATATTATGAACATATGCCAAAAAGTCATTTTATTTCATGGTATTGTTTAAAATTGATAAAAAAAATTTTTTAAAAATTATATATTATATATATAATATTATATATTATATAATATTTTATCATTTTATACTATATCATTTCATATTTATGCACAATTACTACAAAATGAGTTGTCAAGTTTTTAAACAAACTGTAGTAACCCACTTTGTAGTAATTACTACAATTTGCAACGTTACTACAAAACGGGTCGCAAGGTCCCATACGAAATGTAGTAAACTGTTTTTGACTCTATTTCCTTAAGTAGGCAAGGTATCGAAAAGATTTTTACTGTGCACTCGGATATTGTCAATATGAAGGACCACCCCAAATTTGGTTGCAGTCACACAACCATGCTCGGTGTAATAGGAGTTTACTACATATTGAACTTTGCATGCCAACCCACTTTGTAGTAATTACTACAATTTGCAACGTTACTACAAAACGGGTTGGGAGGGTTTCACGCAAAGTGTAGTAACCCGTTTTGTAGTAATTACTACATTCAGCGATGTTATTATTGTTTATAACATTTTGTTATATGTTATATTGGTATTATTATACATAATACAAAATGATATATATTATAGTATATAATATTTTATTTTATAAAGATATGCCAAAAAGTCATTTTAATTCATGATATTGTTTCCTATCGATTATAAAAAAAAAATTGAAAATTTAAAAATTATATATTATATATATAATATTATATATTATATAATATTTTATCATTTTATACTATATCATTTCATATACATGCAATATTACTACAAAATGAGTTGTCAAGTTTTAACACAAACTGTAGTAAAATAGTATATATTATATTATATAATATTATATATTATGAACATATGCCAAAAAGTCATTTTATTTCATGGTATTGTTTAAAATTGATAAAAAAAAATTTTTTGAAAAATTATATATTATATATATAATATTATATATTATATAATATTTTATCATTTTATACTATATCATTTCATATTTATGCACAATTACTACAAAATGAGTTGTCAAGTTTTTAAACAAACTGTAGTAACCCACTTTGTAGTAATTACTACAATTTGCAACGTTACTACAAAACGGGTCGCAAGGTCCCATACGAAATGTAGTAAACTGTTTTTGACTCTATTTCCTTAAGTAGGCAAGGTATCGAAAAGATTTTTACTGTGCACTCGGATATTGTCAATATGAAGGACCACCCCAAATTTGGTTGCAGTCACACAACCATGCTCGGTGTAATAGGAGTTTACTACATATTGAACTTTGCATGCCAACCCACTTTGTAGTAATTACTACAATTTGCAACGTTACTACAAAACGGGTTGGGAGGGTTTCACGCAAAGTGTAGTAACCCGTTTTGTAGTAATTACTACTTTCAGCGATGTAATTATTGTTTATAACATTTTATTATATGTTATTAGTATTATTATACATAATACAAAATTTTATATATTATAGTATATAATATTATATATTATAAAGATATGCCAAAAAGTCATTTTATTTCATGATATTGTTTCCTATCGATTATAAAAAAAAAATTTGAAAATTTAAAAATTATATATTATATATATAATATTATATATTATATAATATTTTATCATTTTATACTATATCATTTCATATACATGCAATATTACTACAAAATGAGTTGTGAAGTTTTAACACAAACTGTAGTAAAATAGTATATATTATATAATATAATATTATATATTATGAACATATGCCAAAAAGTCATTTTATTTCATGGTTTTGTTTAAAATTGATAAAAAAATATTTTTTGAAAAATTATATATTATATATATAATATTATATATTATATAATATTTTATCATTTTATACTATATCATTTCATATTTATGCACAATTACTACAAAATGAGTTGTCAAGTTTTTAAACAAACTGTAGTAACCCACTTTGTAGTAATTACTACAATTTGCAACGTTACTACAAAACGGGTCGCAAGGTCCCATACGAAATGTAGTAAACTGTTTTTGACTCTATTTCCTTAAGTAGGCAAGGTATCGAAAAGATTTTTACTGTGCACTCGGATATTGTCAATATGAAGGACCACCCCAAATTTGGTTGCAGTCACACAACCATGCTCGGTGTAATAGGAGTTTACTACATATTGAACTTTGCATGCCAACCCACTTTGTAGTAATTACTACAATTTGCAACGTTACTACAAAACGGGTTGGGAGGGTTTCACGCAAAGTGTAGTAACCCGTTTTGTAGTAATTACTACAATTTGCAACGTTACTACAAAACGGGTTGTAACATGGCTCTTTTAGGAGTCGTCTGATATGGTTCTACTCTGTTTGCCATCGCATATAAAGGCATAGAAAGGCATACTTATGGAGTAAAGGACAAAGACATATTTCAAGACATATCATTTCTACACATAGCGAAATCTCTAAATTGCACATAGCGAAATCTCTAAATTGCAACCACTCAACAGAATTGTTTGTCGTCAGTCTTTACCACAGCCAGATGATAACTGTATGCAAGACAAAAGGAAGGCCGAAAGCTCAGTTTAATGATTTTCTGTATTACGTTATCCTGCATGTGTGTTATTGTCATACTCACTTAGATAAATTCCAATCAAACGGCGTGCTGCTGTTTTATGTTTTCGTATACATTTTGAGTGGTTATGTTAAGGTACACATAGTCTATTACCAGAGTTATATACATAAAATACACACTGATCTATCACAATCTCTGATTTCTCAGCCAAACCCGATATTGTGCTTATAAAACTTTTTTAGTTGAGTCTGAGTTCGTTCTCAAGCTTTTGATTGGCCCTTGGCTCAAATCTGACCAATCAAAAACTTGAGAACGAACTCAGACTCAACTAATAGATTTATAAGCATGGACCCTGATCTCGTGCAACTCATTAGAATAGCCCTCAGATCGGCGTTGCTAATGAGTAGCCGAAAACCATGAACAATATTCACCTAATTTTCCTTAATATTCGTCTTATCATCATAATTTACTAACGGTGAAGACCCTGAACAAACCCTCATAACCCTTATCTTACGTCATTAAAACCGACCTACTTTGTCTTCAGCTGATGGACCTTTATCGACTAATATAGTATGTCCAATTGAGTGCAAGAAACGGATAAATGACGTCATTTACAAACAGTGTAGACCCAGATGAGAGTGCTCATACATGAGCCCTTTCATCAGGGTCTACACTATTTGTTATATTTTTTTCTTTATAAAATCATCCCCTGAATATTCATGGTAAGTTTGACATGTTTGAAAATTTGGAATAGTCCAACTGATAATTCAGTGTTGGGAGGTATAGCTACCAGACACAGACCAATTACCCTTGATCATGCTGCTGCAGTGTATAGCTTCTCTGGTTTGTTAAAAAAATGCTGCCAAAGAGTAATACAGTAAAAAAAATGATGTCAAAGTGTAATATAGTAAAACCTCTCTATAACGGCCATTAAATTACATTAAGTATTTTGTGTTAAAGGCAGGTGGCTCCTATAGGAGCGTTCTGTTTTACTTTCACCTTGCTTTAAGCAGTCACCTGCCCTAAATACCAACTAATTAACACAATTTAGAGGCCGTTATAGAGAGGTGGTACTTTATAGCTTTGGACACCTGACGGGACGCCCAGTTACCCGGTGGTTCATCGAGATCCAAGTTGTTTGCAAGTGCGTGTCATGTCGCATTCTTCAGGATAAGGCTTAAAAGTAACATCTCTTTGACAAAATGAATATATAACGTGCGATATACAACAGTGGCAAAATGGACCTGGTTTACTGGATAAGTCCATGGCATCAGGATAATTGAATTACTTTCACAGACAATAAACGACAAAAGAAATAACAGCTACAACATGAGTTGTCGGTTACTGGTCTATTATTGTAGAGGAACCTTAGGGGTTTCAGACAGTGTGTACTCAGACAGCTTCTCTCCTTGCAGAGTAAGATCAAGGTCAATATTGTTTACTGTTATGCAAGATTACGGTTCTGCACTGTATTTAAAGATCGAAGATATCATTTCTTGAGGCATCGGTCAATTCATTCTCGAAATGCGCGAAGCGAGTGTACTGACATTAGTAGACAGTGTAGACCCAGATCAAATGTGTCATAAAATAACATTCTTAGCAGGTCTGCACTGTTTTCATTTAACCTTTAGCTTTCTGAGAAAATTACTTTTGCAATTGTTTTCACCTACTACATTTTCAAGATTCAAGATATAATCAATTTGTCTTCCGAACTATAATCGGGGGATAAAACAGTTTGGATCCTGATGAGACGCCGAGTTACTCGGCGTCTCATCTGGATTCAAACTGTTTGCATAGGTATTCACCCATTCGCCCATAGCATGCTAAAGGCTAAACTACTCTTGCGAATAATACTTTGTATGAAAGCGTTACTTTATATTAACGCCGTTCACGCCTTTGCAAATAGAGTAAACCCGGATCAGTCGGTTCCAATAGGAGCCGTCTGATCAGGGTCTGCTCTGTTTGCTTATGGTATAATGTAGATCTAAGTCTACAGCATCTGCCGAAGCAAAGTGTTCATAGTCCATTCTAAAAAAATATCTAATTCATATTCATAATTTCATTATTTCTAACATCAATATTCATCAGTGAAAGGATTAAACGGATTATAATTATTGTTGCATTGTAAAAGTCTCTACATGCAACGCGTGTTGAAAATATCGAAAAAGAATATAAATCATTTCTGTATATGCTAAAAAGAAGTAAAGTGCAAGAAAACCGATCGAATAAATGCCGAAGACGACAAAATATTCTGTGTTTGATATCAAAGACCCGATCTTATTCGTTGACGTATTAGTATTTATTCGGGTTGTGTTTTAGTTTCGTGACTTTTAGAAATAGGCCGATAATACTTTGCTGTACAACAAAACATTAACCCTTCGCTTGCTATTCACGTCAATATACCTACCTCTAAATAGTGAAGACCCTATGAGACAGCTCCTGCAGGAGCTGTCTCATCAGGGTCTGCACTATTTACAAGTTGATTGTGCAACCAGAGCACTCCACAGCAGTGATTGCACAGCGAAATACTTGTACACAGTGAAGATATATGTAATTATACAACAGGGCATGGGTAAAGAAGGAGACATGAATTTTTAAATTCTGCAAGAGAAGGGTTAAAAGTATCAACGAAACTATATAGTTTATTTTATATAATATGGACATTTCTGGATATAAGTTAAGATTGACACTCTTCATAAGAATAATTGAACATAACTTTCACCGTGTTTAATGATTTAATTGAAAATACAGGTAAATCCCTCTAAACCGGGTGTTCAATTTAATTTTAATATCGGTTTTAGTTTAAACATATTTATTTCTATATAACTTGCAATACATATAAATACATAACATCGAGAATCAAAAGGATTGGATCGGAAGCATGCTGCTTATTGAGATCCTCTCCTCAAGTATTGTTTCATCTATAAATTTACAATCAATGATGGACATGTGAATAAACATGTCGACAAAAAGAGTCAAGAATAACAGGAAACTATCCGGTGTAAACCAAAAAAAGACGGAACGCTAAATCGGTGCCTGGATGCCAAACAAACGAACAAGAAAAAAACAACAAAAAAAGAGAAAAAAACCCTAGCCATCTGGAACCAGAAACCCACGCAATAGTAGCGTTCCGCTGCCCGGAGAATGAGCCCCCGGCGGAAAGTGAAACTAATCGACATTGTTTTGGTAAACCGTTTTTATGTTATTATGAAGTATTGCACAGCTTGAAAAATATTCCTGTTAGATTCCTCATCGAGTGATGGGTCGCCATAAAGAAACTACTTTGTTGACGGCGCACAGATTGCATTTACTTTGAAAAAAAGGTCATAACGACTTGTGTGGTATATTGGACAAGTGAAAAAGTAATGTTGAACACTTTCAATTTCCCCACAAGTGCATAGTGGTGAATTAACAATATATTTCTGAAAGAGGGTTATGTTTAAAGTACTTGAATTCGTTCGAAGGCGACAGTGAAGTATCTGGGCTTTTCTGTCTCCCATGTAATAGTACGGAGCTTTAGAGTGAGGCTTATCTAGTTGATTAATCGCTTGAAAGACGAAACAGTATTTGAATGTCTGGTTTCTAAGGATAAAGAATTCCACTCGCGAATGACAGATGGTAAGAAAGAATCATAGTACAGTTGTGTTCTAGCACGTAAAGATTTAATGTTATCAGCATTTCGTACAGGATACCTGGATCCCTGACCTACAAGTGGTGGTACTAGGTCCGAAAGATAATTGGGGGTAAGATGATTTGCCATTTTATAAAACAGTATCGGTTTGTGTTTTCTCCTTCTTGATTCCCATCCTGTTTCAGTGTTTAGATTTTTAAGTGAGACTAACTTGGTAGTTCCTGTT
Source organism: Azorinus chamasolen (assembly GCA_963576725.1). NCBI lineage: Eukaryota > Metazoa > Mollusca > Bivalvia > Cardiida > Solecurtidae > Azorinus > Azorinus chamasolen. The sequence goes on along the minus strand of OY755235.1, from coordinate 93,837,629 downwards.
ACGATTCAAGCTGCTTCGCATTGTACATGTATCTTTTCTAAATCGGACTTTTCATTAAGGGTACAGTTGTCCCAAATTATGTCGGAATATTCCAGAACAGGTCTGATGAAGCTGAAATATATGGTTTCAAGTGCTTTTCTATCTAACTGATGCTTTAGTTTACGCATAATATTAATTCTATTCCAGGCTTTAGATGTTATGTAGTCAATATGTGCGTGCCAGCTACCATTGTTCGACAGATACACACCAATCGGTTTTGGAAACAGGTGGGAGCTTAATGCAGGGTGAAAGTCATGCAGAAGGAGCTTTCTGCATGACGTTCATCCTGCGTTAAGCAGCCACCTGCCTAAAATTATCTAAATTCTTGTCAACTAGAATTTCGCTTTAGAGGGTTTTACTGTATATGTTTATTGCACAGACTAAAACTTTAACTCTTTATTCAATGACTACTCATATAAGAAATAATGACGTTGTGGAAACAACAAGGTGATAGTTTATAATGGCATCATGCATGAGGAAAGTTTAGACTATGGAAACGAACTTGAGAATTAGAACTACATGTATATAGCTCGATTACTAAAAACAGACCCTGATCAGACAGGTTCCATTGGGTCTACCCTGTTTTCAAAGGCCTTTAAACGGTTTATACATGTAGCTAACGACACGATAGACGCTCCTTTTGCATTAGTTCTTGTTTAACCCTATACTCCGTACATACGTCTTTCTACGCCTTTGCTAACAGAACAGACCCAGGCCCGACGGCTCATCTTGGAGCCAACTGAGCATGGTTTGCTGTGATTTCTAATTATCTAATATAAAAATGATTCTACAGTTCATAACATGACAAAATGTTCCCATGTCTTTATGACATAAAAATTAATCTAATTAACATTCATGATGTCATTATTTATTACATGAATATTCATGGAGTAAAGGGTTAACCCATTGCCTCATATTGACGCCTTTTGACACCTCTGTAATACTCTTCTTTTGAAACCATTGTAATAAATAGAGCAAGAAGATAAACGAAGGATAACAGTAATAGATATGCTCCTCCTGCAGTCACTTTTGTACTTGTGGTACTTATATGTAAATCCGGGAAGAAGGACATTTGACTTCGACGTTGAGTCAACACTCAGTCAACTGATATCTGACAGACATAAGCTCTCAATGCATTTAACCATATATTCTCTCCGAATTATCGCTATAAGGTGTAGTCTTGGTCTATTAACCCATTTCCTCATTTTTAGGTCCAACCTCTTTGGAAAAATCTACCGAAAATAACATTTACTAGAGAAAATGAAACTTTTAGAATCGTGTAGTTTTGAGACCACTGTAATAAAATAGCCCACTTCCTAATACAAGCGAGAAGATAAACGTATTATACATGTATGTTACACATATCTATTACTGTTATCCTTCGCCGAAACACATTGCATGATTGCAATTACAGACATATCAAAGGGATACAAGACATACATGTGAATGTTTTAAACATTTCGAATGACTTGGAGGTATACGATTTAACACGGTATTACAAATGATGACAGAATTATTACACATACTGAAAGTATGTACAACGGCAAATGACCATTGGTGTCCTTCATCACAGTTGATGCTTAACCCTTATTGTACTGAAACGAATGTCTGAGCCAAACCTCTGTCGTATTTTAACTTACTTCTGATTCGTAAAAGTGTTTGTGATACTGTTGACCTACTGTCAAACAGCTTGGATCCTGATGAGACGCCGAGTTACTCGGCGTCTCATCTGGATCCAAGCTGTTTGAAAATGAGAGTCAGGTCGCGCTTAGTATGATACGGGTTAATACGAGACAAATGTAATGCAAAAGGTTCCTGTCATCATAATTTTCTTCCAAAATAAATACCTAGATTAGACGGTTCCTTACAGGAACCGTCTGATCTGGATCTGCTCTATCTTTTTATCTAATTACATAGATCTGATTCAACAGCTTCTGCCAAAGCCAAAACATCATATGCTCATAGAACGTAATAAAAAATCATCTAATATATATTCCTGATGTCATTATGTCTTACATAAATATTGAATTGGGAAAGGGTTAATGAATTCTTGGGTATCACAAACACCCTAGTAACATTGTTACAGTAAAACCCCGCTAATACGACCACCTAAAAGATGTTTAATACTGGATACTATATGCAGGTGGTAGCTTAATACAGGATAAAAGTAATGCAGAAAGCTAGAAGCTTTCTGCATTACTTTTGTCCTGCATTAAGCAACCACCTGCTTATAAAGACACCCATGTTTATTCATTAAGTGATCACATTAGCGGGGTTCTACTGTTTACGGATATCCCACCTAGTCTTACAACCCTGAAAGTCAGATCTATTTGGTCAGGATCATTCATCCTCTTTTTTAGCACCTAGCCAGTGACTTGAAACTAAACAAAAGGAATCGAAAATAAGTACAACTTCCATAAAATACCCATTGGACCAATTTCATAGTAAAACGCTGCAGCAAACAATAAAAGATACGCTGTAGCAGACACATAATGTATTGACAAGCTTGAACGAAAACAAAGGAAAATTACGACACATTCAAAGGAAACTGATGAATAATCATCAGTTTTTACAGAAAAAATAAAGCTAATTCAACGGCTTTTTATGAAGATAACGGGCTTTTGGGAACGTTTGACAGCGAAATTCAAGTGATATCATCAATATTCGATTTTTTTATTGCACCGGTTACACGTGAACACCGATTACACAGTACCTGGGCATTCTATTAATGACTAGATAGTAATCCTTAACCCTTTCACTGTTGCATATTCATGCAAGAAAAAATGACGTCATGAATATTGATTAGCAGATTTTTTATAAAAGCATACGTACACGGGGTATTTTAGGACTCGAAGAAAACTGTGGAGTCATATCTTTACTTCATAAGCAAACATAGCAGACCCTGTTCAGACCGTTTCTACAGGGGCCGTCTGTTCTGGGTCTACTCTGTTTGTAAATGCGTATTTAACATCACGTAGTGACTTAACCCATTACCTCATATACTATGTTTAGATACAACCTCTTTGAATGAATCTACCGAAAAGGAGCATTAACTAGAGAAAATGTTGTAGTTTGAACACATTGTGATAAATAGAGCATTTGCTCCTATAGGAGCAAATGCTCTATTTATCACAATGATTTTACAAAGTGACTTCTACGGAGTCGTCAAAAATCGTCAATATGAGGGAGTGGGTTAATACAAAATTGAAGTTATAAAGGGAACTGTATTCCCATTGAGATTGTTAACGATGATGCTTGTCGGCGATCGGTTTAGACATTGTTTACTGGATATATATTGTCAAGTACAAATGAGCAAGTGCGTACGAACTAAGTAAAGTAATAAATGCAAAATAGATGAAGTAACCTATATAGTCACGCAATATATCAGTAAAATAACGAAGAAAAACACCACGGCGCAAACAACAGAATAGGTTAACATGTTACACCAGGGTCTTTAATCAGTATACAGGGGAAAATTACAGGTGGTTGCTTAAAGCAAGGTTAAAGTAAAATAGAACGCTCCTGTACTTTCACTTTGCTTTAAGCAGCTACCTGCCCTAATATACCATCTAATTAACACAATTTAGTGGCCGTTATAGAGAGGTTTACTGTATAAAAATCAGGGTCTTTAATCCATTGAATGCTGGAAAAGAGCGTACTATTATCTGCAAACAGTGTTGATCCAGATCAGAAAGTTCCTAGAGAGGCCTTCTGATCAGGATCAGTACTGTATGTTATACAAAATTATCTCGTAAATTTCACCCTTATTGAACTTAAGCTATACGTAGAAGGGATTTGCTGAATAGATATTGCCAAGTTCAAATGAGCAAGTACACATTGAAGAAGTAACGATGAATTGGATGACAACATATTAAAATTAAATTGGGATGTTTCATGCTATTAATATTCATGCAGAGACCACTGACATCAATGTCAAAATGGCCCTGTACCGTTAACATGGATTACTAAAAATAGGGGTACATAATGTATTATGTTATGAAAAAATAATTTAGCCAGCTGTGGGCGGGTGATAGATGATCTGTGTAAACAAATTGGATCCAGATGAGAAGCCGAGTAACTCGGATTCTCAGCAGGATCCAAACAGTTTGATTCCTTGACCGTTATGTTGAAAAGAAATGCTACATAAATCAGCTGTGCATACTGAAGTCAATGATATTTTCTTCCAACAAGTCTTTGGTCAGCAGGCTAAAAGTTACTTCTGCATTTTATGCGAATATTTAAAGAAGTTAGGGAGCTAGAATGTAAGCACGAGAAAACATGAAAGTGCATGAATGAGAGTCGAAAGGGTTTTCGACGTTAGAGATAAAATGAAATTCTTTCAAAACTGCCTACTGTTTTCTTACACTGTTCGCCAGATACAAATACGATATATTGTACTATCAAACATAGTACTAAAACGAAGCACAGCCAATAGTTCACTATATTATTGCTTTTATTTCAAGTGTGGCATGAAATAGGCTACCTCTGACATGCAGGGCAAAGACAATCTCCCAATTAAAAGCAGTATACATGTACATGTATGATTGGTATCTGGTTGACTATATTTATGCTTTTAAGACCCTCGTGTTTACATGTAATAGAAAATACAGTATGACCTCCCTGAAAACGACCACTCAAAACTAACATATTCCCTCATATTAACGACTTTTGACGATTCTGTAAAATTCACTTTGTGAAACCATATAGAAGCAAATGCTCTTTTTATCACAATGGTTTCAAACTACACAATTCTAACATTTTCCTTTCCTCTAGTTTATGCTCCATTTCGGTAGATTTATTCAAAGAGGTTGTATCTAAAATAGCCTATGAGGAAAAGGGTTAAGACAGGTGCTAGACGCGACAAAAAATTACAGGACAAAAAACTGCTGTATGAGCTATGAACATGACTTGTGTTCTGCATTTAGCAGTCATCTGCTGTTAAAACGCTCAGGGTAATAATGTGATCTCTTTTTTTAAATGTTATTGTATTTACCATTTAAATTGTGCTGTACTTTCTTCTTCAAAAGCGTGGTCTGCATTTTCATCTTGCTTTTTATTAACAGCATTATCACCCCTGTGTCTCATCTGGATCCAGACTGTTTGCAAATACCGACTACGGTTTATGCCATTGTCCCTTCAAAGTGTCAGGTTTTTTCCAAACAGTTGCAAATGTTTACCTCCAATACGTCCATAATGCGTTGTCCTATACAGACCAGTCACAGTATGCTATTTGTTAGAATGTTAGATTTTGGAAAAATAGACAGACGATCAATAAGCATATATGAAAAACAAAATTAATCTAAACTCATTCTGTCTTCAACTTTGGAAAATTCAATACATTGTTATTACAGTGGAACCTGTCTTAACCCATTTGCTTCTAGTGGATTCTTCCATGCTTATATATTGGATTAGTCCATTTTTTTTTATCTAAGGGATGCCTGGTCTAAATTTTCTTTTTTGTTTTGTTTTATTTTGAATTTCCTTTCAGCAAACAGTGTAGACTCTGAACAGACGCCGCTTTATGTGGTGTCTGATCAGTCTACACTGTTTGCCTACATCCCATATACGGGATCGTGGAAGCAAATGGATTAAGCGATAATTCATTTATTGAACATATGCGTCTTAAAAGCATGTTGTTGCTTAATGCAGGGCAAAAGTAATTCAGAAAGTTCCTATAGGAGCTTCCTGCATTACTTTCGACCTGCATTAAGCTACCACTTGTCTAACAGGCTGATAATTAGACCTCTGTTTGGTGACCGCATAGAGGGGACAAAAGCAAACAGTAATCTGGTCTGATTACCCAGACCAGAAAGCCCGAAGCAACATATATTTCAAAAGTCACGTCAACTGAAGATGTCTGGTAGAGCCCCCTTCATATGGACGAGTGCACTGAAATACAAGTTAACTCTTCTCATGAAACAAACAGTCGCAATCTCTGATTTAAAGACTTTAACATTTCATTGACTTTCTAATCGGTCAACCGCTTGACAATCTGTTGATCGACAGACATGCAGCTTGGATCTGGATGAGACGCCGAGTTACTGGGCGTCTCATCTGTATCCATGCGTTTGCAAGGTGTAATACACACTTAGCATGGGAAGAGGTAAAATGCGTTACGCTTGGGTGAAGTTTAGTATCATTGCCATTAATAGGAATCAGACTGAAATAAACCAGGCGTAAAATCACAACTTAACACGAAATGAAGCCGCCTATTCTATACCAGATATATCAGCCATAAAGTGTTTAGAATAAGCGTAGCAGCTCTTATTTATATTCTTAAGCTGACATTTCTTTGGGAATAGCATTGATTTGGTGGAATAACTAATTTCCTGTGGCTGTGATGTCTGCACACCAATCTTTTAATAACAAACACAGCGTGTGATTCGGGGAAATCAATGCTTAATCCAACATTCGCTTTGCTGATTTGCATACCCCATTTAAGCTTGTGATTTGTTGGTTGTTTAACCCAGTTTAAATTGTATTTCTTAGTTAACTCGGAGGCCCAGATAAGATGCGTATTATACCTCCTTTATTTCTCCACCAAACCCTATACTGTGACCACTCTTTAGAATAAAAAAAGTGCTTTGTTTGGTGGACAAATGACGATTTCAGTATTTTGGTACGCATCGTTATCTGTAGTTTGGGGGCGTAGTGGGGTCGGGGGGGTCTGCTAGAATGAGTTCGCCGATGTAACCTCCAAAATGATTTGTGAGGTGAGAGTACAAATCAGAAGGCCTCATTCTGCATCAACACGGTTTGCAGTCGTTCTGTTTTAGGCACACCGCTCACGTTTTGTGCCAAGGACGTTCCATTTGGGGAGGGGACTTTGATACAAAAGAAACAGTGTTGGATTCTCCAGGCAAATCATTCTAGCACCGAGTGAATTAATGTATATATTCTGCGCATTATTGGAATACGGACAATTCTAGAATTGCCCTGTGCGTTTTAGGAATTCCAATAATGGCGGACCATTCCAGAATTGCCCTGCGCGCAAAGCAAAATTACATTAAGCTCTATGATTAGCATTGTTGTTATGATATACTGTTGTTCGGCGAGAAAAAAAGAGAATTTGATGCGGGTACACCTAAGTCTGTGTTTTTCTAAAATATGTTACCTTATTGCATGAACCTTATTATTTGTGGTATTTATTGTTTTTTAATCTACAACCATTGTTTTGTCAATTTCATGGATTTTCTGCGACGAGTTTACGTTAGGCTTTCAGTATTCTACTGGAATCTGTCTGAGAGTCGTACAGTACAATTCATATAGGTGATGAATAAAATAGATTATGATTGAAAATCTATAAATATATGTAAATAGAGAATTCCAACTTTGTCCACTATTCCAAAAACGCGCACGGACCATTCTAGAATCGCACTGCGCGTTTTAGGAATTCCAATATTGTCCGCCATTATTGGAATTCCTAAAACGCGCAGGGCAATTCTAGAATTGTCCATATTCCAATAATGCGCAGAACATATATACATGCACTGGCACCGCGCTCGCATGTTGACCGCCTTAAGTGAGTGATCTTAGAGTGATCTTAGATCTGGAACAACCTCCAAGACGACAACATCGTTAAAAATACGTTGATAGTGTAACACAAACACATTCTTCAACTTTCCAACGAATATATATACTGTACCCAATAAAAAGATTGCAATCTTGTTTGATAACAACACTAACATTTAACGAAAAATTAGGGTTGATAAAAGATTATACCGAACAGCTAAAAGAAGTAACACAGAATACTATTAGAATAATTTAAGAAACTACGCATTGGCATTGTAACCCTTCTCCCCCAACGATTACAATACGAGTCTGGAGGGTTTCTTAGCTCTAAAATGCCATTTCGCTCCATTTATGGTGTAAATGTCTTAAAGTCCTATATGTCGCCTACTGAAAAACCAAAATAACCAGTAATTTTTTATTTTTTTTAAAAATATAGCTACATCAAAAGACTAGGACAAAGCTAACCTTCTGAGTAGTTTAATTGCTATTCAAAGTATTTTAACTGAGATAAATGAAAGCGTGCCTCACATAATGAAATAGATAATAGATGTCTTTGAGAACTGTATACAAACTTAGTGGTACACTGTGTGATTTTTATAATAAATATCTCTCTGAAGGGGATATTCCCTTCCAATCGGAATGAAGTATTTTTTGTGTTGTGCTAGACAAAGACAATAATTCTCTAGTAAATAAGTACATGTAACTTATATAAAGTGCTGAGAGGCTAGTTTTCAAGCGTGTTTATAACTTTTCCTTTCGCCTTTACAATCTGGCTTTTTCCTGGAATCTCAACAATTGATCAGATACCATACATGCATACCTTTATAAAATGGAAAGAAAGTAATAATTGCTTAATTCGACAAGAAGAAGGGCATTCGATCGCGTTTGGCATAAGGGACTCTCCTACCTAAATTAAATTCTGCTAACATAACTGGTTCATTGCTTAGGTGACTTTTGACATATCTTGTGAATAGTAGACAATGTGGCATTATTCCTGTGTAAAATCAGATTATTTATTCATCCAGGCTGGTGTCCCACAGGGCTTTGTTTTGGTTCATTGTTATTTCTCATTTACATATTGAAAATGATATGACTAAATTCATTCGATCAAACATTTGACTACAGTAAAACCTCTCTATAATGGCCACTAAATTGTGTTAATTAGTTGGTATTTAGAATAGGTGGCAGGTTGAAGCAAGGTGAAAGTAAAACAGAACGCTCTTATGGGAGCATTCTGTTTTACTTTCACCTTGCTTTGTGGAGCCACCTGCCTTCAGCACAAACTACTTGGTATAATTTAGTGGGCGTTATAGAGAGGTTTTACTGTTTTTGCCGATGACACTGGTCTTTACCTTATTGTTGAGCATCCAAATGATCCTACAGTTACTCTAAATGTTGACATTGTAAGAATTACAGAATTTGCTGAAGCTTATTTGGTTACATTTGATCCAACAAACTTTGAATCACGCAATATATACACTAAATAATTCTCCTTTAGCAATGGAAGGGTATATCAGAGGTTGACTAGGACTATTTCTATCCAGAGATAGTAGTTGGCATAACCACATCGTGCAAATAAAGAGTGAATGCCTTAAACAGGCTAAATGCAATGCGAACACAGAATTATTGTCACATCGATATTATCAGACCAAAACTTGAATATGCTGATATTATTTTGGGAAAATGTTCTCAAAATGAAAACAGAAGAACTCAATAAAATTCAAACTGAGACAGCAAGAATTGCCACAGGGGGGCAAGGAAATGTATAAATTTAGCACATCTGTACTGTATAAAGAACTTGATGGTAATCTCTAGAATCAACACAGGACAAACATAAGCTTATAGTGATAAATGATACACAAATTATCACCTGCGTGCTTTTCATTCCATTGCCGATTCGTCTGAATATAATTTAAGACGTTCTAATGACATCCCGATGACTGTCTGTCGCACTCTACTTTACGTCGCACCCTTTCTTCCATCAACCGTAGTCGCCTGGAATACCCTGTCCGCAAGCACACGTAATATTTAATTCATTTGCTTCCTATAAAAATAGTCTGAACTTTAACAATCCCTCGAACTTCAGGATAATTTGAAGTAAAGTTTGGTCCTTCGAAACAATTACAATACTGTCTTGTTCTAAAATGTATCACAGTGCATATCTAGAAACACATTGGACATATTTAATACAGGCCGAAAGTAATGTTTTCAGTATTACTGTAGACCTGCATTAAACTGTGAACTTGATAAATTGTTCCTATTAGAAATCGGATTACTCGAACCTCTGTTATCTCGAAGCAATTTGTATGGTCCCTTGAAGTTCGAGATATCGATGTTCAATATTACATTAACACTTTCCCCCATAAATACGCCTTTCTACTCCTCTGTAAAAGCCACCCCTTGACACCATTCTGATAAATAGAGCATTTGCTTCATAGGAGCAAATGCTCTATTTATCACAATGGTTTCGATACTACGCAATTCTAACATTTTCCTTTTATCTAGAAAATTCTCATTTTCGGTAGATTTATTCAAAGAGGCTAGGTCTAAAAATAGCCTATAAGGGAATGGGTTAACTTGAATAAAACACGGTCAGTGTAATAAATAGTTTGGAACCTGAGTTACTCTGCTACTCGTCTATATTTAAATTGTTTGCATAGCTTAACCCTTTCCCTTATGTAAGCAAATGTTGACGCATCTGCAAACAGAGTAGACCCAGATCAGACGGTTCTCATAGGAGCCGTCTGATCTGGGTCTACTCTGTTTGCTTATGGTGCAATATATATCTGATTCTACAGCTTCTGCCTGAAGCAAAATGTCAAATGCCATTATAAAAAGTACTCTAATTAATATTCATGGCGTCATTATTTCTGTCTTGAATATTCATCAGGGAAAGGATTGCACAGATTCGCCCCACAGCACGGTGATGTTGAATCATTTACATTATGAATATCAATGGATGGAATATAGACATCATGATAATATAACTAGATGGTTTTATGTGGCACACGAATATCGGAAATGTAGACTCATATTTATATTATTCCGTAAGCAAACGGAACAGACTAGGAGGATGACTCTGGTCTTGATCCACTCTGCTTGCGACTGTGTTAACCCATTCCCTCATGTTGACGCCTTTTGACGCCTCTGTAAAAGTCACTTTCTGAAACCATTGTGATAAATAGAGCATTTGCTCCATAGACCATTATCTGGCGGCTCCTACAGGCGCCCTCTGATCTGGGTCCTCTCTGTTTTCACTTTCGTTAAAAGGCGTATTTATGTAGTAACGGGTTAAACAACACAACTGAAAAACGTATTTATACAGGACATTAGGAACTTTCTGCAACTATTTATCACAATGGTTTCATAACTACACAATTCTAAAAGTTTCCTTTTCTCTAATAAATTCCCCTTTTCGGTAGAATTTTCAAAGAGGTAGGATCTAAAGATAGCCTGCTATGTGATGTGTTAAGAGCGTATAGATGTATGGAGTAACGAATTAAACATCCGACTTGCCATCGTGAGTTGTACTACATATTGAAAATGCAACGGCATTGGACACCACAGCTCCCTGGGGTAATATTTCTGGAAGCACGGATCATTTTATGATTAAGTTTATGCACAGTAACACCTGTCTCTAAAGCAAACACTCAAAAGTAATGTCGGAAGCCCATTGAAGCTAATGCAAATGCCCACACATATATAATGATGCATTTTTATTTTATCTAATTTTCATTAAAATGGGTATTGCAAAATAATTTGTGAAAACAATAGTGCAATTTCTGAACAGAAACCTCCCCCAAGAATCCGCTTATCTTGGTCTGCATCGTTTGCTTGTACATTTAACCGTTTACTACATGGATATTTTGAATATTAATTATGAATAGAGAGATACAGTTGGCAAATAGATCAGACCATTACCTGGCGGCTCCTACAGGCGCCCTCTGATCTGGGTCCCTCTGTTTTCAATTCCGTTAAAAGGCGTATTTATGTAGTAAAGGGTTAAACAACACAACTGAAAAACGTATTTATACAGGACAAAGTCTTGGAGAATGCTCCATTAGGAACTTTCTGCAATTCATTTGCATTGCTTTAACCCATTCCCTCATATTGACGACATTTTACGACTCTGTAAACGTCACTTTGTGAAACCATTGTGATAAATAGAACATTTGCTCCTATAGGAGCAAATGCTCGATTTATCACAATGGTTTCAAACTAAAAGTTTCTAAACTTTTCCTTTTCTCTAGGTAATGCTCCTTTTCTGTAGATGTAACTAAAAATAGCCTATGAGGTAATTGGTTAAGCAACCTTCTGCTCGTATCCACTCATCGGTTGTTATTCACGGGATGGCAGCTTTTATCGTTTTTGTACATGAAACGAGTTATTTATATCCTTTGCAAGCAGTGTAGACCCAGATAAGAGCACTCTTAGATGATCTGAGCTGTTTGGGTCTGCACTGTTTGCAATGTTACACTTTTCTTTGAACTATCCCTGTATATTAATACTAAGCTTGGTCTATTTGAATTTTGGAATAGTCCATTTTCAAATCCAGCGTTGAAAGGGCGAAAGAGGTTCTATTGTATTGTCAAAACAGGCAGCTCAGCGGCTGTAAGAAGCAACCAATGTGTAGCATTATTTACAGATGTATAGATCGTATCACCCAATAATTCTATTACGCCTGGATCGTTTCCAGTCACACTTCCAATTAACCTCGAGGGAAATAATCTCTCTTATTTATATAGTTGATTCAGTGAAGAATCCTATACATATATGCCATTGTTAGGATGACTACTTGTTAGTCAGGTCAATGTCCAAGAAAGACACTTTGATACTTCAAAGAAATATGATATATTTTGTTATTTCTATAACAAGGGACTAGCGTTCCTTTAGAAATTGCATTTTACATTGACAAATGGTTGTTATTTATGTTAATAGTGAGTCGCTCCTGTACGTCACAGTTTTCCATATTTGCATACATTTTACTTATATATAAAACGATTTGTATCTCTTGGTCTGGCCAAGATAAATGATACATATCAACGATGATTGAATCCACATACATAATACTATTTGTAACCACAATAGTACTGTGTGTAATATACCAAGACAAAATGGTGACGCCAAGACGTCATCATGTTGTCTCGGCCATGTTGTCACTATTGTGACAAGTCTCTTAGTATATAAGTATATATCTATTTTATCCCAGTCATTAAAGAAAACATGTTAGAAAAAAAACCGGCAGACTAGTATCGAATGTCGGTGCCACCAGCGATTTATTGTTTTATTAAAATCGCGAATGCCGGTGCCATCAGTGATTGGTGTACAAATTTACTTTTATTGCTTTACTAGAATCGAATATCGGTGCAATCAATGATAGGGGCACACAATTTTACTAGAATCGAACATCGGTACCATTAATGATAAGTATGCAAATATACTTTTATTATTTTACTAGTATCGAATATCGGTACAATCAGTGATAGGTGTACAAATATACTTTTATTATTTTACTAGAATCGAATAGCGGTGACATTAGGGATTGCTGTCCAAACATTTTTTTTTATTAGTTTACTTGTATCGAATATCGGTGCAATCAGTGCTAGGTGTACAGAATAACTACAGATATACTTGTATTATTTTACAAGTATCAAATATCGGTACAATCAGTGCTAGGTGTACAGAATAACTACAGATATACTTGTATTATTTTACAAGTATCAAATATCGGTACAATCAGTGCTAGGTGTACAGAATAACTACAGATATACTTGTATTATTTTACAAGTATCAAATATCGGTGCCACCAGTGATAGGCGACCAGACATACTTTTATGGCACGATTCTGACACATAATATATTGTTAATTTTACATGTACAGTAGATCTACATGTTTACCATCAGCACTACCTACAGAATATAATATACATAATTATATGTAATGATATTTATCAAACATTGCGTGTTATCTATATTTACATAAAATAACACTGTTGATAGAACTTCCATATTAGCAAACAATAGACTTTCTTTAACAGTGCATATTGACCAATATATTTTTACAAGAGTCCCTTTGACTAGATGTGGTTTCAAATCTATTTCGATTTCTTCCGCATACATGTATAATTATGCAAACTGATGCCATTTATCAATATACAGTTAAGCCTACCCATAGCAACCATAAACTAAGTTCAATTCTTATATAGTATCGTGTCTTATTCTTTAAGATATCTCTTTGGTACAGTAAAAACTCTCTATAACGGCCACTAAATTACATCAAGTAGTTTGTGTGTTAATGGCAAGTGACTGCTTAAAGCAAGGTGAAAGTAAAACAGAACGCTCCCATAGGAGCGTTTTGTTTTACTTTCACCTTGCTTTAAGCAGCCACCTGCCCTAAATACCAACTAATTAACACAATTTAGTGGCTGTTATAGAGAGGTTTTACTGTATAGTAAAAAGTAAATCAGCAATTCCTCTATTTATTTCGCAGTCACACGGTCTAATATGCAACTCTTGTTCCAGTGTAAAACGCTTTGTCAAACCCTGATTGGTCTACTGCAACGCTTAGGTTCTATTAGTTCCTATTTGTTTTTATACCCCCCACAACGAAGTTGGGGGGGGGTATACTGGAATCAGGTTGTCCGTCCGTCTGTCCGTCCGTGGACACAATTTTGTCCGGCCTTGTTCTTCTACAGTTTTGCTTCAATTTTATTGACAGTTCATATATAGCCATATGACCATATAAACCTGTGCACCGCATATTTCCGTTAGGATCGGACCACTACTTCAGGAGTTATCTCCCCTTTTTAGTCCCGTACCTATGTTTTCTCGTTTTCTGGACTTTTTTATGGAACTGACTTGAGATATCAACTCTATATTTAGTACAAAGCTAAATCTAGATAAGGTACAGCTTATGTTACAATCTCAGTCCGGTTGAATAATTATTTCCAGAGTTATTTCCCTTGAACTTTAATTTTATCTTCAAATTTGGGATTTTCCAGACCTTTTTTGGAAGTGGTTGCAGATATTAACTTTATATTTGGCATAACGCTAACTCTAGATAATTAACAGCTTAATTCCCAATCTCAGTCTGTTTGAATAATTTTTGCCAGAGTTATGGCCCTTGAACTTTATTTTTTGGTCAAATTTTCAATTTTCCGGTCTTTCTTTGGAAGTGGTTGCAGATATTAACTTCATATTTGACATAAAAATAAATCTAGATGAGATACAGCTTAAGTTCAAATATCGGTCTGGTTGAATAATTTTTTGTCAGAGTTATGGTCCTTGAACTTAATGTTTTTCTGAAAAGGTACGTAGCTTTAGAACTTTGGATTTGACAAAAACCTCATGAAAGGGTCTTATTTCTCTGAATTATTCTTCATTTTTATTACATAAATTGGGTTGGGGCCTGTATTGTTTTTAAATCTCTTCATGTTTCTGTATGTACATATGTTCAGATTGATAATAGGTGTTCTGACAAGCAGACAGGTGGGGGTATTCGTTAGCCTTTGGCTTACAGTTCTAGTTATTATTATAATTATTATTATTATTATTATTATTATTATTATTATTATTATTATCATCATCATTATCATTATCATTATTATTATTATTATTATTATTATTATTATTATTATTATTATTATTATTATACCACATTTATATAACGCTCTGTTCACACAGGATTATGTGCGTTCATTAGCGCTTCAAATGAACCAATGACATAATATTATACAAAACTGAGTATACACAATGCATATACAATAATTCTAACAAAATATATTTAATAAATAGATACCGATAAGAATAATGAAATTATAATAAATTTAAGAATCACAGGTAAACTCACACTTTTTCCATAAATTTATCTGACTGTGTCATATGACTCAATATTATATTGTGTTAGCGCACTCAGATCACCAAAACTCAAATGTAACATTCTTTGCACAGTGACGGTACGTCACACAGTCATGACCCAGAACCAAATGACTTGGATGTATGTTTGGCATACAACACTACACAAACATATTGCAACATAATAAGAATAAGCCAATTAGCAGTTCATGCATATAAACTGCACAATGCAATACAAAAAATACAAATGAACAACTGTTATATACACCCAGTATGCAACCCTCTCCAGACGCTCTTATTACACATTTATTCCAGTTTGCGACCTTAATACAGCACTGTTTGGATTCTCATCTACGCACAAACTGTTAACAAATACAAGGGTTGTGATATAGTATTCATGTTGTCTATTGTTGTCAACAAATGCAAGGGTTGTGATATAGTATTCACGTTGTCTATTGTTGTCAACAAATGCAAGGGTTGTGATATAGTATTCACGTTGTCTATTGTTGTCAACAAATACAAGGGTTGTGATATAGTATTATTTGTCTATTGTTGTCAACAAATGCAAGGGTTGTGATATAGTATTGTCTATTGTTGTCAACAATGCAAGGGTTGTGATATAGTATTCACGTTGTCTATTGTTGTCAACAAATACAAGGGTTGTGATATAGCATTGTCTATTGTTGTCAACAATGCAAGGGTTGTGATATAGTATTCACTTTGTCTATTGTTGTCAACAATGCAAGGGTTGTGATACAGTATTCACTTTGTCTATTGTTGTCAACAAATGCAAGGGTTGTGATATAGCTTTGTCTATTGTTGTCAACAAATACAAGGGTTATGATATAGCTTTGTCTATTGTTGTCAACAAATACAAGGGTTATGATATAGCTTTGTCTATTGTTGTCAACAAATGCAAGGGTTGTGATATAGCTTTGTCTATTGTTGTCTCTTCATAAAACAGTAAAACCTGTCGTAAGCGGACATTCATTTTTTTTCAATAAGAGTGTTAAATAGCAGGTGGTTGCTTAACGCAGGGGAAAAGTAATGCAGAAAGCTCCTATAGGAGCTTTTTGCATTACTTTTGACCTGCATTAAGCTACCACCTGCCTTAAAGACCCATAATTAGACCTTTTTGATGGCCGCTTAAGACAGGTTCTACTGTATATGAATATGTATATGCCATAATTTAGAATTATCCCTTACCTCACTGCAAAACAAACAATGTCTGCTCATATTCGGTTTTGGTGCAATTTGGATTACTTCCATTTTTATCAAGCTTTTGAGAAACTATTGACTAAGTGTCAGACAGATTGGATCCTGATTAGATGCCGAGTTTCTCGGCGTCTTGTCTGAATCCGTGCTGCTTGGAAATGCTTGTCAGGTTGCTTATATATAGTTGGAGAAGTGTCAACATGTATTACCTACTAATTGCATGACTATCTGTAGAGAAGTGTCAACATGTATTACCTACTAATTGCATGACTATCTGGTTTACATTCAATATTAAAGTGTTCAAAATTGAGTCAGAGCTTTTATTGAAACAGTTTATTCATGTATTTTATATCGACTCCCTGGTGCACTTTTAATTTCAGTCAATGCTTATAATTATGTGAAGGGATTCTTTGAAATGTTTATGCTGATTTAATGCTTAAAAAGTAATTGTTGGAGCTAGCAGTGTAGGCCCTAATCAGAGTGCATCTTTATAAAAATCTCTTATATGAGTCTACACTGTTTTCTCATAATTGTGTTATATCATCCAGACACAGATAGGTTAAAAGCTATAGTGAAAGAGAAATGGCTGACTGATATTCATCCTGATTAAATTTGTTTTCATGGTTTCATTGTAGGAGTCGTGCACAGAATTAAAATGCATTCATTTGCAATCTGTAAACTAATTTCCATTTTCAGGAAGCTTTCTCCTGTGCCATTCCGGAGCTGGCTCCAAATGTGTTTTTCAAAGTGACATCGTGAAATCTAAAGCAACAGCGGGGAGTTTGTGCTTTGCTACACGCATATTTATAGGATCTATTGACAAGACGACGGCAAAGTATGACGCTGTACAAATTGAAGTGTCTTTAACTAATGGCAAGTCGATACCACAAACACATCTCGCTAACACCTCAGCGTTGGAAAAAGAAATGTACGTAACGAAATAGAACAGGAACACCATAACCCTTTACTTCATGAATATTCATATAAGAAAGAACGACACTATCAATCAATTGATTTTTTATAATGGCATTATGAACACAAACTTTTTAGGCTATGGCAGAAGGTATATAATCAGACTTACAGCTTAACTTCGATATATCGAACTCGGATTACTCGAACTTCGAGATAAATCAAAGTGAGACGTTTGGCCTTCTAAAATTTACAATACGGAATTATTCTAAAATGTATCACTACACATACCAAGAAAAACATGTGACAGCTAAATGCAGGTCTTACGTAATGCAGAAAGTTCATTTAGCAGCTTTCATCAGTACTTTAGATCTGCATTAAGCTATGATATTATCCAAATTAGAAATCGGATTACTCAAAATTCTGTTATTTCTGTAATTGGCATGTTCCCTTGAAGTTCGACATATCGTAGTTCAACTGTATACTATTTCATAAGCAAAAAGAGTAGCCACTGGTCAGGCGTTTCTACAGTAATCTAATATCTGGGTCTACTGTGTTTGTAAAAAATGGTAAAAGGCGTATCTATGTAGTAAAGGGTTAACATGTGTTGTAATATTGTTTCCAACCGTCATCTAGTGAATATTCATGTAAGAAGTAATAACTATATAGATATCAACCCATTCCCTCATGGGCTATTTTTAGATCCAACATATTTGAATAAATCTACCGAAAAGGAGCATTTACTAGAGAAAAGGAAAATTTTAGAATTGTGTAGTATTGAAACCATTGTGATAAATAGAGCATTTTCTCCAATGGAGCAAAATGCTCTATTTACATGTATCATAATGGTTTCAGGAAGTGACTATTACAGAGGTGTAGAAAGGCGTATTTATGGCTGAAATGGTAAATAAGCTAATTTTTTATTATGGCATCATAAAAAGGGTATGCTTTAGCATTTCAGAAAGTGTAGTCCATAATCAAATCTGTATTATTCCTAAAGAAAGCAGAGCAGAATCTAATGAGATAACTTCTACAGAGTTGTCTGCTCTTGATCTACTCTGTTTGAATATGTGTCAACATGTGTCTTTTCGGATAATGGTTAAACCTTTATCCTGCTCTCCGCAACCAGACACACATTTGTAAAGAGCATCGATCCAGACGAGGGAACATTAAACTTGGCGTCTCATCAGGATCTAAGCTGTTTGGCACTTGATCAATAGTTTCTCAAACATCTCTTATCAAACTTGCTCAAAAGTTGAACAGATACATTTTCACAGCAAGGCAATAGTTAACCCTTTCGGCGCCAAATTTATAATTGTTAAATCATTCGGTAAAATAAGGAAATAAATAAATGCAATTTCAAGGGAATAGAGCACAGATATAGAAATAGAGTTTGAGACAAAAAGTGAAGTCCCTGATCAGACGCCGCCTTGAAAATCTTTGAATTATTCTACCAAAAAGGAGAATTAACTAGAGAAAAGGAAAGGTTTTAGAATTGTGTAGTTTGAAACCATTGTGATAAATAGAGCATTTTCTCCTTTTTTATCACAATGGTTCCACAAAGTGACTTTTACAGAGTCGGCAAACGTCGTCAATATAAGGGAATGGGTTAAGCGGTCATTAAAAAGTCGAAATCTGGACTGCTAATGCAGAATAAACGTGATACAGACAGCTACAGATGGGGATTTCTGTGTGATACAGAAAGCTCCGACTACAGAAAATGTCTGTGTCACCTTTGGTTCTGCATTAAGCAACCACCTGCCTTTTAAGATTCCCATGTTCAATAAGTTCTGGCCACTTAAGACAGGTTCTATCATATACTAACTCGGTGTCACACCATAACCAGATGCTATAAAATGTACCGTTTTACCATGAAGTACAAGGTTATTATTGCAATCTTAAACCATTTGCTCCCAGTGGATTCTTCCATGCTTATATATTGGATTAGTTTATCTTTTATCTAAGGGATGTCTGGTCTAAATTCTCATGTTTGTTTTGTTTTATATTGAAATTTCTGTCAGCAAACAGTGTAGACTCTGATCAGACGCCGCATTATGCGGCGTATGATCAGAGTCTACACTGTTTGCGTACGTCCCATATATGAGATCATGGGAGCAAATGGGTTAAAAGCATTGCCGAGAATGCCATCCGACTGAATTTATTTATTTATTCAGTGTGTATTCGTGTCAGAATTGCATTGACTTGTATCTTTTTCCCCTGGGAATTTAAATATTTGTGGCTACACTGGAGTTCTACACAAACACCATAATAAGATGCGATCTATTTGTAAATACTGTCATTTATCTGTGCATGCTAAGTATTTTTTTATTGTCTGAAAAGTTGCGGTCTGTTGCATCTATTTGCATTGTTATTATACCCCCCGTTTCACCTTAATTGCAGCTAGACCGCAGAGGTCCAGATAAGATGCGTAAATTAAAACATTTCTAAGAATAACTTCTTAATTCCGAGACCAAGCTCTATGTTGTGAGCACTATTTAGACTCGCACCGAATAGACGATTCTAAAGACTGCTTACAGCATAGAGTTTGGTGGAGAAATGACGATTTTAGAATTTGAGTACGTATCATTATATGTTGCTCGGAGCTCTAGAGTATCACAAACTATTTCCAGTCCTGTTCTGTCGTATCTCATCTGGGTCCAACGTATTTGCAACGGTGGACACAAGATTTGCCAATAACCGCGCAAGCGTTCAAAATTGTGTCCGATAACCCATTACCTCATAGGCTATTTTTAGATCTAACCACTTTGAATAAATCTACCGAAAAGGAGAAAATATACATGTAGTAGACTCAGATAAGATGACGTCGGTACGAACTGTCTGATCTGGGTCTGCTCTGTTTGCTGATTAAATCATATATTTACGGTTTATGCCATGTCTAAAATAACACGTGTTCACATGGCATTGTAAAAATTAATCTAATTAGCATTCACGATGCCATTATTTCTTACAGGAATATTCAAGGAGTAAAAGGTTAAGGGCAAAATGTCCTACAGCAATATATATAAGTATTAAATTTTAAGTACTTCTAAATACCCTTTTCTGCTCTGTCGTAACTGAATCCGACACAGAATTTCCCAACTCAAACAGTTCAGTTATACATTTTGTAGTTTATTTTTAGAATATTCATGGTTGTATTCATAAAATGGCTTTAACAAAATTATAGAAACCTTACTAAGGCGCCTTTTTCATGTTTTCAGATAATTTGTGTCGGTTACCATAATTCCCCCGGGAATTCGGAAAGACAAGCAATCTGAGGCTAATAGTGCAACCCCTTATCAAATGGCCCCTTAGTGAGCCGTTTGATTAGGGTCTTCCGTTTTTACTGCTGCATCACTCTAATTCAATTTATTCAATTCGAACCACATTGGCTTATTTCGTTTTTCTATCTGGGGAAAGAAGGGGTTTGTGTATCCGAATACTAAGGATAATTGCAGTATCATTTTTATTCAATTTGTTCTTCTTTCCTTGACCGACTTTATTCCTGTTTTAATGGATATACTTTTAGAAGAATGTTTCCATCTATATAGTAAAATCTCTGTAAACCGGGCGTTAAATATGGCATAGATATCGGTATTGGAGACAGGTGGCAGCCAAATGCAGGATGACAGTTTTCAGAAAGCTCAAAATAGCTTTCTGCATGACTTTCACCCTGCATTAAGCAACCACATGCCTAAACGTATCTAAAATTCTTCTCTACTAGAGTTCCGGTTTAGAGGGTTTTTACTGTAGATGGCAAAACCCGGTTACCCCTGTCTATATGTTTGCTACATGGGGCAATGCCTGGTGCACTGAACAAACAGTTGGGGTCCCCATGAGATGTTGAGTAATCAGGATTCAAACTAGTTGACACTCGGACAGTATTTTATGAAAATAAAGATGAAGAGAAAGATCTTCTTGAATAAGAGCAAATGAAACAGTTTGCAGAAGCTATATGTTTTATTAGTATTTTACCATTTCCTTCATATAAACGAATTTTTCACGCATTTGCTAGAAGAGAAGACCCAGATGAGAGGGTTCCAATAGGAGCCGTCTGATCAGTGTCTGCTCTTTTTGCTTTTGGTATAATATATATCTGATTCTACAGTTTCAGTCTGAGCCAAAACATCCTGAGCACATATCGAGGGATTGGTGCAAAACTATTCTAACTCCTTCACTTTGTGAAGGAGTTAGAATAGTTCTGCACCAAGCCCTCGATATGCCAGTATCAATATTAAGCTAATAAATATTCATGTCATGGTTTCTTATATGAATAGTCATGGATTAAAGGGTTAATACCTTTACATAGGCATTTAAGCTTTTTTCGAAATATGTAGGATTATTATTTCAAACATTTACGTTTTTGCGACATATATTATCACGTTTTGCGGTCACATTCTGCGGCATATATTATCACGTTTTGCGTTAACATTTTGTGGCATATGCTAGGCGGTATATATTGTCACGTGTGGCGGCGTACATAGTCTCTGATGTGGCCGATTTCATATAGTGACCTCCCCTATATACAATAGAATCTGTCTTAAGCTGCCATTCATCTTTAAACACAACCATCTTGAAATACAGGTGGATGTTTATTGCACGGCCAAAGTAATGCAGACAGCTCCTATAGGAGTTTCCTGCATTGCTTTTAACCCATTCCCTCATATTGACGACTCTGTAAAAGTCACTTTGTGAAACCATTGTGATAAATAGAGCATTTGCTCCTATAGGAGCAAATGCTCTATTTATCACAATGGTTTCAAACTACAAAATTCTAAAAAATCCTTTTCTCTAGTTAATGCTCCTTTATTCAAAGAGGGTTGATCTAAAATAGCCCATGAGGTAATGGGTTAACCTGCATTAAGCTACCACTTGCCTTACAGACCCATAATTAGATCTCTTTTTGACTGCCGCTTAAGACCGGCTCTACTGTATAAGTTCGGCGGAGTCAATTTATGATGGAGAGCGCCAAAATATTCCCTAAAGCTTGCATACAATGCCGTCAGCGACAGTATCAGATATTATGCATTTGAAATGGAAATTTGAAACGCTCATCAATTGTGAAGTTCACCCAAAGCCTATTATGAATACTGATGTAATTAATGCTTGACATCTTGCACGTTAATGAAATGTGTTTTTATAATGGTATTTTGAACAAAGGGACAATCAAATAATAGTTTTTGATAATCAAATAGGATACTCTACAGAAGTCGTCTGATCTGGGTCTACCTTTCCGTCGAAAGGTGTGTCTATGAGAAAAAGGCTTAACCATTTCCCTGATCAATATTCATGTAAGAAATTATAACATAATGCATATTCATTAACCCATTCCTCCATAGGCTATTTTCAGTCCCAACCTCTTTGAATAAATCTACCGAAAAGGAGAATTCACTAGAAAAAAGGGAAATTTTAGAATTGTGTAGTTTTGAAACCATTGTGGAGCAAATGCTCTATTTATCACAATGGTTTCAAAATGCGACTGTTACACAATCGCAAAAATGCGTCACTAGGAGGGAATGTGTTAAACTATTTTTATAACGATATATGAACACATGATGTTTAGGCTCAGGCAGAAACTACAATTGTATTATACCACAAGCAAACAGAGCAGACCTTGATCAGACGGCTCCTATATGATCTGTCTGATCTGGGTCTACTCTGTTTGCAAATGCGTTTTGGTAAAAAAACATAACGAAATAACTCAGAGTAATATAATGACATTATTAAATATACAATGTATTTTGAGATTAGCGAAAATCGGAATAAATATAAAATGTTAAATGTGTTTATTTACCTGTCTTTCTGTCATGGGAGTAACACTCTAGTGGGATGGGTACTATATTAGACCAGCATTACAATATACATTAAATCATTTTCTATTTACTATGGTGTTAGTTTCATGATTTTCTAGGATAACATGTCAGTGTAACACTATGTTAAATAAATAAAGTCAGTATTTGCTCTACTGACAACTTGCGCTGTTTTACCGGCACACAACAGGCAGAATATCGAACTACAGATTCGAGATCATCTGTAAATATATTATTACCGAATGCTTCCAAACTAAACGATCAATCACTGTTTAGCGATAGAGTTTATTCTTCAATGATTAACCCTTTCCCTGTTGTATATTAATGTATGACATAAAGACGTTATGAATATTAATAAGGTTAGTTTTTAAAATGGTATATGAACACGTGACACTTTGGCTCAGGTAGAAGCTGTAGAATCAGATCTATATTACACCATTAGCAAACAGAGCAGACCCTGATCAGACGGCTCCTATAGTAGCCGTCTGATCTGGGTCTACTCTGTTGCCGATGCGTAAAATGCGCTTATATAAGGGAGAGGGTTAAATGATAAAAATCTAATGACAAACAGCGCATATCCTTAGCAGGATCTACATTGTTTTCCCAGTTCAAAGAATTAACCCTTTCCCTGCTCTTTTCAATAACACTGAATAATTATGGACAAAATAGTTATAATGAAATACGGAAGGTGGAATGTTGTAGCCATTTTAGAAGCTTAAGAACCACATCTATAAAGTTTCATTGGTAAACAGAGCAGACCCTGTTTAGACGGCTCCTATAGGAGAAATCTGTAGATGAAAACGCGTTTATATGAAGGAAAGGGTTAAATACAAACACGAGAATGTTGTCATACCGGATGTCACGGATAAACGTAAATAAATTAGCCCTTTCCCTTTTCAATATTCATGTAGGAAATTATGACATTATGCATATTTATTAGCTGATTTTTTAAAATGTAAACTTTTTTTTCAATGATTTTTTTTGCTTTGACAAATACTGTAGAAGCAGATCTAGATCTTATCAAAAGCAAACAAAGCAAGCGTCTGATGTGCACCTGTTCTGTTTGCAAATGCATGGAACTATACGTTTATATGAGGGAAAGGGTTAAGACGAATCTATAAAACCGAACCAGCATACTTATAAATCATCTGAGTTGATTGCAGAACTGAACATATTTAACAACTGAACATAATTCAACCTTTGCTTCATATTTATAAACGCATTTTCACGCACTTGTAAACAGAGAATACCAAGATCAGACGGCTCCTATATAGACCTCTAACCAGGGTCTGATTTGTTTGCTAATGGAATTTGATAAATATGTTTCTTTAGTTTCTAAAACTGCTACACTGGTCCACTTTTCATATTTCATTATAAATGTTTTGTCCATGAATACTCAATAGGTATTGAAATTTGTAATATACATAGACCAGGGAAAGGATTAACTCCTTAACTGATAGAGAAGCATTTTCTCCTTTTTGCAATCAGAATATACCCAGCTCTGGCAGCTCCTGTTTGCTTATGGCATAATATAGATCTGGGTTTACAGTGTCTGCCATCGTAAAACAGTCTCTTATTCACAATACCGTTATAAAAATGAGTTAATTACATTTGTATCTATTCGTATAGTCGTCAAATAAAGGAATAAGGCGTAATCTAGTGAATAAACATAAATTGTCCTAACCCTTTCGGCGCCAAATTTCTAATTGTCGTCTGCAATCCAGGTTTGTTAAATCATTCAGTAAAATAAGGAAATGAGATAAATAAATGCAAATTTCAAAGGAATGAAGCACATATATAGAAATAGAGATTGAGACAAATAGTGAAGTCCCTGATCAGACGCCACCTTAAAAAGGCGGCGTCTGATCTGGGACTGCACTATTTGTCGTGGTGCATATATGCGTCTGCGACGGTGAAATGTTTAAAGTGATAGTCTCAACTACCAACCTGTTTTAAAAATGCCAAACAAAGACATAAATCATTTGTTTATATGCTGAAAAGAAGTATATCACAAGAAAACCAGTCGTCGAATAAACGCCGAAGAAAACACAACTTTCATGTGTTTGATGACGAAGACCCGTTTTAGTAGACAATGTATTAGTATTTATTCGGGTCACGTTTAAGTTTCGTTAACTGTTCGACCAAGGCCAATAATATACATGTATTGTAGGACAAAAATATAAGTATCGATGAAAACTGTTTTGCAGACGAAATATTACTTGGCGTGCAAAGAGTTAAAAATCTCATCCGAAACAGGAAAAAAGAAATTCAGACAATACAAGCAGTTTACACCCTGATCAGTGGTCACTTGCCTTATCTCATCAGTATCTAAACTGTACGGAGAAACATTTTTTGTCTTCTACAACTTCAAACTGTAATTGCGTGGTGTCTCGGCTGGGTCTAAACTATTTGCATAAGTAATTACAAAATTAATCTATTACTATTAGTATGCAAAGAGTGAAGAACCAGGCAGAATCTATTAACCCTTTCCCTGTTCTATGTTTATTCTAAATGAATATTCATGGACAAAATAGTTATTTTGTATCACAGTGGCATTTTTCAATATAAGTTCAAATTGGCAATCTTCATAATAATGATTGAACATACCAACTTCCAAGTTTTATGATATTATTGAAAATATGCGTTCATTGTAGGGACTTCTTCTTTAACCCATTACTTCATATTGACGCCTTTTGGCGCCTCTGTAAAAGTCACATTTTGAAACTATATAGTCACAGTATGCGTCTATTTTCCTTGATTTACGGACATAAAAACGTACAGAAAATGAAGCTTTTTTTGTCTATAATTCTTAAATAAATTCCATTTTTAAATTTTTTATCGATATCTCTATCTTTTTTTAAATATCCTATACGCATTATATATATTCAGTTTTGTACATGCAACTTAATCATGTGAAGCGCTTTTCAACGCACACATCTTGTGTGAAAAGAATGCTTGATGGAGTGGAGGGACCGGTATGGGTATTGCGGCAGTTGTAATGATATTGTTCATGTATGTACCTCTGCTTCATTACCTTAAGCATGCCATTCTATGGGCTGTGGCATATTTGGGTGTAGTTGCTTCAGAAAAGGGAAACAACTACACGCAGGTGTACATTGCCACATATCGGCTTCATATTTTTCATGTCATTAGTTTGTTCACTGTATATGTATAAACACCAATGCACTGTTTGTATCCATTTATATGAATGCTCTCCTTATCTGGAGGTAATAAAGATTATTATTATTATTATTATTATTATATAAATGTGGTATAATAATAATAATAATAATTGAGATAAATAAATCCTATGGAGCAAATGCTCTATCGATCACAATAGTTTAAAAACTACACAATTCTAAATATGTCCACTTCACTAGTAAATGCCCCTTTTCGGTAGATTTATTTAAAGAAGTTTGTCTAAAATAGCCTATGAGAGAAAGGGTTAAGGGACAGGCTTTTGCTAAATGCAGAAAGAACGTCTAACTAGAAACAGTTCCTTAACGATCGTCGTCATGCATTGCGATGTCCTGGTCTTAAACATACATAGTTAGATTTTTGAAGACAACGTTATCCTTAGATCATTGGCTCCAGACAGTTTCGGCGACTGTCAGCCGACTTGGTCACTGGTGAACTGTGAGATGTGCCCTGGGATTACTTCCCCTTTTCGCCGCAACGCTTTGCGGTGAACAAAGGTTTGTAAATGCCACTGAGACGATAGGCCAAAAACTGTCTGGAGCCAATGATCTAAGGTTAGCAGTATAATAATAAGTTTGTCTCCATGCATCATTCCTGCTAGATGAACCTTTTCTCTAATCACAGTTAGATTTGTTTGAAGAGTCCTATTTAGAGAGATTTATAGCAATATTCTATTTCATCCTTTAGAGACGTTTATTGCAATCTTCTATTTCTTGCTAAATAATTCTTAATGATGTTCATTATTTAGATGATGTTATTCATTTGCGATGTTCTGTTCCAAATGACATATAATAATGGTTGTTTTCTTCTATTGAAAAACATGTAAATCATCCTTGATGGTTTAGTTTAAATATAATTACTTCATTTCCATGTTTATTACCAAGAATTTGATTAGCTTTACAGGATTCAATATTTAAACCAGAGCTCCAGATAAAATGTGTAAATTAAAACATTTTCAAGAATAAATCCTTTATTTTTACACCAAACCCTATATTATGACCACTCTGATCACTCTTTTAGAATTATTTCGAAGAAACGACTCTAAAGAGTTGTCACAACATAGAGTTTTGTTGAGAAATGACGATTTAAGTACATGAGTACGCACGGTTATATGTTGCTCTGACTTAGACATGTTTATTTAGCCTCGTTGGTCTGTCTTTGTGACAAATTCAAGAATTAAGATCACAATATTAATTTACACTCTCCCTGATTCATCATTATAAATACATGTACAGTAAAACCTCTCTATTACAGTCACTAAATTGTGTTAATTAGTTGGTATTTATGGCAGGTGGCTGCTTAAAGCAATGTGAAAGTAAAACAGAACGCTACTATAGGAGCGTTCCGTTTTACTTTCACCTTGCTTTAAGCAGCCAAAGTTAGTGGCCGTTATAGAGAGGTTCTACTGTATGTAACGATTGCTGCTGATCTTGTTTCACCAGTTCAACTCATGGGTTATCTTTAACTTTCCCTCATATAAACGCGTTTCCACGCCTTTTGGTAACAGAGTAGACCAAGATCAGACTGTTCATGGACAAATCCTCTATACATATGCCACTATAAACATCCTGCTAAACAAACATTCACAATACCATTAATTCTTACATGAATATTCACGAGGGAAAGGATTCACCGGTTTCAAAAGCTATGGATGAAATGTGGAATGCAACTTAAAAATTTAGACCATTTCCACATTTACATACAGTAAAACCTCTCTATAATGGCCACTAAATTACATCAAGTATTTTGTGTTAAAGGCAGGTGGCTGCTTAAAACAAGGTGAAAGTAAAACAGAACGTTCCTATAGGAGCGTTCTGTTTTACTTTAACCTTGCTTTAAAGCAGCCACCTGCCCTAAATACGAACTAATTAACAAGATTTAGTGGCCATTATAGAGAGGTTTTACTGTGCGTGTAAATATTATATAACGCTCATTTCTAACCAAACAAGCTTCCTTAGCTTTATCGTATTATCAATGCATTGTATTGTTTTGCAAACAGTGTAGAACTAGATCAGGCATTACGTCAATATGACGTATCTTATCACTATTTACGATGTATAAAAAGATAGAGAACGAATTTTGTATGCGTGCTGTTGAGTGTCCAACAGTATCATAAACGCGGCAGCTGATCTGGGCTTACACTGTCTGCAATGCAATACATAAGAACCTGTCTTAAGTGGTCATTTATTGATTGAACATAGGAGTCCTAAAAAGTAGGCGTTTGCTTAACATTGGGTATCTATTCTGATTAAGCCTGTCCATATAAACGTCTTTTCACGTCTTCGCAAACAGAATAGATCCAGATCAAATGGTTCCTTTAGGAGCCGTCAATGCAGAGCCGAGTCTGCTCCTTTTGCTTATTGTATAATATAGATATGATATTGCAGTTTCTGCCTGAGTCAAAATAGCCTGTGTGTATATACCGTTATAAAAATAGAAACAAGTAATAGATACAGTACGAGTCTTACTACCAAAGTGTCTTCTTACAACCGTTATCAGGACAGTTTGTTCGCATGACCGAAGACGTGTCCGAGGCGTAGCGGTTGTAAGAAGACACTTTGGTAGTAAGACGAGAACATGTATCTTACTTGTACGACAGTACGTTGTAGACTTTTAATTTTGATTAAAAATGAATATTTCACAAATGAGTACAAAATGTTTTCCCCTTGGTCCACCCAATTCAAATCCTAGGTAGATAGGTTTTAACCACAAGAATCACGTGCGTACAAAAGTGTCCACTTACAACCGTTATCAGGACACTTTTTCAATAGCTTTGCTGGGGGTATGTCGTACAATATCTAGTTACACATGTAGTATTATACCGTGAGCCACACGGTTGGTCGGTACCATCTTTGGTGAATAAGGCTCATGGTCATTTTTTGAAAGATATATATCCCTAGATCAAGAAAACATGTGATAGCATTTCAGCAACTTGAGCACCTGAGTGTTATTGCGTTTTTTCTAAACCCACCCTGAAATGTTTTGAGCATAGGCGAAAAAAGGCAAATTTCACTGTAAATAGCTCTAAATTGTCAAGAAGGTACTGATGAATTACTTTGTACACTATATATTATAGTTTGCAAACAACAATTTACATTTACCACTCTGTCTTGAAACATGCACACGCAATTCATATTTTTAAAAAGGGAGATAATTCGCATAGAAAAAACACCTCATTTGTTAAAATATAATAAATGATTTCAATATTATTCTTCAATAATCACAGTAGTGTGTCATACATCTTCTTCTGAATAGAAGGTTTCAAATGTAAAACATACAAAAACACCCATTCAAGAGTTATTTTGTTATTACCTCCCTTTTAATTAAAAAAAATGTATCTAAAATGTTGTGTGTCTGTGGAGAATTACTTTCAAGCTGAAACTTTTGGCATGTAGTATATACAAAATATTAAAATGTTACCGCATAACTTCAATGGGAAATCAAAACAGGTTCTGGGAGTTTGCAAGTTACCTCCCCCAAGTGACATTTGTCACAGACCGTTCCAAGGCATCTCCTTGTTATGTCTGTGTTTCTCTTTGTGTGTTTTATATACTTTTTTTGCTGTTTGTTGTCGTGGTGCTGTTTCGGCAGTTGTGTGTTTTGTATTCGGTGTTTCCTGCACGATTTATACATGTACTTTTATAATGATTCATTGTGGGATTTTTTATTACAGTTGATGTTTCACTGATAAAGTCTTTACAAAATTTGTAAAAACCAGTTTAAGGATGCTTTCCTTATTCAAAGTAAAATAAGAGAATAAGTAAAATTGACAAACATTTTTGAATTTTGAAAAAGAAACAGAAATACAAAAGTTACATTTTTTACATCTAACATGCTTTAGATAAGTGTGTATTTACAAAACTTGGAATCTGAAAGGTCATCAGAAACTTTTGCAACAGGTAATTTCTTTCAGAATATTTTGTGTCTACTGGTTTAGGCATAGGACTCTACTTAAGCTCTAAGCAATTACACACCACCCTCTAGTATATATGCAGATGAATGCAGTGTAAATGAAAGTAACAATATTCACTTAAAAATCAGACTCATTAGCTGTTTCTTCAACACCTGGAGTATCTTCATCAGCACTTCTTCCATTGTCTAATTCAAAGACGGAAGCCTGATTTTCACAGTCTTGCAATCTGCACATATCAGTGAATTTTAGACCATTTGACAAACATGTACAGTTTGGCAGTGTGCATTTCCTTGCACAGTAAAAGGTAATAAATCAAAGACTGCTTCAGGTGCCGGCTGACCATTCATCCAGTGCACAACCAACTTTTCAGTGCCATCTTCCAAATCAAGTTTACATCCTCGACCAACAGGGCTTGGAATGCCTGGGTCCTGTTCAAGACAACGTCTACAGATGGCTGCCTGGTAGTTGGCTCTCCGAGCATGCTCTACTAAACAATCAAAGCATGGAGGAAGCTAGTGACTTTCTATTGCACCTTTCTTTGCACAGAATAAAAGTACAAAAATGAGTCATGCAGGAAATACCACATACAGAACAAACACTCGCCCGAACAGCAACACAAGGAAACAGCAAATGTACATGGGTAGAAAAAACAACAAGAGACGCACAAAGACAAAACAAACATTCAATAGGAGGAAGATGGAAGTACCGCCTTGGAACGGTCAGTGACAAAAGTCACCGGGGGTTTAAACCGGTTTATGGGCGCCCAACCTCACCCTTATTCCATCCCCATCCTAAAAGACAAACAGTGTAAATAAACGTATCCCCTCTCCGACTAATCTACAACAACCGCGACAGCAAATACAGTGGTAAAGTGCATGTATAACAAAAAACATTTAATTGAACATACTGTATCCACCTATCGCTAGTGTACTCAATGATTGAGCTGCAAACAGAGTAACTGTAGAAAAGTAATAAAGGGTACGACAAAAATGAAATAGTACAGATATCCGACGTTCTCCTTCCATTTCTGGATTTAAGAGGTCGCCTTCATAGAGTACTAAACCTTTCTTGTCGGCGTACATGCAAAGAGGCCAGCGTGATTGCCAACTGTAAAAGGGTTCACAACCAAACATGCAGTATGTTGTAATAATACAGGATCATATCCCTTTTTAATGAATTGTTTTATATATTTGATGAACAAAGTGAGAAAATGGGTATGTCCAATAATTCTACGAAGTTTGTAAATCACATCACCATAAAATTCAGGATGTGAAATACCGTGTCGCAAAAGTACCTTGAGATTACATTTGTACTTGCCAATAAGCGAGAGATTTCGATAGTAAAATTTAGAGAAAGTTTTTCTTAGTTTATGGTATCTATATCCTTGTTTAAGCAATTTTTCAGTTAAAATGAGATTTCGACTGTTAAAATCGTCAATAGATGAACAAGCTCTAGCAAAACGAATAAGTTGAGATATATAAACCCCGTAAGATGGAGCACGGGGAACATCCCCGTCAAGATGAGGAAAATTTACAATATTAAAATCAAAATCATCTCTTTTGTCATATATTTTAGAAGAAATCATTCCATTATTAATTTTAAGGTCTAGGTCAAGAAACGCTGCATAATTGTCGGAAAAGTCATATCTAAGATCATTGACCTAAGAAGATGATATGTTTGGTGCATACATGAGGCAAGTGAATCGTTCTAATTTTTCAATAAATGACAAAGAAAGGTCCCATTTCTAGAAATATGTCCTGAATGTCACTGCATTTTGTCAAGAGTTTCAAAGCACCGGCTTTTCCTTTTCCAGAGAATGCACTCACAGTGTTACATCCTGTACATGCATGCATTCCAATGAGCGCTCGACAAACATCTACGCCAAGAGCGGCGGGAATATTTCGAATATCAACCAGCCTCATTCGGGTCCTATTTCCACATTTTTGGAACAAGTGTGTCCCAATCTTGTCACTGAATGCCAAAGACATAATGAAGATGGCTGTGTCTTCAGAACAGGTTACCGCAGCTTGATAGCCCTCTTTCCCTGCATGAGCAGCATGGAATAGTAGGCGTCCGTTTCTTCCTGCTGGCACTGAAGATCTGGTACTTCTTCACTTTCATGAAACGTGATCTTGAAACATTTATCTATCACAGTGGCATACACAATATTCCGCTGCAGCTTTTGCCTATACTCTTCTTTCATCCATTCATTTACTAAAAAGATGATGAGACTGGTTTTGTTCTTAACAGAACTCAAGAAATTCCTCCATTGTCTCACGATCTGCGTGCTTGTTATGTTCTGAAGCTGATGGCCGGCCTCTTCACCCATCTCTCACTATTCTTGATTGACCCTTCAACATAGGTATCAAAAACTATGTTGATCCTGTCACTCCCTGCACCTTCTTTGAGTGCCATAGCAAAAATAGTTGTGGCTATATCCCCAAAAGAGATGTGGTCACCTTTAACCAGCTGTACCAAGTTCATTGCATCGATGACTGTGACACAATTGCTTGGAAAACGTTCTGCAACATTTACATTTTTCTGCAAAGTTGTGGCTAAAGAGGCCTTGTTGGTCTTTCGCAGAAATCCATCTGGTGTGGATAAAGCCCAGGGCATTGGTCCAAGCGGATGAGAGAGGATTTCCTCCATCCGTAGATTGCGGCCTTGTACCATCACTATGATGCGTCCAACCAAAGTTCTGTCAGCCTTTAAGATTTTCACCCTGCCTCTTGACTTGACCTCTTTCTTCTGAAACACGTTTCTAAATGTTTTCAGCTTTTTTGTCTCAATTGGATCATGAAATATCTTTGCTGGAGGATCACTCTCTAGTCTATCAGCTTTAAAGTTTGCATATGCTTCCTCTCTCCTATTTCCTTTGCATTTAACAAGTCCAGGGCAATATATCTAGGTGCTGAATTTGCAGTAGAGATACTAACAAGGTCTTGCATGTCTGAAAATAGGCAAACCCAATCCCTGATAAGACCAACAATTGTAGACAGTGCCTCTTCATCCTTTTGGATTTTGGTCTGATGCAACTCTGTATGGCAAACTTCTGATTTGTTACTTTGCACCATGTCCCGTAACTGCCTTAGAAATGCACTGCGATACTCAGTGGTTATGTAGTACCGCTTAATAGCACTAGCATTCAGGCTGAATCTCACTGTGCCTCCAGGAGTTTGTGTGCCTTTGTTTACAGTGACCTCAGTTGTTTGGTCGACAGGAATCCGTCCAAAAGGGTTCTTTCTGGACATCTGCACAGAGAACTGACCTGATCTGAAGGCTTCAAAGATTTTGAGGATGCTTGTCTGGAAGATTTGTCATCTGAGCAAAATACGGTGTCAGGTATCGGACATAATTGAGTTTATCATACGCAAAGCACCATGGAATCATGTGTCTGATGGCATGAAGGTGTAGGTCCCAGTTATCCTCACGGGAGACATGAATAAGACCAAGAATAACAATCTCTACTAAATCTACATATGAGAACCAGAAAGATGAGAGATCCCCATTGTTGTGACGTAGATGTTCAAGAAAGTCATTCCACAGTGCTGCAAGCTCAGTTAAGAGTGGACTTTGCAGTAATTTGTCAAATATGTCTTGATTCAATTCACTATCCATATCTGTCACTTGACCTAAGAAAGTCATTCACATTACAATCTTGTCATTTGCGACTTTCAATCGTCATTGCTATGTCCAAAATAGGTGAATGATTTCTCAAGTTTGCTGCCTCTAATAAGGCTACCATTTAGTCATGGCTCTGAAGACTAACCAATCGTTCATCGTCTAGTTTGGATGTAGACATATGTATTATACATTGATTCTCATAGGACTCCTTGTTCTGAGACTGTGCCATTTTGAAAGGCAAGTATGCCCTGTATCTGATATGTCCTGTATATGTCAAATACTTTTACAAGTTAAGAAAATTATCTGGGCTTGTTTCAGAAGGGGGGTTGCCTACTATAATCTCTCCAAAATAATGGTGACTGTTTCCGTATTTCTCAACAGGGACATAGATTTATCAGTCATGTGTATTATCTGTCAATCAGGAACGGCAATGAGGATTTTTATGCACTCCATTTCATAACAACTAAATTAATCATCATTTTCAATCCCCCCATTAACCTTTCGCATGCTACGGGCGGATGAGTTAATACCTACGCAAACAGTTTTGATCCAGGTGAGACGCCGAGTAAATCGGCGTCTCATCAGGATCCAAACGTTTTGACACCCTGATTGCATTTCGGTAGACAAATTGATAATAGCTTGAATTTTGAAAATGTAGTAGGTGAAAAATTATGTTAAAATAATTTGCTTAGCAGGCTAAAGGTTAATTCAAGTCTATTATTCCAAAACATTACTCGAAATTGGTTTTGTGCATTGTTTTGATCAGAAATACACTAAATGGTACCTACAACAATATTTAAACGATGTGGTTTCATGAAGAATGCAAGTTTCTTAAGTATGGGAGAAATAAACTGCCCCCTGTCCAGTATGTATGTCCGAAAACGCGGTATCTTGGGGCGGTGTGTTAAAGGGCAGATAACTCACAGGTGCTCAAACTAATACAATGCTATCACGCATTTCCTTAATCTACAGACCTATACCTTTCAAAAAATCATATTCAACCTTATTCACCCAAAATGGTACCAATCGGCCTGAATTATGGCTTTGGCTCACGGTATTAATGGTGTCATTGCTTCTTAATTATGTCTCCCCCATTTATGGGGAGATATATTGTTTTTGCCAGAGTTGTCTGTCCGTCCGTCCGTCTGTCCGTCTGTCCGTCACAAACTTGTGTCGCGCGTATCTCTGAAACCAGTTGGACTAGAGTCACCAAACTTCACAGGAATGTTCACCAGCATGAGTTGTTGTGCACCTATGGTTTTTGAATTGTCTCCCCTTGATAATTTTGGATTTATTGCCCCTGATGACTTAAAATTAGAAAAAATTTGTGTCGCGCGTATCTCTTAAACCGCTGGTACTAGAGTCACCAAACTTCACAGGAATGTTCACCAGTATGAGTTGTTGTGCACCTATGGTTTTTGAATTGTCTCCCCCTGATAATTCTTGAGTTATTGCCCCTGATATGAATACTTAAATTTATACAAACTTTGTGTCGCGCGTATCTCTGAAACCAGTAGGGCTAGAGTCACCAAACTTCACAGGATTGTTCACAAGCATGAGTTGTTTTGCTCTTAGGTTTTCTGAATTATCTCTCCTGTTAACTTTGGAGTTACTGCCCCTGATGACTTAAAATTAGACAAACTTTACTTAGTGTCGTGCATATCTCTGAAACCACTAGGGCTAGAGTCACCAAACTTCACAGGAATGTCGACCAGCATGAGTTGTTGTACAACTTGGGTTTTTGAATTGTCTTCCCTTGATAACTTTGGAGTTATTGCCCCTGATATGATTACATTAAATTAGAGAATTTTTTTGTCATGCATATCTTTAAAACCACTAGGGCTAGAGTCACCAAACTTCACAGGAATGTTCACCAGCATGAGTTGTTGTGCACCTGGGTTTTTAATTGTCTCCCCCTTATAATTCTTGAGTTACTGCCCCTGATATGTTAACTTAAAATTAGAGAAACTTTGTGCTGCACGTATCTCTTAAACCAGTAGGGCTAGAGTCACCAAACTTCACAGGAATGTTCACCAGCATGAGTTGTTGTGCATCTGGGGTTTTTTAATTGTCTCCCCTGATAACTTTAGAGTTACTGCCCCTTATGACTTAAATAAGAGAAACTTTACTTTGTGTCACATGTATCTGAAACCACTAGTACTAGAGTCGCCAAACTTCACAAGAATGTTGACTAGCATGTGTTATTGTGTATCTGGGGCTTTTGAATTGTCTCCCTCTGACAATGTTGGAGTTATTGCCCCTGATGACTTAAACATTAGACCCTGATAAGTTTGAAGTTACAGACATTACACTTGTGTATTGGAAAGAGGTTGGGAGGGGGAGACATCTGTTTTTGTGACAAAAACAAACCTCTAGTTGATTATTGACATAAGGGTTGATTATTACACAAACCCTTTAACTATTTTCGTGCCAGCAGTGATACTGTAATAACGTTTGTAAACAGTGTTGATCCAGACGAGATGCCGAGGATCCATTCTGTCGGTCATTCTGTCTGAAAGTTTCAGAAGAAACAGAAGTAAAAACATTGAGAATTGTACTTCGTGCTAGCAAATAATTTGTATGTTTCATTGTATTACTTGAGTATCCTAAAGATATAATTTACATGTATCTGTAAAATTATTTTATGTTGAAGACAGATCATTGTCACCCTCTGTGCATCCTGTTACACAGATCTACAGAGAGTGTTGTAAGATGCATCAGTACAGTATATAGATCCATAGAGATTGTCGTTAAATGCATCTATACATTATTACAGATATTCGGTGATTGTCGTAAATTGTATATGCCATAGACACTCATTTACATCTTAAATATATTACGTCTCACAGTAAAACCTCTCTATAACGGCCACTAAATTGTGTTAATTAGTTGGTATATTTAGGGCATGTGGCTGCTTAAAGCAATGTGAAAGTAAAACAGAACGCTCCTATAGGAGCGTTCTGTTTTAATTTCACCTTGCTTTAAGCAGCCACCTGCCTTTAACACAAAATAATATCTATGTAATTTAGTGGCCGTTATAGAGAGGTATTATTTTAAGCCATAGATACGCATGGTAACGCCTTTACAAACTGAAAAGACACAGATCAGACGTCTCTTGTATGAACTGTATGATTAAGATCTTACATGTTTTGCTTATCGAACATTAAATATCCGATTCTACAACTCCTGAAATAGTCAAATTAATCTCTTGTGCATTAGCCATTGTAAACATTCATTTAACCCTTTCCTCCATGAATACGTCTTTCTACGCCTCTGTACAAATCACCTATTGAAACCATCGTAATAAATAGAGCTTTTGCTCCTATACATGTAGGAACAAATCCTCTATTTATCACAATGGTTTCAAACTACATAATTCTAAAAAAATCCTTTTCTCTAGTCCTCCATGAATACGTCTTTCTACGCCTCTATAAAAATCACCTATTGAAACCATTGTAATAAATAGAGCATTTCCTCCTATAGCAGCAAATGCTCTATTTGTCACACTGGTTTCAAACTACATAATTCTTAAAAAATCCTTTTCTCTATAGTGAATGCTCCTTTTCGGTAGATTTATTCAAAACGGTTGTATCTAAAAATAGCCTATGCGGGAATGGGTTAATGAATATTCATGAAGTGATTTTTTTCCATATATGTTCATGAGCTAGATGCTTATTTCCATATGTTTACATTACTATACATGTAGCTATCTAAACACAGCCTGTCTGAAGTGACTATTCATTTATTGAACACAAGGGTTTCAAAGCAGGTTGTTGTGTAATGCAGAGCCAATGTTGTGCAGAAAGCTCCAATATGAGATTTTTTGCATTACATTTGACCAGCATTAAGCTACAACCTGACTTAAAGACCTCTATTATTTTTTTAAATGGTCGCTGAAGACAGGTTCTACTTCAGTTAAATACGTTTAACTAATTCTCTCCTAGGCTATTTTTAGATCCAACCTCCTTGAATAAATCTACCGAAAAGGTGCATTAACCTAAAACGGACAGTTTTAGAATTATGTAGTCTTGAAACCATTGTGATAAAAAGAGCATTTGTTCCTATGGAGCAAATGCTCTATTTATCACAATGGTTTCAAAATGTGAATTTTTAGAGGCGCAAAAATGCGTCACTAGGGGTAATGTGTTAAAATCCTTCACGTCATATGATTGCTCTTTACCCCTTTCCAAAAATCGTAGACCAATATCAGATAGCGCATGTAATAGCAGCCTGCTCAGGGTCTGCTGTGGCTGATCAGGGTCTGCTTTTGAATCGATATACAATAAAACCCCTCTAATGCGACCACCAAAAAGGGGGC
Source organism: Azorinus chamasolen (assembly GCA_963576725.1). NCBI lineage: Eukaryota > Metazoa > Mollusca > Bivalvia > Cardiida > Solecurtidae > Azorinus > Azorinus chamasolen. Next base: position 93,799,240 of record OY755235.1, on the reverse strand, counting down.
ATAGTTCACAATGGCAAAAGCAGACTTAATGCAGGACGAGAGTTATGCAGCTTTCTGCATAACTTTCGTCCCGCATTAAGCAGCCACCTGCTTATGAAGACAGCCATAATTCTTCATTATGTGGTCGCATTAGAGGGGTTTTACTGTACATTTGTAGATATATTTCTACAGCTTTTCCAAGGTCATAATATTGTCATTATAACCATCCAACTGATTAATATTCATAAAGTCCACATTTCTGACATGATTACTAATCAGGTAAACATACATGTACAGACATCATGAATATTAACCCTTCTCTTGCTGAATTTTAAAATACATTTCTCCTTCTTTACCCATGCCCTGATGTATATTTACATATATATTGACTGTGTACAAGTATTTCGCGGTGCAATCACTGCTGTGGAGTGCACTGGTTGCACAATCAACTTGTAAATCGTGCATACCCTGATGAGACAGCTCCTGCAGGAGCTGTCTGATCTGGGTCTTCACTATTTACAGGTAGGTATATTGACGTGAATAGCAAGCGAAGGGTTAAGAATAAATGTTAGATTACAGTGTACATTCATATATTACTCACCTAGATTTTTTATGATTAAATTTTCTTCCTCTCACAAGCGTAAAGAACAGTAGTTTTCTAAGCTGTCCTATTAAGCGGTTATTCATTTATTACATGTAAACATAGGAGTCTTAAAAAGCAGTCGGTTGCTTAATGCAGAGCAAAAGTAATACAGAAAGCTCCTATAGGCTATTGCTGCATTACTCTTGGCCCGCATTACTGTTGGCCTTACAGAACCATCATTATGTGATGCTCCAATCTGTTTGTTAATATGCAAAAAGAATAGACCTAGACCAGACTTGCGGCTGCATGGTTGCGCCATATGGTAGGAGTGCTTAATATTGTAGGCGAATGACTCAATGACCAGGGGAGTAAATGTACAGTCGGCTGAGCGGTCAATCGGACTGAAAGTAGACTTTAACTAGGTACTTTTTTTTAAATATTCCTCCATGGCCAAAAATTCACATATGTCATTATAAACAATAATCTAATTAGTACTCCTGGTGTAATTATGTCTTACATAAATATTCATTAGGTAAAGTCTTACTCTCCTCATTCCGTCTCAGTGCTTTCTAATATTTCAGTCATGGAAAGGAAACTCATACCAATTCCTATCGACAGACGACAGTATTACAACAGACGACTTTCCCTTTCGAGGAAATGACTTATTGAGTATCCTCTCTCCTTCAAATCTTGTCGTCTGCTACAATTCTCAAACTATGGTGTTCTGGATTGTTTCTTTCCAAACATCACTATCCCATTGACCGTTAGTTCTAGTTCATGTGTCTCATCAACATATGAACTGTGTACAAAGGTCAACACAATTGACTCTTCCCCTGTAAAGAACAATGACATCATGAATATTTATTAGCTGATTTTTTATGATGGCATATGTATACAGAATGTTTTTGCTCAGGCAGAAACTGCAGAATCAGATCTATTTTAAACCGTATGCAGCCAGAGCAGACCAGAGCAGACCCAGATCAGACGGTTCCTAGAGGAGCCGTCTAATCTGGGTCCACTCTGTTTGCAAATGCGTGAAAATGCGTTTATATGGAGGAAAGGGTTAAGCATGTAGCCATGTATCGTGAACTTCTATTTCATTGTAAGTGGGATCGTAAACTTCTGTTTCATTATAGGTGGTATGATAAAATTTCGATTTCATTGCAGATGGAATGATACATTTGCTTATTTCATTGCAGGTGGAATGACTTCTCAGCGAGGTTCACAAAACCGTTGGATAGTTACAGCTTCCGGATTGACGTGACTCTATCTGACAGCCAGACTTTTGTAGTTTTTGATGACATGAAGGTCGATAACTGCTCTCGTAAGTATAACCCGATGGCAAGTGTGCTTCTTGCGTATCTGAGCCATTACTTATACATGTAGCATCTGTCTGTCATGTGACTTTATTCAAATCTCGATGAAGATTTATATTGTAACCCTATCCCTCGTATTTAAACGCCTTTTCACGCATTTGCAAACAGAGTAGGCCTAGATCAGACGGGTCATAGTGGAACCCACTGATCAGGGTCTGCTCTGTTTGCTTATGGTATAATATATAGTATGATTCTACAGATTTTATCATGGCTAAATATGCCTGTGTCCATGTACTATTATAACAACTAATAACCCTGAAGTCAGTATTTCTTACATGAATATTAAACAGGTAAAGGGTTAACCCTTTCACCACCAATGTCACAAAAATGCGCCACGACAAATAGTGCCTTGAAAAGGCGGCGTCTGATCAGGGACTTCACTTTTTGTCTCAACTCTAGTTCTATATCTGTACTTTATTCCTTTGAAATTTGCGTTTATTTATCTCATTTCTTTATTTTACCAAATGATTTAACAAAAGTAGCTTGCAGACGACAATTAGAAACTTGGCACCGAAAGAGTTAAATTGCAAAGACGAAACCAACCGAAGTGCAAAACAGCGTGGATCCTGATATGACGCCAGCTTACAAAACGTCTCACCTGGATCAACTCTGTTTGCGAGGCCCATCACGGTTTCGCCGTAGCAGTCTCAAGGATAATTGTTGTCGGTTCTTTTCTCCGAGCTGTTCAGGTGTTAAAATGGCATTGATTTTTTCCCGGTTAAAAAAAAGTTTAACAAATGTGTAGACTATCAATCGGATTACTTCCCCCGTCACCGCATCTACTATACATTGTACCTTGTATTAAATACAATTTGCAAATGGCATTTTCACTCATTAGATCCGATTTCGATCCATCTGTTTGATAGTTTACATACACCCATAGATTTAGCCCATTTATGCCCGTTTTATTGAAAAACCGCCCAGGTCTTGCGTTGGAGCCAATCTGGAGCGAACAGAATATTGACTGGATAAGCCACTGTTGATGATGGGTTCAGCAGATATTGCTGACCCTGATCTGGGTCTACACTGTCTGCTATGTTTTTTTGAAGGGACTGTGTACTGATGGGTTAATTATCTGATCTAGGACGAAATCAACATAATAACTTGAAACAAACTGTTTGATAAGCCCAATTTCTCAGTATACTTTTATGTGCAAATTTATGTGATGAACATATCTTATTGTCCTTTCAAGAAGTGTCTATGTAAGTTTTTTCTGCTGATTGGGCACTTGACATTAATTTATCCATCAAACAGTGCAGACATGGTCAGAGGTCTCCACCGGGAGTTCATCCAATATGGGTTTACATGTTTTCGCCTATGTCATTTTGGGGCACTGGACAAAGTTTAACAAACCGCTCCAAAAGTTCAATTGTCAAGTAGTTTGGAACAATGAATAGAAGGGCACTTATTGTTACAAATATGATATTCCAGCAACCAATTTCCCTCCACTCACTTCGTTGATTTCTCAGAGTTTCAGATAAGATTCGTAGATTAAAGCATTTTCAAGAATAACCCCTTTGTTTCTTCCTCAAACTGTATGGTGTGACCACTCTTTTGAATCGTCTCTTGGAGACGAATTTTCCTTTTCTCTAGTTAATGCTCCTTTTCGGTAGATTTATTCAAAGAGGTTTTATCTAAAAATAGCCTATGAGGTAATGGGTTAATTGTTATACACGTAATTCCATTTGAACATTGAACATTTTTGTATAGGCATTACATGTAACTGTAGAAGTTTATCTATGGTACACCGTAAGCAAACAGGGCAGATCCTGACCATACAGCATCTATAGGAATATTCTGGTCTGGAGCTACTCTGTTTGCAAATGCGTGATAACTCGTTTTACATGGAAGAAAGGCTTAAACGAAAAATTTGGTAAATTCGAATTTAGATCTGTTAGGCCGATGGCTACTTAACCCATTTGTGCCCATGATCCCATATATGGGACGTAGAAAAACAGTGTAGACTCTGATCAGACGCCGCATAATGTGGCGTCTGATCAGAGTCGACACTGTTTGCTGATAGGAAATTCAATATAAAACAAAATAAAAATGAAAAGTTAGACCAGACATCCCTTAGATAAAAGATAGACTTATCCAATATATAAGCATGGAATAATCCACTTGGAGCAAATGGGTTAATAAAGGGTGAAAGTCGTGTAGTACATGTAAGCAATCAATCAATCGATCAATTAATCAATCATTTATTGCATTCAGCATCATAAAATGCTCATAGCAAAACATAATGTATACACGTTAGTAAATACATAACTCATACATCTATCGTTTTACTGAGGAACTAACGTATTGTCAGGTCCATAATCAGCACATATAAACTGTCTAAACTTATGATGACATACTTGTATATGAACGATATATATCGAACATAAACGACAACGGTTATTCTACTAATCTATTTTTCATGGCAAAATATACGTACTTAGCAATATTTAAGACGACTCGTTTTGATTTTTCTGAAAATATTTTTTTCAAATTTTTGTATAGTTGGCCATTGGCAATAATATCTTTTTAAATATCTATTTCTTAAATGTCGAAATTTGGGACATACTAACATAAAATGAAATTCGTTTTCTATAACATTCATATTACATTGCATACATTTTCTATCGTCTCTATTAGTCTTAGTGTATCGGCCAGTTTCGATCGCTAATTGATGTGAGGAAAGTCTAACTTTTGTAAGTGAAATTCTATACCCTTTTTCCTTTATGAAGTCCAAGTAAGGTTCTAAGATGAAATCATGTTTAAACAAACAGCATGTTTCTAGTTTTGTTGCATTATTGATATTTGAGTACCAGGTTTGTTTATAAATTTCGAGAATTCTTGCTTTTATCTTCTGAATTGAAATGCGAGTTTCAGATTGATTCATCCAAACATGTGACACGCCGATAGAGTCTAAAATCGTTTTTATCTGGTGAGCCCAGTTCGAACCGCTGTAGCTGTTAGTATTATCTGCATCACGCTTAAGCGAAGAGTATATTTTAAATAACAGTGACGTATGTTCGGAGTTTATTATTTTTATCCAATAACGAATCATAATGATTTTTCTCATAACACTCATAGGAACACGACCAAGTCCGCCGTATAAACAATCGAGATTTGTTGATGTTTTAACGCATAGAATTGTTATATAAAATTTATTGTGTATTAGGCGTAAAAAAGGTTTGTTGCTGGTTACCCGACCGACCGTCCATTTTACCCCCGACTCACTTTTTTTTATTGCATCCAGAAATGTTCGCGGTCTCTTGTGATTATTACGAGTTTGGTGAGACGCCGATCTTCAGGGACTTCCCAAATGGGAAAAGCCTCTTTTTATCCCAAGTTTTGTGAAAGAATTTAAAAAAAATAGATGCAGAAATTCCAATTATGTTGACATATCTCTACATTTCCACCGGTCAACCATTTTTTCGCCACAGTCAAAGAAAACGCTAAAAAGATACATCGGAGTTTGACATTACAGTAACCATAGACCGAGCGACATTTCTAGTACAGGGCAGGGCAGGTCCAGACGTTAAATATTCAACTGGTCCGAATGGTCCAGTGCAAAATAATCGATTCTAGAAAATTTCCATTCATTATGCAAGCTTTTCCACTCATTTGTTTCTCCTTCTGTCGCTCTAAATAGTTTTTGTTTTTATCATTGTACTAAGTAGAGAAAGCTGCGAGCACCTTGCAAACCACGTGACTTCCTTCATAACGTCGAGGTCGGGATTGTCACAAAATAAGTCGGTAGTAATTCTAATGCTTTTATTTTCGTTAAGGTTTCGTGTAAAAGTTTCCGTGGAAATTCATATTTTAAGGGAATATATTAACAGAAAAAATATTTGCCAAATGATTCTTAATGACACCACTTAAAACATTATGAAACGTTCCCTAAATGTATGTCGTAAAATAGATGTCGTAAATCTTGGTTTCCCACACTAACACCACTTCTCTGTTATTTACACTCGCGACGATGTATGCCAGTTTCAATTTGGGTTTACGGGCAGTAGAGATGACAAGAAAGAAAGGGAAAGGTAAAGAGGAGTCGAAGAGAAAATATGAGGAAGAAAAAGGGCAATTCTGTCAGAAATTGAAAGAAGAGTTCACTTGGTTAAACTACGTACAGTACATTCCTTGTATAAAATACGATTTGGTTAATAGTGGAGTTTTACAGTGGGGTGCTAAATGCCAATAGGTCCATACCACAGATTAACCCGTTACCTGATGAATATTGATGATTATTCATATAAGACTATGCCTACTATGAATATATATTCATAATTAGGTATCTGTTCGATTTTTAGCATACTGCTGACAATAAAATCCCGACCTACCGACCCAAAATTTTAGGGGCATGTAACCAGAAACAAACCTATTTTTTACGCCTTAGTTCTATATCTTTTGCGGGATGATTGCCCCATACTTCAGCACAATAATATAGTGTAGGTGCTACTAGACACCAAGCTCCAAGGGCAACACTTTGCATGTTTTCATCCTGTATAAGGCGATTTGAAAGACAGCATTGGTACCGATATGAGTGTTTGGATCAGACAGGGTTAACTGTGCTTGATTTCGGTAAAGACATATCATCTCCTTGAGTAAATGTCATGGATATATGTTAATCAACAGGTTCGCCGTGTAAACAAAGAAGTAATTAAGTACTGATTATATTTGGACCGTTGATTGAAAAGAGGGTACGCCGTTAATTGAAAAAGGATACACCGGTGATTTAAGAAGGTGGCGCAGATAATTTAAGAAGAATACGTAATTGTTTTAAGATGGCTACTTCATAGATTTAAGAAAGATATTACATTGAATTAATCCATTCCCTCATATTGACGACTTTTAACGACTCTGTAAAAGTCACTTTGTGAAACCATTGTGATAAAAAGAGCATTTGCTTCTATAGGAGCAAATGCTCTATTTATCACATTGGTTTCAAGCTAAAACATTCAAATTTTCTTCCCTTTCTCTAGTTAACGCTCCTTTTCGGTAGATTTATTCAAAGAGGTTGTATCTAAAAATAGCCTATGAGGTAATGGGTTAAGAAGTACATGCCATTGATTTCAGAACGATACATCGTTGAGTTATGAGGGATAGTTACGTCGTTGATTAAGAAAGATTCGTTCAGTATAATATAGTACGTATCATATTTAATGATGATCTAAAATACAGAATATCAATTTGTTTGCTCTTAATTACGCGCTATTAAACTATGCCAGACCAATTCCTGAAAGACGCATAATAACATCGCATTGGTAGATACACTTAACCCTTCTCTTGCTGAATTTTAAAATACATTTCTCCTTCTTTACCCATGCCCTGTTGTATAATTACATATATCTTCACTGTGTACAAGTATTTCGCTGTGCAATCACTGCTGTGGAGTGCACTGGTTGCACAATCAATTTGTAAATAGTGCAGACCCTGATGAGACAGCTCCTGCAGGAGCTGTCTGATCTGGGTCTTCACTATTTACATGTCGGTATATTGACGTGAACAGAAAGCGAAGGGTTAACCCCTTGACTGCGAGAAACGTGGATATTTGCATTTGCAAACAGTGTAGACCCAGATCTGAGGGCTCCTATAGGATCCCTCTATTATGTCCTGCACTGTTTATGAAACAAAGTCATCTGCCAAAATTAAATTATACCCATACACACTGTCATTTGTCAAATAGCGTAGACCCAGATTAGAGGGCTCCTATAGGATCACTCTATTAGGACATGCACTGTTTGCGAAACAAAATCCCCTAGCAAAATTAATGTATACATATACATACTATCATTTGCAAACAGTGTAGACCGATATCAGAGTGATCCTATAGGATCCCTCTATTAGAACATTCACTGTTTGTGAAACAAAATCCCCTAGCAAAATTAAAGTATACATATACATACTATCATTTGCAAACAGTGTAGACCCAGATCAGAGGGCTCCTATAGGAGCCCTCTGATCTGGGTCTGCACTGGCTGTCATTGAGAATCATCTAGTAAGTAGAGGTCTTTCATACTGAATAGTCTCTAGTATTAAACACTGTTGTGTCATTTCACTTTGAATAATCAGCATTCAAAGGATTACAGAATGGGTTATAAAAATAATAATAATTATTAATAATAATAATATGTTCTTATAATAACATAGGGTAAAGTCAGGCAGTATCATCAGGCCATATTATCAGCTTCTGTATCACAAAATAACTATCATTAGTTTCAAATTAAGATAATTATTCTTTGTTGCATAATTTAATTGCGGAAGACTTACAGTGGACAGTGTCTTAAGCAGCAAATATAACAGAAACTCACTACATCTAGAGCTTTAATCTAATTATTGTCCTCATGAATATTCATGTAAAAGTAGGACATAAAACAAATAAGCGTAGTTTTCGTCCTACATTTAGTAAACACCTGTATTTAATTCTTTCAAAACGGACACACATGCACCGTATTTTGCAAACAGAGTTGACCCAGGTCAAATGACTCCTAGAGGAACCCTCTGATCAGGGTCCATGCTTATAAAGCTTTTTAGTTGAGTCTGAGTTTGTTCTCAAGCTTTTGATTGGTCAGATTTGACCAATCAATGACTTGAGAACGAACTCAGACTCAACTTAAAAGTTTTATAAGCATGGATACAAGATCTGCGCTGTTCTAATCTCTAAATGCTTATATTATATAAGAATGGTCATTTTCTTTTAAAAGTAAATATATTTATATAGACAACTGATATACTTATGTTTTCTTATTTTAATAAATAAATGGAGATGATTTTCAAAAAAAATGTTTTCTTTATTACTTTGAATTGCGTTCTTGCCAATCTTGGTAGATCAACATGCATGTCCTTAAATAAAGACATAAGCAGATGTTAGTTCTGAGATTAATAATGCCGAGTCTGTCCATAGCATTTATTTTAAATCATGATCAAATGTCTGTCTGTTTGTCAAAGGCAAAACTTTCATCATATGTATGTCTGTCTGTCTGTCTGTCAATGGCAAAAGTCTTTAGTCATGATCACATGTCTGTCTGTCAATGGCAAAAACTTTAACCAAGATCACGTCTGCCAATGGAAAAAAGGCATGATCACATGTCCGTCTGTCTGTCTGTCAATGACAAAAAACTTTAGCCTTGATCACAACTTTTGTGTTAGGGTGATTTGTACGAAGTCCATACATTGAAACAGTGGTGATCATTCATCATGTATTAAGTCTCTGCACCTAAACCCAGGTGTAAAAGGAGTCGATTTCCTATATTATAACATAAAATTATATATTGATAGAGTGATCCAGATAGCAGGAAATTGCACCATTCAATGCGGCATACTAAAAAAATTTCGGCTACCCTCCCGTACCTTCCCCAACTCACCCCCCCCCCCGACAGAAAATCCTGGGTACGGCCCTGTTATAATGGTCAAATATGATGTAGCTAATAATAATTGGGTTTGCACGCAATCTTCTATTTAGAAAGAAACTGATGTACTGCACTACTACGACCAGACCAATGTAAAGTGCACGCCTCTCGTTATGTACAGATATATTACAGAACTACACGCAGATACACTGTCTGTATACTACAGAAAATGTTCTATTCCGCCCAGGTCAATTCTAGCCGGTTTGACAAAACATCTATATTTGGTCTAGACCCCTTGTGTGAACATCTTTAAAACATGCTGTAAGCCACTGTAAGACAATGTTTTTATCCCTAAGCTGCACTTGCGACTATATTAATAGTACACGTACCCTTAACCTTTAGCCTGCTGAGCAAATTATTTTTGCAGAGATTTTCACCCACTACATTTTCAAAATTCAAGCTATAATCAATCTGTCTACCAACATGCAATCAGGATGTCAAACAGTTTGGATCCTGATGAGACACTCGGCGTCTCATCAGGATCCAAACTGTTTGCAAAAGTAGCCACCTATCCGCCCATAGCAGGTTAAAGGTAAACCGATTTGATGTCTGCTCTGAATTGGACCAGGTGCACATGTGGCTCCTTATTATTCCAACAAATTTGATAAAGTATAGACCTGGTATCAATCAGCATGTGCCCTGTTACTCTGTGCCCGATCTGGATCCAAGCTTCTTGCAAATGTGATTGAGATCGCAGATAGCTGTATAGGAATTAAGTCGTTGTAGTTATTTTTATTTCAACTCAGAGCTCCAGATAAGATGTGTTGATTTAAACATGTTCAAGAATAGATCCTTTATTTCCCCTCCAAATCTGCACTAAGCTGCCACTTGTCTCTGAGACCGATATTAACCCTTTCCCCTATTATGTAAGCGCATTTTGACGAATCTGCAAACAGAGTAGACCAAGATCAGACGGCTCCTATAGCAGCCGTCTGATCAGGGTCTGCTCTGTTTGCGTATGGTGTAACATAGATCTGATTCTACAGCTTGTGCCTGAGCCAAAATGTCATGTGTTCATATACCGTTATAAAAAATAATCTTAATAATATTCATGACGTCATTATTTCCTACATGAATGTTCATCAGGGAAAGGGTTCATACTAATCTGGTTTAGAGAGGTTTTAATGTACATGTCCATTGATTCTGTTTTACCAGTTACCTGACGAACGTTCATGTAACTGCAGGATATAAAAACATCATCAATATTTAGTTTTTTTACATCTGGGTGCTATAGATGCAGGTGGTAGCTTAATGCAAAACAAAAGTAATGCAAAAAGCTCCTAGAGGAGCTTTTTGCTTTACTTTTGTCCTGCATTAAGCAACCACTTGCCTATAAAGACAGCCATGTGTATTCATTAACTGGTCGCATTAGAGGGGTTCTGCTGTACATGTAATAGAATATGGACATATGAATTTTGGCCTTGGCAGAAAAACCGTATATATATTCAGAGCCATCTAGTAGGCCTATATACATTAGTAAACAGACCAAATCCTCATCAGATGGCTCTTACATGCATGGCAACGGCGTACAAAATGGCGTCTCTAACAGATAAAAGGCTAATCCTGTTTGCTGTAGAACTTTTCAGTCTTGACATCACTTATCTACAGTTGAACTTCGATAACTCGAACTTCAAGGGACCATAAAAATTAATTCTAGATAACAGATGTTCAAGCTCTCCGATTTCTGACCTGGACAATTTCTTTAAGTTCACAGTTTAATGTAGGCCTAAAGAAATGCTGAAAGCTCCTGTTGGGGCTTTCAGCATCACTTTAGACCTGCATAAGCTGTCACACGTGTTTCTGAATATGCGTAGTAAAGCATTTTAGAGCAAGTCTACATTGTAAGGTTTGGAAGGACTGAATATCCCGAAGTTCGAGTTATCCGAGTTCGAGATATCGAAGTTCAACTGTATATATGCACGGAAATCTATTCGTACAAAATTTAGATACAAAATTTATTCTACTATACAATTACTGATGTGTAGCTTAATTACTTTTTTCTTGATTTCAGTGGAACAATGTGATGCTTCTGATGATTTTGTGTGTGCTGACGGATCTTGTATAAAGTGGGAGAGTGTGTGTAACCTGGAAACAGATTGCAACAACGGACGCGACGAAGCCATAGCGACATGCGGTAAGCAGGACCGTGGCTGCATACTGGTCTGTCTAAACCTCTTATGTTTATAAGCCAATTCCTATCTTGTTGCTCATTAGGGCCGCATCGGAGAGGCGATATTCCTAATGACTTGAAGCAAGTCATGGTTAGGCGGAGAAATATAAAAAATATATTAACTAGATTTTTAACCCTTTCCCTCATATAAACGTGTTTTCACACATCTGCAAACAGAGTAGACGCAGATCAGACGGCTCCTATAGGAGCCGTCTGATCAGGGTCTGCTCTGTTTGCTAAAATAATTGGATAGATCTGTTTCTATACTTTCGAAAATGACCACAATGGTCTACCTTCCATATTTCATTACTGCTATTGTGCCCATGAATATTCAATAGGTATAGATGCAATTTGAAATAAACATAGAACAGGGAAAGGATTAAACCACGTATCGTATGTATACAGTAAAACCCTCTAAACCGGACATTAAAATTTAGTATAAATATCGGTCTTGGAGACAGGTGGCAGCTTAGTGCAGGATGAAATTCATGTAGAAAGCTCCTCTAGGAGCTTTCTGCATCACTTTCGCCCTGCAGACACCTTGAGCAGACACCTGTCTAAATGTAAGTAAATTCTTCTCTACTATATACTGTAGCTTTAAACCGTAAGGATTTAATAATTCATAGCATGCTAAATAATTGTCGTCTGGTAAATTAGCTGTCGTCTGCTACACTATTGAAAGGTATCTTTTCTTCCGGTTCTCTTCAAACATGCAGTCTGGGCATCAACTAATTTGGACACGAATTACTCGGCGGCTAATCTGGGTCCAAACTGTTTGCATATGTCACAGACGACATGCTGCGAGCCTTCGTGGACTTAAATAGCATATTATTAACCATCTACTCAATGAATATTCATGTAAAAATAATGACGTCATGAATATTAATTAGTTTATTAATGAACACATGAATTCTTGGTCATGGCAGAAACTTTAGAATCAAATCTATATTATTCAATGAGCAAACAAAGCAGACCCTGATCAGACGGTACCTATAATCGTCTGTTTAAGACCGATTCTAAAGAGTGGTCACACCATAGGGTTTGGTCTAGAAATGCCGATTTTAGTATTTGTGTACAGTCAAACCTCTGTATAACGGCCCTTAAAATGTGTTAATTAGTTGGTATTTAGGGCAGGTGGCTGCTTAAAGCAAGGTGAAAGTAAAACAGAACGCTCCTAAAGGAGCGTTCTATTTTACTTTCACATTGCTTTAAGCAACCACCTGCCTTTAGCACAAAATACTTGATGTAATTTAGTGTCCGTTATAGAGAGGTTTTTCTGTACGCTCTTTTATCAGTCAATTCATTCTCAGCAGACAAACCACACAGCCAAGAAAAAAAAAGTTGCAATGTGTCAAGCTTGTAGCGTAAACATTTATCTTCATGCGTACAACATACGGTAACTTAGCTGTTAGTTGACAATTTGGGAACAGACTACTATTTCCGCCATGGAAAAGATATGGAAATGAAGTAGAAACGTCTTTTATGCGAAAATTAGATTACTGTTGTTATTCGTTAACATGAATATACATTTGGTATGGAAACAAGTTTTATTGGGCAATCTGTTTTGCTCTATGAGTCGCCCTAATTTGATATTTGATTAACCCTTTTGCTGCCAAGTAGAGTCCGTCTTCCAAGATCATCGCTTGCTTAAGTTTCTAAAATGGAGGTTTTAGCTCGTCTGTACGAGCTATTTTCGTAACTCCGGCGTTCGCGTTGTCGTCGTTGTCGTCGTTGTCGTCGTCATCGTTGTCGTCGTCCGAAATCTTAACATTGACCATAACTCGAAAACTATAAGAGGTATCAACGTAGGTTAGTGGATCTCATAGGTTAGTGGATCTCATTGAGGGGTAGGGCCCTACATAAGAATCATAACTCTTAATTTCAAAATTGTGGAGTTATGGCCCTTTATATTTTTAAAAAAAATGTTTAATTTAGCTGGACAAGCACCAATTTCAACTTTTAGTTGAGTTCGTTCTCAAGTTTTTTATTGATCAGATTTGAGCCTTTGGCTCAAATCTGACCAATCAAAAGTTTGAGAACTGAAATCTGACCAATCAAAAGCTTGAGAACGAACTCAGACTCAACTAAAACGTTTTATATGCATGGACCCAGTTTTGATCCTGATAAAATACCGAGTTACTCGGCATTTTATCTTGGACCAGTCTGATTGCAAATGTTGTTATATATTCGTCTATTTCGGCCCTTTATCTTGTAGACATGACTTTGACAACACAGTAGATCCAGATCAGATGGCTCCTTTAGCAGTTGTCTGACCAAGGTTCGCTCTGTTTGGTTATGGAATTATAAGGATTGTGTTTTACAATTACTACCATGGCAACAAGAGCATACGCTAATATACTATTATACAAAACTTGGATAAACATTCATAATATCTTTATTTCATAGTTAACTCTACACTCATAAAATGATTATTTCATCGTTAAGTCTTTCCCCTCATATAAACGTGTTTTCACGCATTTGCAAACAGAAAAGACCCAGATCAGACGGCTCCTATAGGAGCCGTCTGATCATGGTCTGCTCTGTTTGCTAATGGGATTTGACATATATGTTTCTTTACTTTTTAAAATGACTACAATGCTCCAACTTCCATATTAATTTTTATTATAACTATATTGTCCATAAATTTTCATTAGGTAATGAAATTTACACTAAACATGGAACATGGAAAGGGTTAATATTCACCAGGTCAAGGGTTAACTGTTTGGTTTGGTACTCCATGATCTGACTGACGTATCAAGGAGAACGGGATTTATATACAATAAAACCATTCTAAAGCGGCCACCAAATTAGCTTTCTGCATTACATTTACACCGTCAATGCTTAACCCATTCCCTCATATTGCCGACTTTTGACGACTCTGTAGAAGTCATTTTGTGACACCATTGTGATAAATAGAGCATTTGCTCCTATAGGAGCAAATGCTCTATTTATCACAATGGTTTCAAACTACAAAATTCTAAAATGTTCCTTTTCTCTAGTTAATGCTCCTTTTCGGTAGATTTATTCAAAGAGGTTGTATCTAAAAATAGCCTATGAGGTAATGGGTTAATGCACAGCTGCCACTTATCTCAAGGACAGAGATTATACTGATTTGAAAGGTCCGGTTTAGGGAGATTTTACTGTATATATAAATCACGTTGAACGTATTATGATTTATTAACTATGTCAACCGTTTGTATTCATTTATAGGCAATTGTCTGATTATTAGTTCCTAAACGGGGACATTCAATGCTTTCGTCAACCCTGCACCGCTATTCGCGATTTCACCCTATAGGAGTTTTCTGCATTACTGTTGACCTGCATTAAGCTACCACCTGCCTTACAAACCCATAATTAGACCTCTTTGTGATGACCGCTTACTGCAGGTTCTACTGTATAATAATATTCCTCTATTGTTCAGGTTTGATGCCAACTGGCTCTATGTGTGCATTTGAAAATGGACTGTGTGGTTGGATAAACGGTAAACGTAGAAGATACTCCAAGCCCACAATGCTGTGGACCCTTCACTCGGGACCCAGCGAGAATGAGGGGACAGGACCGTCAAAAGACCACACCCTAGGCACGGAAAAGGGTAAGTTCGGACATACGGTATGATGCAAGTTCGAATTTGGCCGATTTGATT
Source organism: Azorinus chamasolen (assembly GCA_963576725.1). NCBI lineage: Eukaryota > Metazoa > Mollusca > Bivalvia > Cardiida > Solecurtidae > Azorinus > Azorinus chamasolen. The sequence goes on along the minus strand of OY755235.1, from coordinate 93,784,089 downwards.
AAGAGCATGGTTCGGGCTGGTTCTAGTAACGCTGAGATATTTTCGGATCCACACTTTTAAGGTTTTCTGTACCGTTGTTTATATTTGGTACATGAAGAGATCGATGCTAGAAATTTATGGTGGGTCTAACGGTATAAAGTACACATATACACATGACTCTGACGCGGCGCCTAGTTTATACAAAGTTCACATATAAACATGACTCTGATTCGGTGCCTATTTTGTACAAAGTACACATGTACACACGACTCTGATGCGGTGCCTAATTTATACAAAGTACGTATATACACATAACTCTGACGCAGCGCCCAGTTTACAAAAAATCACATACATGTATACACATTACTCTGATGCGGCGCCTAGTTTACACAAAGTTCACATATACACATGACTCTGATACGAATGCTTGTTGTAGCGTGGCTGTACAAAGTACAAATATACGCATGACTATGACACGGCAGGCTAGTTTGTACAAAGTACATGTACACACATGACTCTATTGTGACTACTAGTTGTGGCGTACTACTGCGACTGCTAGTTGTGGTGTGTCTAAATGTACAAAGTATATGTATACAGATAACTCTAACGCGGTGGCTAGGTTAGGTTGCAGACTATTTCAAATATTTCCCTCGTGAACGTTGTAATATAATTCAAGGGAATTTTTGGTTTAGATTATACATATAGGATTTCATGAGCGTACATAACAAACTTTGATAAGATGGCCCCTACAAGAGTTGTCTGATCTGGATCTACTCTATTTGCGAGAAAAAGGCGTGTTTATTAGGGAAAGTGTTAAAATACACTTTTCTCTCTCCATAATTTAACCCTTTCATTTCCAAATAAATGATGTGGTGACATCGGCCGTACGAATTAAAAGAAATTTTCTATTGACGAACATTTACATGTTATGGTCATCCATAATCCCTGATTTACCTTATTTACATAATAGGGTAAGGCATCCGTCAAGCGCGAGGCAGTCAACAATAATCTCTCGTGCCCATTTAATGCTTTACTCTATAATTATGCCTTTCTAGGCTTTTGCAAACAGAGTAGACCCAGATCAGACGGCTCCTGATGGAGACGTCTGATCAGGGTCTGCTCTGTTTGCTTATGACATAATGTAGGGATGATTCTGCTGTTTCTGCCTTGGCAAACACTACTGTGTCCATGTACTATTATACCAAATTAATTAATAATAATCTAATTAATATTCATGATGTCATCATTTCTAACATGGATATTCATAGAGTACAGGGTTAACAAGTAAATTGAAGACAGATAGATTGGTATATCATGTTATTTTGTTTCCAACAGGTCATTATATATATATTGAGACGAGCAACAACTACCCTTTGGACTATGCTGTCCTCGAAAGTATGGTTTTGCCAGCAATAGAAGACAATGGAACAGGGCACCCGTGCAAGGTATGTTTCCGTTTCACATTGGATTATATCGTCAACACCTCATTCTAAGCCTGAAATGACCCTCACCTTTATGCAGAATACATAATGAGAGAGATGACGCTGTATAAATAAAACTCCGTCAGTAAATCGTGAAGTCTATTCTCGCAAAAATAACGGGAGAGCGATTATCCGTGCATAGGTTAACCATACAATCACGAGTTGCCCATGCGTAGTTGCTTAGCGGGACACGTGCCAAAGATAAACCCGTGCAATACCGCTGATAAAAATAGAAATGTTACGAATTTTTACTTATGGAAATTAAGTAGGTCAGGGTTCATGTCAAATTGTTCGAGCTATACCACTAAATGAGTGTGCAGGATCCTGCCCAGACACTACGAGGGACGTTCATTTATTTTTACAACTCAACCGTAAACTCCGCGTATATGCACACAATTCACGTGCAAATACAAGTAACATGTTGTCCATTCGTTCAGCTATTCATCAATACAAATGTAATTAAAATCCCATGATTAGTATCGGAATTATCTTCCTTCTAAGCAGATACACTCATAGACACTGTGCACTGTGTCTAATGAAAATCGTTGTAAAGTACGAGGGTATATTAAAACCCTGTTTCACTGGGAATATCTGCAAGAACCATTTGGATGAGCCCTGTAAGGCTTATAAAAGTAGCAGAGTATCATGTTATATTGTTACAAGATGGTTGAAGAAATTTAAACGTGGTGTGATGCCACTTAAACAACAAGCCTCGTGCAGGACGTCCATATATTTCGGTTAACCCGAAATCTAGACGTCAAGCAGATGTTCTGCACAACGTTGAGCCAATTAGAAAGTGTAGCAACAGCTTTTGGGCTAGTAGAAACACTAAGAGGCCAACTGTTGCAAACAGAACATCGAGTGTGATGAACGTCATGTACGCAATCTTCTTCAATTGCCACGGAGAAAGGTACAAATATGAGTCATGCAGGAAACAAAGCATACAGAACAAACAGCCGCCCGACAAGCAACACAAGAAAATACAGCAAATGCACAAAACTACCAAAACGACGCACAAAGACAACACGAACAAACAATAGGGGAAGGAAGATGGAAGTACCGCTCTGGAACGGTCAGTGACAAAAGTCATTGGGGGTTTAAACCAGTTTAGGGGCGCCCAACCTCACACTTATTCCATCCCCACTCTAAAAGACAAACAGTGTAGATAAACGTATCCCATCTCCGACTAATCTACAACAACCGCGATGGCAAATATAGTGATAAAATGCATGTAAAAATGAAAACATTTAAGTGAAACAAACTGTATCCACCTATCGCTAGTGTACTCAATGAGCGAGCTGCAACCTGAGAAACTGTAGAAAAGTAATAAAATGTACGACAAAAACGAATTAGTACAGATATCCGACGTCCCCTTTCCGTTTCCGGTTTTATAAAGTACTAAACTATTCTTATCAGCGTACATGCAAAGAGGCCAACGTTGTTGCCAACTGATATTTGATGAACAAAGTCCAATAATATTACGAAGTTTGTAAATCACATTATCATAAAATTCATTTGTACTTGCCAATAAGTGAGAGATTTCGGTAATAAAATTTAGAGAAAGTTTTTCTTAGTTTATGGTATCTATATCCTTGCTTAGCAGCGTTTCAGTTAAAATGAGATTTCGACCTCTTTTGTCATATATTTTAGAAGAAATCATTCCATTGCCAATTTTAAGGTCTAGATCAAGAAAAGCTGCATAAGTGTCGGAATGGTTAGCGTTATTCAATTTGAGTTCTCTTGGGTAAATTGTAGGTATCAAAACATCAAAGAAAGGGTAATCTAAGTTAAAAATATCATCCAAATATCGAGAAGTTTCATTGAAGGCTTTTATAACATCTTCTTGTGATTGCGGATTCAAACGTAACATGAAATCTCTCTTATAGCAGTATAAATCAAATCGGCGACAAATGGTGCACAATTCGTACCCATAGGGATACCAATTACCTGACGGTATACAGCAGTCCCATAACGTACCAGTATGTTATCCAGAATGAAGTTTAGTGATTCCCAAACTTCTGAGCAAGTCCAATTGGTGTAATATTTCATTTCCTCGTCATTAAAGACAGCTTTTTCAGCATTACATGCCAGGAATTATGTTTTTTTCTCGGGTAAATACTTTCTGGATTAAGTTAGTAAGTTTATATTTAATTAAATCGTGAAGAAGGATTGTGTTCAACATAGAAAGGTATATTACACACAGTACTTTTGCGGTTACAAATCGTGCTTACAGTGGATGCACGAAACAGCTTGTCCTTAAGTTTGTTTAAGACTTCTGAAGAGTTCTTAGTACGCCAGAGGAGATTTATTCCAGAATGTTCCTAAGTCTTATCACAATAGAATTTTACATGTTCTTTCATCTTCGTTAAACAAGAAGTCAAAAGTATAGACAATTTTATAGCTGTACAAGGGCTAGAATGTTCAATGTAACGCGCTTTATATGTTTTTATGTAGTTTTGGTATTAATAATTCCCTGCTTCAAGATATCGATATAATGTAATTGTCAAATAATAATCACATTATTCGATGCCTTATCAGCAGGAACAAAAACGTATTTTGAATGGAAATCCTGTAAACCCTTTTTAAGATGCCTAAAAGAAATTCTAGGTTTAAGTTGAAGAAGGTGTTCATTACAGCTATAAAATGAAATGCGTTTGTCAATTTTATCAAAAATTAGTTTTGTCCAATTTGAAAGAGCATTATACTGAACATGTTCTCTTCGACACCATTTAATACTAACATTTTGTAAAGCCTCGACAAGAGTTAAAATATATCAAGGATAGTATTCTATAGTTGGGACCTTTATTCAGAAGAGATCGTAGACGTTTATCTTTAATAATCTCGAAATTATCAGCAATCACATGACCAGCTGGAGAATAGCAAAATTTTGAGGTGGCGCAATCTCAATTATCAGGAATGTTATCATCAATATTAAGGTCGGCAACAATTTATTTATAGTTAAAGATTGTATTTCTGATGGGTTTGTTATATTTGTAGCAGATAATAGGTGATTCTGTATTTTTAAAATATTGGGAATAGTGTCAATCACATTTTCGTCTCTAAATATACTTTGGAGGTCAACAAAATCTATACCTTTATTTATAAAAGGAATTTTCAAAACGAATCTTTGGTATTCTGATAATTTGTTAATGTGCGGTCTGAGAACATGTAGAATAATGCTTTGTATTAGTCTTTCCTATGAGAGGATCTGATCTAAAAATGATTTTATATGCTTGCTCGTCAATTTCTAGTAATGAAGATATTTTATAAGGAGGAAAGTCTAGAAAGAATGGCATGTGTACCAGAGGTTAGACGTAAAGTAAGTAGATCAAGAAAAGTCATCTTCATGCGCGAGTTTCGTCTAATATCACCATTTTTACGAATACCATGTGATCGAGGTTTGCGTTTCCTTATAGAAAAAGTAGAAAAATATCGGTAGCTTTTTAAATATTTCCAGTCTTGTAAATAGTATCATTTAAGCCTAATGTTTACAGTGGCAAATTCCATGTGGTAGCCATATTACCAGGAAACTGTATAGAGACCAAGTCTTGAAAACAAATTGAAAAAATTGTGACCAAGCGTAACCCTGTTCTACGATTGAATTGAATGACACTGTTACATGATAATGCACCAGCGCCTACGTCATCACTTGTTACCTTCTTCTTGAAGAGTAGGGGAGCCTCAGTGCTACCACATATTCCCTATACCTTGCGAATCTTTGATGTTCCCCATCTCTCAACAAATTCTAGAAAGTCGTCGTTTTAGAAGTAGAAGTGCCATAGGTTCATCCATATACCAGTACAGTAAAAACCCGCTAATGCGACCACCTAAAAGAGGTATAATTCTGGTAGACGCAGGCGGTAGCTTAATGGTGGACAAAAGTAATGCAGAAAGCTCCTGGAGGAGCTTTCTGCATTACTTTTGTCCTGCATTAAGCAACCACCTGCTTATAACGATATCCATGTGTATTCATTAAGTGGTCGCATTAGAGGGGTTCTACTGTATATGAACATTATTCATAAATTAGACCGTGCCAACGTATTCCAGAAGTGGATAAAACGACTGAAATTGTGCATAACGGTGAAGGGGGAGTACTTCGAGGGAATGAAGCAACAAGTTTGGTAACAACTTGCTTGAATTGTTTTCTACAGGTAGAGTTACAAAATTAAATGAATGCCCATCGTATATATCTGAGGTTGCGATTTTGCAAATGTTGATCCTTTGCCTGATAGAGACGCCTGTCCACACTTCTATAAACAGAGATACCTAGATAAGACAGCTGCTGTAGGATCTATCTGATTGTACAATATCCTTGATTATAATGCATTTAGTATAACTATTCATGGTCATTATTTTTCATTAATATTCATGAGAGCAAGGGTGAAACTAATAAGTATTGATATTCACCTACCGTTCACCCATCACCCGCCATTGATGTATGTCTTTATATCATGGTAACATGACTTTTATAATCACTGATTTGCTAATGCAGTAAAGCCTCTCTATAACGGCCACTTAATTGTATTAATTAGTTGGTATTTAGGGCAGGTGACTGCTTAAAGCAAGGTGAACGTTAAACAGAACGCTCCTATAGAAGTGTTCTGTTTTACGATCACCTTGCTTTAAGCAGCCAACCGCCATTAACTCAATATACTTGATGTAATTTAGTGGCCGTTATAGAGAGGTTTTACTGGATTACCGGACGGTTATAGCACGCCAGCAGAGCATGGCCTACACCGTTGTTTGGGCTGTGTTGGTAGTTTTTATTTTGAGTACGGCATCATTTTCGTATCGTGGTTTATACAATGGAGCTTGGTTCATAGTTATTATAGTTATAGTAGGAATACTGACACTATCAATATTTAACCCTTTACTCCATATATACGCATTTCTATGCCTTTGTAAACAGAGTAGACCCAGATCAGACGGCTTCTGTAGGAGCCGTCTGATCAGGATCTGCCCTGATTGCTAATGATATAATATAGAACTGAATCTACACCTTCTACCAAAGACGAACAAGTTTGTGTTCGTGTGCTATTATAGCAATTATTCTAATTGATATCCACGATATCATGGATAGTCATTGAGTAAAGGGTTAGTAGTGACATATGACCAATGAAATGTTTTATCTCGGCAAAAACTGTAGATCCAAGTCTATATAATAGTAACCCATAAGCAAATTGCAGGCCCTAGTCAAGCTACTCCTGCAGTAACTGGTTGATCTTGATCTACAGTATCTTCAAAAATAGTAAAATTGCTTATACCGTATGTGGAGTACAGGGTTAAACACTAGCTATGTCATACAATGCGAATGCAAACTATAATATAACCTGCATTTCTGATTGAATTACTAGGCTATATATATTTTTCTAGGTAATTTGTGTTTATCGTTTGGAAAGTATTAACCCATTCCCTCATATTGACGACTTTTTACGACTCTGTGAAAGTCACTTTGTGAAACCATTGTGAAAATAGAGCATTTACTCCTATAGGAGCATATGCTCTATATATCAAAATGGTTTAATACTACAAAATTCTAAAATTTTCCTTTCCTCTAGTTAATGCTCCTTTTCGTTAGATTTATCCAAGGAGGATGTATCTAAAAATAGCCTATGAGGGAATGGGTTAAGTTATGCAAACATTGTTGAAGCTAAGACGTCATGGTCAGATAGATCCTTAAAGGCAGACATCCAATGCACTTTGAGCGTGATTGTCACTGCATTATTTAAGTCTTGGTTTAACAGGCAATCAAAGTTTACAAAATATAATACGATTTGTACAAATGCGATTACTCTGTCTTGTCCTTTGAATCGATACGATTTATGAATTGTAAAACTCGAATGTCCCTGTTGACTGTTCTTATAATCGGACAATGCCTGGCTAGCTTATTTTAACTTAATTTTCTCTAAGTGCAAAGTAGAAATGTTACATATAATAATTAAACTCAAGTAACTATTTCCTTCATATAAACGAATTCACGGATTTGATTTGTAAACAGAGTAGACCCAGATCAGATGGCTCCTATAGGAGCGTGTTATCAGGGTCTGCTCTGTTTGCTTATATAATTATAAATCTGAATTAAGTTTCCACCTGGTTGAAAAATGCTTTTTCCATGTCCTGTTGTATTGATTATGTCCATGCATATAAATGTTGTGATATTATATTGAAGAAATGTTTAACAGGGAAAGGGTAATAATGCCGAGTCTTGTCAGAAATGAATATGCTCGCTGCTAATGGTAAACCCGTAACCGCCTATGAATCTAGATAAGATGCCGAATAATTCGGCGTCCCATTAGAATGCTATGAGTATGTTGTTTCTTTAACAAGGAGGAAGATAAGTGCAAAAATTGAAGCTCTAAGATAGCAGTTGCACGGCAACAACAGAGTTAATAATGCTAATTTCAGAAAAGCAAAAACATGTGCGTATTCAAATTCTAAACTCGTAATTTCTCCACGTAGCCCTAAGTTGTGTCTAGAAGAGACTATTCTAAAGAGTGTTCACAATACAGAAAAGCCCCGCTAATGCGATCAACTAAAAGAGGTATAATTCTGGATGCTAGATGCAGTTGGAATCTTAATGCAGGACAAATGTAATGCAGAAAGCTCCTAGAGGAGCTTTCGGCATTACTTTTGTCCTGCATTAAGCTTATAAAGACACCCATGTTTATTCATTAAGTGGTCGCATTAGAGGGGTTCTGCTGTATATGGTTTGGTTGAGAAATAAAGGAGCTACTCTTGAAAACGCATCTTGACTTTGTCTCAAAAAGTGTTTACTTTTATTGTATTAGCATATAGCGTTTTAACCCTTTCACCGCAGCAGTCGCATAAATGCACCACGACAAATAGTGCAGTCCCAGATCAGACGCCGCCTTTTCAAGGCGGCGTCTGATCTGGGACTTCATTATTTGTCTCAATCCCTATTTCTATATCTGTGCTTTATTCCTTTGAAATTTGCATTTATTTATCTCATTTCCTTATTTTATTGAATGATTTAACAAACTTGGATTGCAGACGACAATTAGAAATTTGGCGCCGAAAGGGTTACATGTAAGTCTTAGGTATATTTATTTGCAACACATTGCCAAAGGTTGTAAATTTCCATTTTATGTATTCGTTTCAAATATACCTATTCATGAACATTGATAGAATTCGATGCTCGTGGATTTCACTGAATGTAGAATTGTTTTCAAAATACAATTAATCGTCTTTAAAACGGAATTTAATTTATAAAATAAGATTTAGATCTTTTAGGCAGTTATCTACTCAATGCAGTTGACATTCATACAAAAGCTCTTTTTTGGAGCTTTCTGAATTACTTAAATCCTGCATTAAACTGGTACCTGTCTTTCAGGTGGGTTTTGGTGTTAATTTGACCGTCAGGTTTAGAGGGCGTTTACTGTAAAACACATGAATTGTAATCAGCATAGCTGAATTTACAATAAAACCGGACATTAATATTAGTATTGATACATACTTTAAGAAAGGTGCCAACTTATTGCTAGATGTAAATCATGCAGAAACCTACCAGACAACCAATCTGTACTAGACATAGATTCTTCCTTATTAACCCTTTCACCGCCAATGTCGCATAAATGCACCACGACAAATAGTGCAGTCCCAGATCAGACGCCGACTTTTCAAGGCGGTGTCTGATCAGGGACTTCACTTTTTGTCTGAATCTCTAGTTCTATATCTGTGCTTTATTCCTTTGAATTGTTTATTTATTTATCTCATTCCCTTATTTTACCGAATGATTTAACAAATATTGGATTGCAGACGATTAGAAATTAGAAATTTGGCGACAAAAGGGTTAAAAGTCGAGTATAGAGGTGTTGTTACTGTATTGACACAATTGAACGAATTACGTTAATATTGATAATATTTAGATTTTAATCCTTTCGGCGACAATTTTCTAATTGTTCGTCTGTAATTCAATTTTGTTAGATCATCCGGTACAGTAAGGAAAAAAGATAAATAAATACAAATTTAAAGGGAATAAAGCACAGATATAGAAATAGAGATTCAGACAAAAAGTGAAGTCCATAATCAGACGCTGCCTTGAAAAGGCGGCGTCTGATATTGGACTGCACTAGTTGTTGTGGTGCATTTATGCGACATTGGCGGTGAAAGGTTTATGTATTTGAAATTGATTATAACGGGGTTAGTTTAGCCATGTAGTTAATGTCTAAGTGAATGACAATCGACGATTTTGCTGGAATCTGAAAGGACATTCTTTGGGAAAAACGCCTCCCTTACGTTTGGATTACAGACTCGTTTCTAACATTGAATTACAGTCTTCTATGTATACATACACATCGTTCTATAACCCATGTTTTAATTTCAGATCCGATTTTTCTATCATATGTTTGGTAAAACTATCGGCAAACTAGAGGTCAGTTTGTTGGAGCTGTGTAGGAGAACTCGCAAGAGAACGCTATGGACCGCCTATGAGAACTACGGCGACAAGTGGCTGTATGCAGAAATTCCCATTACTAACGTTTCAAGCTGGTACGTCATTATATGTTCTCTGTAAACAAAGCAAATGCCAACAACATTGACCCAGAACTACTATTGGGTTTCAGCGAATACGTGAACCATCACTCTACAGTGTCGCTTGTATAAAGTTGTCCTCGATTTCTATTGGAACAGGCAATCAGAGTGGCAAAAAGTTTGGACCTTACAGTTTTAATGGTTTTAGTTTTGAAGTTAAAGCTGGTGCGTGCTAGGGGCTTGAGTAGAGTTGCACTTTTCATAACTGCTCGTGAATTGCGTATAAACGGACTCAGTAATTCCGTATCTGCATGTTTCTCTTTCCGCATTGCTGCTTTTGCTTTGCAAGGATCACCCACTTTCAGAATATATTTACTTGCTGTTATATCCTGTCAAAATATATCTTTAAGATAAGATAAATTGAGTATGTAGACATCAAATCACAATACAAACAAAAAATCACGTTATACGTAATACAAACTTGATACAATGCAAATAATGTTGATCCAGATTAGCCACTGCATAAAAATCACATACAGCTACTGTATTATGTTATGCCCAAAACAAGATAGCGAGAGAGAGGCATATATCCTTGCTCATGAAAATATCGGCACATGTTTGGTATCGAGAACAGTAGATAACGATAAATTCCGTCTGTATTATTGGGTACTAGTATGTCCTTGTTGGGTACTTTTAATCAAAGGAAATACCCAACAAGTGTCCAATTGTAAGACCGTCTGCACATGCCTGTGTGTCCATCTCCCCATATACCAAAGGGAGGGTTTACTTCGAACGTTCACATATGAGCAATGCCGATATGAAAATATAAGTACATGTAAAAAGTGATTTTGCTCAGACTACAATATTATGAACCATTACCCCGTTATTCCATAAGCAGAACCAACACCTGATTAGACAGATCCTACAGAAATCAAATCGTTTGGCCTTTGTCTACTCTGTCAGCAACTCATCAAAATGCGCATAATTTATATGATGTAAACTCCATCAAAATAACATTAGCTAGCTGTCGGTCTACATCGAGCAGCCTCCAGTTATGAACGCTGTCTGTAATAGTTTGCTTTCAAAGGATACTACTGTTTGTGATTTAACCCCAACACCCTACTTCATAAACACGCTTTTTCTACGCATTTGCAAACAGAGTAGACCCAGATCAGATGGCTCCTATAGGAGCCATCTGATCAGGGTCTGCTCTATTTGCTTATGGTATAATATAGATATGATTCTACAGGTTCTGCCATGGCCAAACAGCCTGTGTCCATGTGTATTTATAACATTTAACCCTTTCTCTCATATAAACGTGTTTTCACGCACTTGCAAACAGAGTAGACCCAGATCAGACGGCTCCTAGAGGAGCCGTCTGATCAGGGTCTGCTCTGTTTGCAAATAAAATTTGATAGATCTGTTTCTTTGCTTTCTAAAATGTCTACTATATTCCACCTTCCATATTTCATTATAACTATTTTATCCATGAATATTCAGTAAGTAATGAAAATTGGAATAAATGTAGAACAGGGAAAGGGTTAATATACATGTAATTACTAGTCATTATTTCATTATTTCGTACATGAATATTCATGGTGTGTATGGTTACTTGCATTTTCTCTTTTAGGTATAAAGTGTTCATAGAGGGTCATGTTGGACTGTTGAACCACGGGGATATTGCCATTGACGACCTTTCGCTCAGCCCGGAGTGCTATGGTATAATATTGTTCATTACTTAAACTCATCGCATTTTGAAACATAAAAGTACGATGTTTGTCAATGCAAAGTATACTGGAACTTACTTTACCGGTCAATATCTTCATGCACAATTATTTCGTTGTACACACACGGTCATCTACTATAACACAGAGTTGGTGCAAAGTTTTATCGGATTCGCTTAAGCTTTTCAGAAAATATTGACCGGCTGTCAAATAGCTTGAATCCAGGTGATACGCCATTTTATTCCTTTAGCTGAACCAATTCCCTCTAATTTACGCCTTTTGACACACCTGTAAAAGTCAGTTTTGAACCCAGTGTGATACATGTAAATAGTGCATTTGCTCCATGAGAGCAAATGCTCTATTTATCACATCGGTTTCAAAAGCTATATGATTATAAAATTTTCCTTTTTCTAATACATAATAATTTTCACTGGATTTCTCCTCCAGAAGATGGTGTTTAAAAAGTACTCTAATGGGGAATTGGTTAAATACTGGACGAATGTTATGCAGAAAGCTCCAACAGGAGCTCTCAGTATTACTTTCGTCCTGCATTAAGCAACCGCTTGTTTTAAAAGAAGCCATTGTTTATTCATTAAGTGTTGGCTTTAGAGGGGTTCTGCTGTATACGTTAATGTCTTTTGTTCTCTCAAGAATAATTGAATGGTTTACTGATCAGTTATTATCATTATTATTATCATTATTATTAATATTATTATTATTATTTATCATTATTATAATTATTATTAGTAGTATTATTTTTATTATTATTTTTATACCATATTTATATAGCCCTCTTTTTATATCTAGAATACGTTCAAAAGTGCCTTTCAATTAAAACATTTATACATTCTAAAGCAGAAAAGAAAAGAAAAAAATATTTTAAAGAAACTTTAAGATATGAAATAGAAATAAAAACATTTACAGTGTATTTCTAAGGTATAAAAAGAACTTATCGCATAACCTCAAAATTTAAAATCCATATGCCTGATAAGGTATAGCACATTCATAATAAGAGGATAAAGCAATGTCCATCATGTTCTATTCCATAATTGTGTCGATTGTAAAATTGAGGTATCGTTTAACCCTTTTTGTATATTCATTTAAGAAATAATGATGTCATGAATATTGATAAGATTATTTTTTATAATGGCATATGAACACAGGACATTTTTGCTCAGGCAGAAGTTAGCTATAGGACGGTTCGTCTGGTCTAGGTCTACTCTGTTTGCAGATGCGTGAAAATGTGCTTACATAAGGGAAAAGGTTAAATGACACGTGTCTTCCGTAACATTTTATTCCATGAATATTCATCTAATAATTAATGATATCATGACTATATTAATTAGATCAGATTTTTAAAATGGCACACGAGCATTGGAAATTTTATTTGTGGACATAGCAGAAATGGTAAAATAATGTCTATATTATTCCATCAGCGAACAGAGCAACCCTGATCAGACGGCTCCTGCTGGAGTCATCTGATCTAGATCTTCTCTCTTCACAAAAGCATTACAAATAATACTACAGTAAAACCTCTCTATAACCTCACTAAATTACATCAAGTATTTTGTGTTAAAGACAGGTGGCTGCTTAAAGCAAGGTGAAAGTAAAACAGAACGCTCCTATAAGCAAGGTGAAAGTAAAACAGAATGCTCCTATAGGAGCGTTCTGTTTTATTTTCACCTTGCTTTAAGCAGCCACCTGCCCTAAGTACCAACTAATTAGCACAATTTAATGGCCGTTATAGAGAGGTTTTACTGTAGTTTTCTATTTTCTAGGTATCCGACACAATCATACCCACCTACTGGAAGAGTCTGTTCATAACAATACCATGAATATGACGGAATTCTTGCCGAAGCGGAAATCATGGTGTGGGATTCCAAAGATTCCGGGTAAGAATAGTTCCCGGAAATAACATGGTCATTTTGTTTCTGAAAGGAAATTGAGACTATAATGGTTACCAACTGAGTGCGGAATTTTTAAAATAGAGTGGTCCATTAGTGTTTAACCCTCAAACAACCGAGCTATTTTAGCGACTAATATGGCCAAGCGGGGTCATTTTGACCTCAATATGTTTTACATAGAAATACCTTTTATTTTAAACATTATTTTGGTATCTATCACTTTCTATATTTGAAACAAACATTCTTAAGTGCTTTCATGTAATTAGTGATGTGTAATTGCAATCAATAATTAACATCAGTCAGTTAATTAATTTATGTGTCATATAATTTAAAGCAAGGGGAAAATGGCTGTGTATAGGAACTGCACTTATATGAACTTCTCTCGGTGACATCTTACAAATCAAACCTTTGAACATGTGGCTAGTCCAGATCATCACAACCTCTTTAGAAAGATGTGAATCCTTATGGTGCCCTCTGAGGATTTTCAGTAAGGGAAGTTTAAAAATATCAGCTTGTTTGGCTTGTTTACGTCCGCGTCCGCGTCACACCTTGGTTAAGGTTTTTGTTAAAGTCCACATTTTGCCTTTAACCTTTTGAATAAAGATTTGAAACTTGGAACACTTGTTCACAACCACAAGCTTCATCTGTAGACAAGAGTACATAACTCTGTCAAGCATATTGACAGAAGTATGGCCCTTTTTAACTTAGAATTTTTGGTTAAGGTTTTTGTTAAAGTCCACTTTTTGCCCCTAACCTTTGGAATAAAGCTTTGAAACTTGGAACACTTGTTCAACACCGAATTCTTCATCTGTAGGCAAGAGTACATAACTCCATCAAGCATTTTGACAGAATTATGGCCCTTTTTATATTAGAACTTTTGGCTAAGGATTTTGTTAAAGTCCACTTATTTACATAACCCTTTGAGATAAAGCTTTGAAACTTGGAACACTTGTTCACCACCACATGCTTCATCTGTAGGCAAGAGTACATTACTCTGTCAAGCATTGTAACAGAAATGATTGCCCTTTTTCATTAAAGAGTTCAAAGAGATCCTACATCCTGAATACTATTAAAGATATGTTACTGAAACTTTGAATACTTGCATATATAGTATCATTAGACACTATTTTAGTTCACTCTCAAGCATTTTTACACTAACAATTCTGAGAATAGTCGAGCGCGCTGTCCTGTGACAGCTCTTGTTAGAAGATCATTACCACGGGCTCTTCCAATGCCTCGCTAACATGCTTGCTAACCATGGGCGTAGCTCCAACACAAAACACGTACCTCGCCCTTTACTACTTCCATTGTGGGCATATCAATGTTACCTTCTACTGATGACACAGATTGGGGAGGAACATCATGATATGATACAATATCAGATTGGCCAGACATGAAAATATGGTGAGCATTGTCCGATGACGACTCATCACCATCAACTAAGCTGTTGCCATGATCAATGTTTGCTATTAGTCCCTACCTCGTGTTTGTTGGGCTATAAATCTTGTCACCCTGTGTCTATCATATATGGTTCACTTCAGATCAGTACAATTCAATACTAACTAATGACTCAAAGTAAGATTTAATAATTAAGATTCTGTATGTTTGACTGGGGTCGAGAGGGTTCCGCTATACTCCGCAAACAGCGGGCCGATTCAAGCCAAAACTTATGTATATGTGGCGGACACGTAGTGTGACAAATTCATGACAGGGGATCCTTTTTCGATTGATAATTTCAAAACTTCACAAAAATGCATACAGCTGGAGACTTTTGAAGGTTGAAGGTAGTGACCATTAAGTGTGAGCGGGTATTTTTGTCGTAGGATATTGAATGACAAACAGCGCACATCCTGATAAGAGAGTTCCTGTAGCAGCCCTCTGGTCTGGGTCTTCTCCTTCTACATAGATGCCAGTTCACTCGTGTCCCACATTATAAGACCTATTCATTTCTAGTGAACGTTAATGGTAACGTAGGCAAACAGTGTACAGTAAAACCCCTCTATAACGGCCACTGATTTGTGTTAATCAGTTGGTATTTAGGGCAGGTGGCTGTTTAAGCAAGGTGAAAGTAAAACAGAACGCTCCTATAGGAGCGTTCTGTTTTACTTTCATCTTGCTTTAGGCAGCCACCTGCCTTTAACACGAACTATTTTATGTAATTTAGTGGCCGGTATAGAGAGGTTTTACTGTAATACAGACCAGAGAGATCCTGAAGAAGCCGTCTCATCTGAGTCTACACCGTTTGCTTCAGAAATTACTTTACATGTATAGAACCAGTCTTAAGCGATCGTTAAAAATGAATCTAACTCTGTCTGGTTTTGAAGGCAGGTGGCAGCTTAATGCAAGTCGAAAGTAATGCAGAAAGCTCTTATAGGAGCTTTCTGCATTACACATACCCTGCATAAAGCAGGCACCCGGTGCTTTAGAATCCTATATTCAATCAATCAAGAGTCGCTTAATACAGGTTCAAATGTACATGTATATAATAGAGGCTAGAGCAAGTTCACTTAGAAAATGAGACTTAATTAACGGAATGACAAAAAAGAATAAAACAGTAGTTCTTTTTTTTTCAGTAAAATAATACGCGTGAAAGTATGGGTTCTGGTATTCCGGCCCTACATGTATGTGCCCGTTTAACTATTTCGCTGTCAATTATGTCGTCTGCTACAAATTTATGCCTCCGGGGAGGGGGGCAGATTGTTTTTGCTCTGCCTGTCCATTGGTTTGCTGGTTGATTGCTTGGTTGGTTTGTTCCCCACTTTAACGCTGGCGACAAATGTGTAGTCATTGCACACAGCCACGCATATACTTCAAATCAAACTATAGTCACTGCACACACACTTACTTCAAACTTGGCATGCTTGTGCAATTTATGGAGTCTAACATTTTTAGGGGTGACTTTTTTAAGTCAAAGTCATACATCAAGGTCAAAGGTCAAATCGTGGGAGGCATAGTGTTTCACAAACACACCTTGTTCATATGTTTTGTCTTCATTTTTGTTAAAAGAATATAGTCACACTAACTAAAAGTTCGGATTCTGATGAAACGCCGATGTATTCTACATCTTATCTTGATCCAAACTGTTTGCATAGCCTTTTCATGCATTTGAAAACAGAGTAGACCCAGATCAGACGGCTCCTATTGGAGCCGTCTGATCAGGGTCTGCTCTGTTTGCTAACGGAATTTGATAGAGAATTATGTTTCTTTACAATGAAGAAAATATTCCAAAATAGGGAATTAATATAATACATAAATACTTAAACTGCTCTGATCTAATATTTCGACCACTAAGGGCCTTTGTCAAAGATTATCATGTCAAAATACACGTCACATTTTTGTTACATGCATTCAGCCATACAATCAAAGAGAATAATGTTGATCCAGCGTCGTCATGGTGACATTGGGTTGTTTTTTAAAATGACATGACGTTATCAAAATGACGTCATCAAATGACGTCATGGGTGCAACGACGTCATGCATGCATTAGCGCATTATCCTCTTTGATGTTACAGCCTAGTGGTCTGTACGTTCTCGGCCTCCATATCCAATCAGTTTCATGGATCTGTCTTTCAGTTCTACATGCATGGAACATCCGTTTCAAAACTACAAATCTCACATCATCACTGCTATGACCACCGATTCCAAAATGTCTGTTTATTGGCTTCTCTCTCTCATGCCTCACATCACTCAAATGTTCTTTCATTCTCTCCCGAATTTCTCTCTCAGTTTCACCGACATACACCATTATATCGCATTTAATGCATTTAATTGCATATACAAATGTACTACATTTCTTTCCTTTCTCTACAGTTAATATTAGTAGACACATTGTAAACTGATTGCCTATTTGTGTCACTTATACTTGACATTTCAAGAATACTGCAAGTAGCACAACCCTGTGAACAGACTGTATTGCTTGGTCTAACAATCCTGTTAGTTTTGAATGCACCAGTGTGTCACATAGATTTTTATCACGCCTGAATGCTACGATTGGCAGTTGTTGGAATACTTCTTTAAGCCGGTCTGATTGATGCAAAACTTTTGAATGTTTTTTTACAATGTAATGTATATTCGGTAGCAGATTTGAATACGTCAAAACTAAAGGGACCCTATTCATTTTCCTATTAGATCTAACTGTTTGTTTCTTTACTAATGTGGCAGATCTGTCAAGTTTATCCACCCTTACCAACTGATTTTCTATCATCCTGCCACTATATCCTCTCTTCCTTAACTGACCCTTGAGTTTATTTCTTTCTCTAATATAGTCCGATTCTCTTTCGCATATACGCTTAATTCTTAGTCCCAAACCATATGCTATGCTCTTCTTTGTACTAGGAGGATGGCACGAAGAATTATTAAGGTACAGCTGTTTGTCTGTAGGTTTAACATAAAGATCTGTGTATATATGGCCATTGTCTATTTTAACTAGAGTGTCCAGAAATTCTATCTGATCCAAACCATATCTAAGCTCTATACTAATATTCGGGTGAATACTGTTTGCATGTTTCGCAAAATCTTCCAGTTCTTGAACTGTACCATCCCAGATCCCGAAACCATCATCAATGAATCTCTTGTAAAACATTGGCACTTTTTTGTGTGACATCAATTCTTCATCCCATTTCCTCATATATGAACAAGCAAAATTCTTTCCTAATTTTGAACCAATTGCCAACCCATCTTTTTGTATGAAAGTGCTATCTCCAAAAGAAAATGTGTTGTTGTCTAAAACTATTTGAATCATCTTAAGAACATGTTCTGTATCAATCAACGGATCATACAGAGTTGTTAATATTGTGAAGGATGGCAATTGTTTTTATAGGTGTTTAAGTCAGTATTTCTATGGAACTCAGTTTCAACACGAGACCATCAGAAAGGAACTGAATAAGTTCATGCATGTGAATAAGCAGTCATACAGACACTTGGTAGACGATGATATTGAAACTCATATCAGAAATCAGTTATTTACTGATAGCAGAGTATCATCGTGGGCTACTGAGGCAGAACTTCACGCTGCTACTGATTTATATTGCATATCTATCATCGTGACATATGATAGGAAATACAATAATTGGCACAGGTTTGTAAGTGAGAAGTGTGAGAGTGGAAACAGAGAGGTAAGTCTTCTTCTTGAAAATCACCATTTTAGTTTAGTTGTTACCGATAGTTCTTTGCCAAATGTTAATCCAATTGCAGGAAGTAACAACCCCAACATTTCAGTAGATTGGTTTGAAAATCCTACAGCTTCAGAAATTTCAGTTTTTGCAGGAAAAGGATATGATGTATTGGAGACAAAAAGCCAAACCACTATGCCACCGGAAATTTCTAGAATAAAAACAAGATTGGGCAAAAGGAAATTTTCTAGTGCCAAGAGTCGTTCTAAGTCTGATTACGCAAACAAAAACATTACAGAAAATAAAAGAACTAAGGATACATCAGTTATTAACATGTCTAGCTACACACTTACTAATGCACAAGAATTACTTTTAGAAAAGGGTTTAAAATTTATACCATCTAGGACAAGAATAGACAAGGTAAAACTGTTATCAGATCTTTCTGAATGGGAAAGACAAATGAGACTGAAAGAGTATTTCTTTGAACATGATAGTGTAGATCTACATGATGACGATAATGATCATATTAGTGATAAATTTAAGGTGAAGAAAGATAGAAACTTCACACCAAATTCAGGCAGGGACAGGCATCTTGACCTATATATAGAACTGGTTAAGAATGACATAGTCAATAGTTTGAAAAAGAATAGTCAGCTAAATATATCGAAAGATGAGAAAGAGGCTTTTTATGAACTTTTGCACACTGAAAACATAGTGATCAGACCTGCAGACAAGGGTTCAGGTATAGTTGTTTTAGATAAGGAAGTATACATAGAGTAAATGAAAAAAGAGGTTTTAACAAGTGATTCGTATGAGGCAACTAATAGTGACCGAACTGAAAGAAGTGAAAAAACTAGTAAACAAAATGTTTAGGGAAGGTGCCATATCAAAAGAAATGAAACAGTATCTTATCCCAAAGTACTCCAGACCAGGTAAATTGAAAGGGAACCCTAAATTCCACAAACCAACTGCTCCTTTTAGAACAATAGTTAGTGGCATGGGTACTGCCACTGAGAGGTTAGCTGAATTTGCTGAGCATGAACTTATTGAATTTGTTGAAACTTCACCAAGCTACATCAGGGATACAACTGGTTTTATTAACAAAATAAAAGAGATTAATGAACCACTTTCAGAAAATTGCATTTTGTTCTGTTTTGACGTAGCAAAGTTGTATCCATCAGTCCCAAAGAAAGAGGGACTAGATGCATGTATGGAAGGCCTTGCAAACAGAAGTGATCCGTTGATTGATACAGAAAGTGTTCTTAAGATGATTCAAATAGTTTTAGACAACAACACATTTTCTTTTGGAGATAGCACTTTCATACAAAAAGATGGGGTGGCAATTGGTTCAAAATTAGGAAAGAATTTTGCTTGTTCATATATGAGGAAATGGGATGAAGAATTGATGTCACACAAAAAAGTGCCAATGTTTTACAAGAGATTCATTGATGATGGTTTCGGGATCTGGGATGGTACAGTTCAAGAACTGGAAGATTTTGCGAAACATGCAAACAGTATTCACCCGAATATTAGTATAGAGCTTAGATATGGTTTGGATCAGATAGAATTTCTGGACACTCTAGTTAAAATAGACAATGGCCATATATACACAGATCTTTATGTTAAACCTACAGACAAACAGCTGTACCTTAATAATTCTTCGTGCCATCCTCCTAGTACAAAGAAGAGCATAGCATATGGTTTGGGACTAAGAATTAAGCGTATATGCGAAAGAGAATCGGACTATATTAGAGAAAGAAATAAACTCCAGGGTCAGTTAAGGAAGAGAGGATATAGTGGCAGGATGATAGAAAATCAGTTGGTAAGGGTGGATAAACTTGACAGATCTGCCACATTAGTAAAGAAACAAACAGTTAGATCTAATAGGAAAATGAATAGGGTCCCTTTAGTTTTGACGTATTCAAATCTGCTACCGAATATACATTACATTGTAAAAAAACATTCAAAAGTTTTGCATCAATCAGACCGGCTTAAAGACGTATTCCAACAACTGCCAATCGTAGCATTCAGGTGTGATAAAAATCTATGTGACACACTGGTGCATTCAAAAACTAACAGGATTGTTAGACCAAGCAATACAGTCTGTTCACAGGGTTGTGCTACTTGCAGTATTCTTGAAATGTCAAGTATAAGTGACACAAATAGGCAATCAGTTTACAATGTGTCTACTAATATTAACTGTAGAGAAAGAAATGTAGTATATGCAATTAAATGCATTAAATGCGATATAATGGTGTATGTCGGTGAAACTGAGAGAGAAATTCGGGAGAGAATGAAAGAACATTTGAGTGATGTGAGGCATGAGAGAGAGAAGCCAATAAACAGACATTTTGGAATCGGTGGTCATAGCAGTGATGATGTGAGATTTGTAGTTTTGAAACGGATGTTCCATGCATGTAGAACTGAAAGACAGATCCATGAAACTGATTGGATATGGAGGCTGAGAACGTACAGACCACTAGACTGTAACATCAAAAAGGATAATGTGCTAATGCATGCATGACGTCGTTGCACCCATGACGTCATTTGATGACGTCATTTTGATGACGTCATGTCATTTTAAAAAACAACCCAATGTCACCATGACGACGCTGGATCAACATTATTCTCTTTGATTGTATGGCTGAATGCATGTAACAAAAATGTGACGTGTATTTTGACATGATAATCTTTGACAAAGGCCCTTAGTGGTCGAAATATTAGATCAGAGCAGTTTAAGTATTTATGTATATGTTTCTTTAGTTTCTAAAATGGCTACAATAGTCTGGGAAAGGGTTAAAGAATTGCGATTATATATGTAGTTATCCTTTGATAAAACTCCAAGCAGATTAGATTAGCCTTTTACCTGACAAATAATAATTTAAAATTGAATTGATGAACCAAATTATATTTATTACCTAATGTTTTTAATGTTGAATGAAAACATTAGTGTTTGGTCATGGCAGAAACTGTATCATTCAATAAGCAAGCATTGTAGATCTGCATCAGCCATCTCCTACAGTAGTCGTCTGATCTGGATATACTCTGTGTGCAAAGGCGGATAAAGGGTTGAAATAAGTGAAATTAAATATTTATATATGGATACGTAATGAAATAATCTAGAAGAGTAAATATAAAATGATATAACTCATTCTCTCCTAGGCTATTTTAAGACCCAACCTTTTTTTAATCAACCTACCGAAAAGGAGCATTAACTAGAGAAAAGGAAAAGTTTTAGAATTTTGTAGTTTGAAACCATTGTGATAAATAAAGCATTTGCTCCTATAGGAGCAAATGTTCTATTTATCGCAATGGTTTCACAATGTGAATTCTTTAGAGACGCAAAAATGCGTCACTAGGGGATAATGTGTTAGATTAAATGGTAACAATATGCATGCAACATACTGGTACGGTAGAATCTGTCCTAAGCGGCCATTCATGTATTGAACATAGGGATGTTAAAAAGCAGGTGATTGCTTAATGCAGGGCAAAAGTAATGCAGAAAGCTCTTATGAGAGCTTTCTGCATTACTTTTGACCTGTATTAAGCTACCATTTGCCTTACAGACCCATCGTTAGACCTCCTTTTTATGGACGCTTACGGCAGGTTCTAGTAGTACTTGAAATAGACCCGTAATACATGTACATTGTATGTGTTATATTTACCTGATCAGCTGCTAAACCACAACCCGAAAAGGATAAACATATAAAGGATATACATATATGTAAGTGAACAGTGTTAACTCTGTGCCCGCTAATTAGATTCCATCTGCAAATATTTCGTCTGCTGAATTTGTACGAAAAGGGTTTGCCTCGCTTGACTGAAAACGTGACCCTCTAATTTGAACTATTTTACCCCAAAGTCACCGAAAAGCGACTTACGACGCGTGTTGCAATTGGCAAACCTACAATTTTCTTTGTTGCAACAGTACGGACCCCGATGAGACGCCGAGTAACTCGCTTCTCATTAGTATCCAGTAACTATTTGATGCACCACTTATGTTTAACAGAGGAAACTGAAAGAACTTAACTCTTTTGGTGCCAAATTTCTAATTGTCGCCTGCAATCCAATTTTGTTAAATCATTTGGTACAATCAAGAAATAAGATAAATAAATGCAAATTTAAAAAGATTAAAGCACAGGTATAGAAATAGAGATTGAGACGAAACGTGAAGTCCCTGATCAGATCTGGGACTGCACTATTTGTCGTGGTGCATTTATGCGACATTGGCGGTACATGTAAAAGGGTTAAAGCAGACGACATTGTAGTGGAACTATTTGTTATTATTTCAATACTTGTGGAGTACTGACCACGAGGTTCCTCTGGATTCAGGTTGTCAACATTGGCTATCAACGAGTCATTATAAGCGAGCATAAAGTTAAAATATAACATCTTAATTACAGTTTCGTTTCGTTTAGATTATGGTAACCATTATTTTACTTTTGCATATGCGGTAGTGCCTATACAAAGCAACCACTTATCGAATAAACATAGATGTTGATTGCCTAACTCATTCCCGTCGTAGGTGTACACATAATACGCACCATCGGAAGATGTGTGTACAAACATGGCAAGGCCACATACTCTACACACACTGAATGGAGTTAAACCGAAGGCAGTCTTGATGTAGACCTTATACAATAAAACCTCTCTATAACGGCCACTAAATTGTGTTAATTAGCTGGTATTTAGGGCAGGTGGCTGCTTAAAGCAAGGTGAAAGTAAAACAGAACACTCCTATAGGAGCGTTCTGGTCTACTTTTCCCTTGCTTTAAGCAGCCACCTGCCTTGAACACAAAATACTTGATGTAATTTAGTGGCCGTTATAGAGAGGATTTACTGCAAATACAAGACACAGGTTGTAATTGTTTCGTTCGAGTGGTCGCTATAGAGAGGTTTTGGTGTACCTCTTAACCCTTATTTATCGGCCACCTGCCTCGCATTTTCAAACAGCTTGGATGTAGATGAGACACCTAGTAACTTGGTGACTCGTCAGGTTCAAATCTATTTGACACCCGGTCAATATTTCCCCAAAAGCTTGATCGAATCTGAAGTATTTAAAATTTCACCAGCACCAAATATGAACAGACCTTTTCTGTCACAGCGGCGTAACAGTCAAGTGATTGTTTCTATTACATGCCTATTTTGTTACTTTTTTGTGCTTGTATCCTATCTCTTACATTAATGTAAGACTTTTTTGTCCGTTATCTTTTCTTGTTTCTCCATTTCTTACGCATGACTCTGTCGCAAGTTATTATATACGTTTACATGAGTTCATCTGTTTCTGAATTACGTGTATTTAAGTCAAATCTAAATGTTTGTATTTATGGAACATTGTTCTACCGACAAGGGATTCCTACGTGTCATGTGTTCAGTAGAACCTGTCTTAAGCGGCCATTCATTTATTGATCATTGGAGTGTTAAAAAAAGTTAGGTAATTGCTTATTGCAGGGCCAAAGTAATGCAGAAAGTTCCTATATGCATGCTTTTAGACCTGCATTAAACTACCGTCTGTCTTAACCCATTCCCTCATATTGACGTCTTTTGTCGCCTCTGTAAAGGTCACCTTTTGAAACCATTGTGATAAATAGAGCATTTGCTCCATAGGAGCAA
Source organism: Azorinus chamasolen (assembly GCA_963576725.1). NCBI lineage: Eukaryota > Metazoa > Mollusca > Bivalvia > Cardiida > Solecurtidae > Azorinus > Azorinus chamasolen. The sequence goes on along the minus strand of OY755235.1, from coordinate 93,759,787 downwards.
ATGCTCTATTTATCACAATGGTTTCTAAACTACAAAATTTTATCTGTCCCCTTTTCTCTAGTAAATGCTCCTTTTCGGTAGATTTATTCAAAGGGACTGGGTCTAAAAATAGTCTATCAGGAAATGGGTTAAAGACCCATAATAAAACTTACTTTTGATGGCCGCTTTGTTTCTACTCTAGTAATCTACTGTATACGGAGCAGCATGTATATCAGTTACATGTAAGATAAGCTTTATTTGAAGCACGCCAAGTTTTGCATCGCATATAACACACTTACAGACATTCGTATTTATTTATTTGCTTATTTATTTTATTATTTCACCTTTAACTGTAATGTTTTCCTTTTCTTTAGCATTTTGGTTCATTCATGTATGTGCTCTTAAACTGTTCTGATGTCGTAGATTTTATATATTGTTTAGTTGATAGACTTAGTTATAACATGTGTACTTGTTAAATGAAGTCTCTTATTGATTGATTTAGTAATTGATTGATTAACTGATTGATTGGTTCATTGATTGATTGATTCATTGATTGATTCATTGATTCATTGATTCATTGATTCATTGATTCATTCATTCATTGATTCATTCATTCATTCATTCATTCATTCATTCATTCATTCATTCATTTATATATTGATTCATCCATATATCTATATACAATGTATGTATCTATCTATTCACATGAAATCACTTGTTCACAATGATGCAAACTTACTACAAATACATGTATTTGTTTAAAAAATCGTTATTAATATCTTAATTTCAGTTTTTGAATTTGAGTCAAATTTTGATTCAGCTGTTAGTGTATACGAGTCAATGTCGCCAATTTCAATACAGTAAAATCCCGCTAATGCGACCACCTAAAAGAGGCATATTTCTGGATGCTATATGCAGGTGGTAGCTTAATGCAGGACAAAAGTAATGCAGAAAGCTCCTCTATGAGCTTTCTGCATTACTTTTGTCCTGCATTAAGCAACCACCTGCTTATAAAGACGCCCATGTTTATTTATTAAGTGGTCGCATTAGAGGGGTTCTACTGTATTTATATCCTTTAAATGAGAAGCTCTATGACTAATGTAAATAGTAGAGACCCATATCAGTCATCACATTAATTAAGGAGCTACAGTAGAACCGTTCTTAAGCGACCATTCATTTATTGAACATATGAGCCTTAAAATACAGGTGGTTGCTTAATGCAGGGCAAACGTAATGCAGAAAGCTCCTACAGGAGCTTTCTGTATTACTTATGGCCTGCATTAAGCTACAACATGCCTTACAGGCCCATAATTAGACATCTTTTTGATGGCCGCTTATAGACGGGTTTTACTATAACATGGACAGTTTGATACTAAATAACTCCAGAGTCGTATGGTTGAAAAATAGTATGTACCCTGACCGGACTCCATGTCAATACTATCCAATTATCTTGCATTTGTTTTCATAAATACAACCAGCCTGTCGGGCAGTTTGGATCCTGATGAGACGCCAAAATATCCGGCTTCTCAACTGAATCCAAACTGTTCGCATAGGTTATCAAGGTTCAACTCCTGTTTCAATATATTTCGCTTTGCTATATTCCAGATCAACAGACGGAAGGAAATGCGACAAGTATTCCAAGTAAGTATGTTTTTTAAAACTCTGTAACAGTTTTAACACAAGTTACTTACATAATCAAAGCGCTGAAAGCGCTGAAGGCCTGGGGATCTTAAAGCTGACTAGTGTAGGTACAAAAGATAACATGATAGCAAAATAAAGATTTGTATATTTATTTGGAATGGCATCATTTGAAGAAAGTAACATTTAAATCGAAAGCTACAAAATAAAAAGAGGTCTAAGAGGGAGAGCTATAGCTTTTGGGGACAATTGAAGCCTAAAAAACGAAGGATTCTGCACTACAGTCTTGGACCTTTTTACTTGTATTTGTATAACGCATATCATGTACATAGGTAAAATTTGTGGGAAATGGTAAAAGAAAGTAAATGCATTCAAATGAAAGCAAGAGAATCAAGAAGGAAAGTAACAATTAGTGAATCTGCAAACTTCAGAAACACATGTTCCTACATTTCTTTCTCAGATGTGTTGCTTTTATTGGAATTATTGGAATAACATCCTGAAAGGCACATAATATTTACACTACAGAGCAACAGTTTCAATATCAACATTAGGGAAGAATAAAAGAAATTGCATTTAATAGACAATACTGGCACAAAGCTGCATATTACAGGTCGGTCCATGTTTGTTCAGTAAAACCTTCCGACTATCACATAATAAAGGCTAATTGATTGTAAGACAGGAGACAGCATATAACAATAGGAAAGCAAGACAGAAAGCTACTGAAGGAGCTATCTGTTTTGATCTCAATTTGATTTTATGCCACCTGCCTTGAACACGAAATGATTACTTATCAATGTAAGTTTGTGTTTGTGATAGAGACAGTAGAACAAACGGAAATTTGCCTAAACCAATGGATATGTCATCTTTTTTATCTCCTGTACTGAAGAGAAAAGATCCATGACATACATAAATGAATAGGCACAATAAGAGATATTTACTATATTCTATAGCTGGTAGTTCATGAAGACTGAGGGGATGTCTTTCTCTTATATAAGAACATTAAATTTTCCTCCATAGTTCAATGGTTCACAGTCGTGATCATATACCATAAGAAATATATTCTATATCCTAGCAGTTGATAGCTTAAAGTAGGCTGAAAATAAAGCAGAAAGCACCTTAAGGCGCATTCTACTGAACTTTCAATCTACTGAAAGTGGACACCTGTCTTCATAACTAGAAACAGGTTATTGGGTTAAGGATTTACTCATTTAGCAACATAGCCAGCCCGCTTAAGAAATGACCTTACAGGGTAATGGTAACTTTTTGAAACAGTTATCAACTAGTGACAACTGTCATTATATCCGGTGAAAGAAAGGCACAATATAAATATTATCACAGCATCACAAAGCATAAATTTTTAACATGAAAAGCATAATAAATGATATTGTGTTTGTAAGGCACTTTCATTAGTATGATCGAGCAAGACGAAAACACACAAAAAAGAAAATGTATGTAATTGAGCTACTCAATTAAATACTATTTATTTGTCATTCAAGCTATAGACATGTCTTACCAAAATCTAAATCATGTTGAGTAAAGAAATACCTAGCAGTTAAATCAACTTTAGATTTGTCACTATATAATATTGATAGTAACAGTATGTAATGATTTTTGACATCAAGCAAATTACAAGTACAAGACAAAAGATGCCGTTAGATACTGTGTTAAGTACGATTTAGCAATTTGGTAGAACCATGGACTTTCCATAAATCAACAGATTTACATATTTTATTGAATGAGTAAAAGGTAAAATGTGACTGTGGGTAACAAAGGTGAAGTTGTGCACAGAAGACACGTTCATAAGATGAGGTGTAATTTGGATTTTATACAAAAACAGAAAACAATACTGAGAAAGACTGAGCATGAGCAACAAGGGTCAAACTGTACAAACAAGAGTAAACATGTTATAAAAGTGACAAAACTAAAACTGAGAAAGGCAATAGACATATATCAAATGTGTAATTGACTTCTCAATGGTTTAAATCAAGAATGACATATTCAAAACCAACCACTTTCAGACAGAGGCATAAAATATCCAGTGCAACAAGGTTGAAAATGAAGAAATTCGGATTTGAATATTGCCATCATTGCATACCACCTCTTTGAATCTAACAAAGATGAGGAGGAATTTGGATTTCACACACAAAGAAAAAACAAAACTGAGAAAGACTGAGCATGAGCAACAAGGGTGAAACTGTACAAACAAGAGAAAACATGTTAGAAAACTCACAAAAATAAACTGAGAAAGGCAATAGACATATTTCAAATGTGTTATTGACTTCTCAATGGTTTTTATCAAGAATGACATATTCAAAACCTACCACTTTCACTTTTTTCAGACTAAGGCATAAAATAGCCGATGCAACAAGGTTGAAAAAAGTGAAATTCGGTTTTAGAATCTTGCCATCTTTGCATACCACCCCTTTTAAATCTAACAAACTACACAAGCACTTCTTATAGAAATATATAATGATAAGGGTATATATTATATGCCTTTATGTGATATCAAGCTTTCCGAGTCTCATCTGATCAGCCAAATACTAGACCTCGTTTTCAATAAGAGTGATGTTATGTATAAGCACAGCGTTATATCTGAGGGCATGAAAGAGTTCTTGTTCTGCCTCAAATATTTCTGGATAGGAAATGATTTAAACAACTATTTATTTGTTACTGTGGTATATAAAGGCATATAATAAATACATGACCAGTTGGCAGGCTTTATACTGTTTGCATAGGACAGGTGTACTTATCACAGGTACACTATTAGTTAATGCCAAGTAAAGCTAGTTACTAGGGTAGAATGTGTTAACAATGAATGAAATCCTAACATAACATATGAAGACTATTTAAGTTGTTGTCAACAATCCATGCAAAGGTTACAAACAAGGAAATAAAAAGTGAATGACAAAAAATAATGAATACTATCTTTTTTAAATATAAACTTTAACTACATGTTGTTTGTTTTCAGTGAATAGTTGACAACAGCTAAAATAGTCTTCATAATATTATGTTAGTGATTGCTACATGTACATGTATTTTCCAACTTCATACACCCCGTCCCAGCACTTATTCTGAAGACTATTAGTGGAGTATTTTTACCTGTCGTTTACACTCATTCAATATGCAAACAGTGTAGACCCAGATCATAGGGCTCCTACTCCTTCAGGAGCCCCCTGGTCTGGGTCTGCACGGTTTTGCAACTCCATACCCAATCCCAGCACTTATAACTAATTCTGAAGACTATCAGTGGAGTATTTTACCTGTCATTTACACTCATTCAATAAACAGTGCAGACCCAGATCAGAGGGCTCCTACTCCTCCAGGAGCCCTCTGGTCTGGGTATGCACGGTTTTGCAACTCCATACACCCCATCCCAGCACTTATAACGTATTCTGAAGACTATCAGTGGAGTATTTTTACATGTCGTGTACACTCATTTAATATGCAAACAGTGCAAACCCAGTTCAGAGGGCTCCTGTTCCTCTAGGAGCTCTCTGGTCTGGGTCTTCACGGTTTGTCATTTTGTTAATTTATTGCTGAAATCATTACTTAATAAGAAGAAACTGACTAGACTTGATTCTAAACTGAGACTGTCTATTAGAAGTATCAGAGTTAAATGAGTTCTTTTAACTTGAAAATAACATAACACATTGGCTCCACCTTGTGGCAGCACATAAGCATATCTGTGTAAAGTGGAGAAAATGTTATTCTGTCCAACTAGTACTAACTTTATGCAGAAGGACGACCGAAATATGTGCCTAGTCTTCTTACATGCAACAGAGCAGTGTACACAAATTTCAATAGCAAACAAGTATAACAATAAAGTAAAAATACCTTTTATATTAACATTTAAACAAGAGGGCCAGAATGGCCCTGACATCGCTTACCAGACAATCAGAGGAGAAGATTTTCAAAGTTTTCACTATATGTTTCTTTTGAAAACTTAACACCCAAGGGGCGGTGCCAATTTTGACCCAAGGGACACAATTTATATAACTTTTGTAGAGGACCTGAACATGATGCTAAAAGAATGAAGTGAAAGAATGGATAGAGCATTAGACCACTGGAACTTGTATTCTATGGATGCTAGAAGTGGATTCTCCCACCACTAATGACCTATGCAAACAGTTTGGATCCAGATCAGGCCCCACATAATGTGGGGCCTGATCTGATATCCAAATTGTTTGTAAATGAGACTGAACTTCTGAAAAACTTAGAAAGAAAGTGTGTAGTGGGATTCTCCCAACACTAATGACCTATGCAAACAGTTTGAATCCAGATCAGGGCCAACATAATGTGGTGCCTGATCTGATATCCAAATTGTTTGTAAATGAGACTGAACTTCTGAAAAACTTAGAAAGAAAGTGTGTAGTGGAATTTTCCCACCACTAATGACCTATGCAAACAGTTTGGATCCAGATCAGGGCCAACATAATGTGGTGCCTGATCTGATATCCAAACTGTTTGTCAATGAGACTGAACTTCTGAAAAACTCAGAAAGAAAGTGTGTAGTTAGGATAACTTGTGAATATGCTGCAGACAACACTTTAGCAGATCACAAAATTACCCAGCATGCAAAGAGTTAAGCTGAAATTCACAACAGATATGCTCTATATTGATAGCTGGTAGCTTAATGCAGGGCATAGGTATGAAAAAAGCTTTAAGAGTATTCTGCATTTTGAGAATTATCCACAGTTTTCTCGATCTTAAATGAGTGTGTGTTATTTGTCTAAACACAATTTCTACTCTACTGATCAGGCTAAGGGTGATTATATAAGATCTCCCAGTGACTGGTCTCAGCTAAGAGTGATATTAAGGAGAAACCTTTAGAATGTAGTTTCTGAAGTAAAGAAGAATATACACACAGGGCAGGGCCAATTTTAACCCCAGAACTATGATACTTATAAAACTCAAAAAGTTATGCTAAGTAAATCTATACCCCAAATATCTAAGCTCTGGGACATGTAGTTTCTGACAAGAGCGCTAACACACTCGTGAATTTCCGACTATAACTGTGTTTCAGCGAACCGTTCGGTCGTTTAGTAAGAAATCACTACGCCGTTTCCCAAGCGTTCATTAATTTCGGACAATATTTTACCTCAATTTAACTTGCACGAACTTTTAAGAGAATCTGAATAAACTCATCTGTTCATTTGCACAACACTCTTTCCGAGATCTAACTTGAAAACTAGCTGTTTTTCTGCGTATACAAGGGATTACTTGTTGAGTTAACCGGAAGAAGAAGAAGACTGTGTTGTTCGGGCTTTTTTCACGAGACGATTCGTGTATGTGGACGCCTTAGTCTGCTTGATTTTGCTTGATAAATCCTTGCCGAAAAGCCAAATTCTTAAAACAATAATCCAATTCCACTGCGTATTAAGCGTTTGAATGAATGTTGTAAAAACCTACCACTGATTTGGATCGGAAAGAAAAGTATAAACAGAATTGTTGCGGCATTGCTGTGTGCATTGTAAGGGTGGGCAGTCGTATTACAAACTCAATGGCCTTGGGGTCTTTCGACCCCAGGCCAAAAACAACAGATGAACACGAACGTTTACATGTAACAGCTAAATTTGCCAAGGTTCAAGATGCAATATTTGTAGGTAGTCATCAACCATAGAGCTTCATCTTGTTAACCCTTTGCTTGCTATTCACGTCAATATACCTACCTGTAAATAGTGAAGACCCAGATGAGACAGCTCCTGCAGGAGCTGTCTCATCAGGGTATTCACTATTTACAAGTTGATTGTGCAACCAATGCACTAGCAGTTATTGCACAGCGAAATACTTGTACACAGTGAAGATATATGTAATTATACAACAGGGCATGGGTAAAGAAGGAGAAATGTATTTTTAAATTCAGCAAGAGAAGGGTTAATACAATAAATCATAGCCTCATTAACACACCGTCCAATCGATTATGGTTACCCCATCGATAAAGCTGTGGTTACCTCGCGCAGCGAGAGTCGATTTAAAAGGCGAGTTTGTATTTTGCTCCTAAAGATTCTTACTTTCAGAAGATCGGCATTTCTTTGTATGCAGCCGTAAAAAGAAGTGTTTGCCGAACATGTTGGTGTAATATTTTCCCAATAGCATGCAGAATGGTGTATTAAATCAGTGATTCAACGTGGATTAAGATGCCAAAACACCGTTTTTCTTTCTTTGGGACTGAATATCTTGCTGAATTTTAAAATACATTTCTCCCTCTTTACCCATGCCCTGTTGTATAATTACATATACCGTATCTTCACTGTGTGGAGTGCATTGGTTGCACAATCAACTTGGGAAAACACCTGTAACTACCTTGATTTTGAACAAAGCAAGATGATAGTCAAAGGATGGACAAAAAAATACTTCGATTTACCTTCGACATCGTTGTATTAACGTGAGTTTGTCATACATCGGAGATATTCAGTCCCAAGGAAAGAAAAACGGTGTTTTGGCATCTTGATCCACGTTCAATCACTGATTTAATACACCATTCTGCATGCTACTGGGAAAACATTACACCAACATGTTCAGCAAACACTTCTTTTTACGGCTGCATACAAAGAAGTGCCAATCTTCTGAAAATAAGAGTCTTTAGGAGCAAAATACAAACTCACCTTTTAAATCGACTCTCGCTGCGCGAGGTAACCACAGCTTTATCGATGGGGTAACCATAATCGATTGGACGGTGTGATTAATTCCATTTATTTAGTGATTATTTTATAATGTCCAACGAGCAGAGGAATATTTGGCCATGCCATACACCGTAGAATAAAGCAAAAGGAATAGAGCTTAATCAGATGGCTCGGGCAGGAATCGTTTCTTCACCGATGACTAATAAGGTTTATTTTGCTAATAATTTTAATGAAGAAACAAAACCAAACCACGTATAGCAAATTCAGTGTGGATATCCATGAGAATTTCATATTTTATTTTCAGCTACAGAGCCGGTAACCAACGTTCCGGAAGTACGAACACTACAACAACAACAACCGTTTAATATTAGTATCAACTATATCATAGTCATCACAGTTGCATCGGCGATACTGATACTTGGATCCGTATTACTGTGTTTTGGTAAGTTAGTCTATAACCGTTGTCTTACATTAACCTCTTTCTGAACCCTTCGCTTGCTATTCACGTCAATATACCTACCTGTAAATAGTGAAGACCCAGATGAAACAGCTCCTGCAACCAATGCACTCCACACAGTGAAGATACAGTATATGTAATTATACAACAGGGCATGGGTAAAGAGGGAGAAATGTATTTTAAAATTCAGCAAGAGAAGGGTTAATAAAAACGCATTTTCACGCATTTGCAAACAGAGTAGACTCATATCAGACGGCTCCTAGAGGAGCCGTCTGATCAGGGTCTGCCATGTTTGCTTATGAAATAATATAGATATGACTCTACAGTTTCGACTAATACCAAACATTTATACGCACATAATATTATGCCGATATAAAAATCAGCCAATGAATATTCATGATGTCATTATTTCGTTACCGAATACTGAAAAATTGCATCGACGCTACTGATCCGTATTACTGTGTTTTGGTAATTTAGTCTTTAACCGTTGCCCTGCTTTAACACTTTGCCTGATCAGTTTTCGATAAAGAAATAATGACATCATAATAATTATCAGCTGATTTTTTATATTGGTATATGTACGCATGGTTGTGTAGTGTTGATTGAATCTGTAGAGCCAAATCTATGTTGTTTCATAAGCAAACAACTGACCGGCCGCGTGGCTCAGTGGTAGAGCGTCCGCCTGTGGTACTGAAGGTCGTGGTTTGATCCCCGGCCGCGACAGACCAAAAGTCGTTAAACGTTGGTACTAGTAGCTCCCTTGTCTACGCTCGACATTAAAAGGGTTCCAGGACTGGTCGGCTAGGTGTCAGGATAATGTGACTGGGTGGGGTATCCTTGCCATGTGCCCGCGGTAGGGGTATTCCAGTGAGACAGCACTATAACTTGTCTCAAGCGGGTCCCGTAGCGGGTGCTGTCTGCAAATAACTGAAATATTGTTGGTCGGATGTAAAACCCAACTCACTCACTCACCCATAAGCAAACAGAGCAGACCCTTATCAGACGGCTCCCCAGGAGCCGTCTGATCTGGGTCTTCTCTGATTATAATGCGCGAAAATGCGTTTACAGTGCTCCCTTCCTACAACGGCCCTCTCAATAACGATTCCCTCCTTATAACAACGCATGTCACTGTTTCCGAAACAACAACGCTCCAGAAACAACCTTTTCCATCGTACATTGTATTTTCTTTATGACTCCATCAAACCCTATGTTGTGACCACTCTTTAGAATCGTCACTTTGTGACGATTCTAAAGAGTGGTCACAACATAGGGTTTGATAGAGGCATAACGGTTTTAGGTCTCGAAGTACACCTTATCTGGGGATCTGCAAACAAGCTAATTATGTTTGATTTTCCCTCCCTATAACAACCCCCTCTGAACAACACATACAATATTCGTATCCCAAAGGGTGTCGTTGTAGAGAGGGAGCACTGTATATGAAGGAAAATGTTAACAACGCATATTCACCCTTTCAATAGTTTCTTTTTCAAATTGACTATTCCAAAATTCAAAGCAGGTCACGCTTACCGTGAATATTCAGGGACTTTTAATGAAAAGTGTCACATGATGAATAGTGCAGACCCTGATGAGACGGTCCTCTTATCAGGGGTTTCATTATTTGCAAAGGACTTTAATAACAATAGTATATGCCTAAAACTGAAATGATACATGTTTGCTCTTATTTCCACCTGGACCGGTTATTGAATATTAAATTAGTAAACCTAGTGAAAATTAACCCATTACCTCATTAGGCTATTTTTAGATACAACTTCTTTGAATAAATCTACCGAAAAGGATCATTAACTAGAGACAGGATTTTTTAGAATTTTGAAGCTTGAAACCATTGTGATAAATAGAGCATTTGCTCCTACATGTATAGGAGCAAATGCTCTATTTATCACAATGGTTTCACATTGTGACTTTTACAGAGTCTCCAAAAGTCGGCAATATGAGGGAATGGGTTCACAGCACCCCAGTTATGCCCCGGTCGATTATTGGGTTGAAATTAACCTTGTTAGATAAATAGTACCTCGGAAGAAATTTTAACAATCGCACCATCTGGATCGTTTTCAGCACACATTGTACATCACAAAGTCAGTTTGTTAATGTTCATGTGTTTGTAATTGTCATTGAAGTTATGCTTCTCCGGTTAACGGTGTAAGTTCCTACTAGGTTTGATAACTTAACCCTTCCTCTCATACAAACCTTTGAATGCCGTGCACATACAATATAACCTGTCTAAATCCATTCCCTCATATTGACGACTCTGTAGAAGGTACTTCGTGAAACCATTGTGATAAATAGAGCATTTGCTCCTATAGGAGCAAATTCTCTATTTATCACAACGGTTTCAAACTACAAAATTCTAAAAATTTCCTTTTCTCTAGTTAATGCTCCTTTTCGGTAGATTTATTCAAAGAGGTTGTATCTAAAAATAGCCTACGAGGTAATGGGTTAAGCGGGCATTCATTTATTGAATATAGAGGTCTTAAAAAGCATGTGATAGTTTAACGCAGTGCAAAAGTAATGCAGAAAGCTCCTACGTGAGTGCTTTGCATTACTTTTGATATGCATTATGCTACCTGTCTTGATGACCCGTAATTATATTTTTATGACTGATTAAGACAGGTTCTATATAACAGAATAAATTACTTAAGATATTAAATATAATTATCACATACGTGTAACCCCCTTGTATTCGAGTTAATTATAGCCATCACGTATTTCTCTATATTACACACATAAGTGACGTCAGTGTACATGTAGTAACACCATACGCTGTGTAGCTTGCTACATTGATAAATATACATGTAGGTCCTGTCAAAAACGGCATTTTATTCAAAATAAGGTATGTGATCAAAAATAATATGATGCTCGTAGTTATAGTAAACTATTCTTGGAAAATGTAAAGCTCGTTTGATAACATTTTCCAAAACTCGTTCAATATCAGTTTGTACAAAATGTTTACTCACAACATATCCTATGTATAGTTGAGCTTCGACATCCTCGAACTCGGATAACTCAAAATACTGGATAACTCGAAAGAAATGTTTAGTTCTTCCAAAACTTACAATACAGACTTATTATAAAGTGTATCGCTACATATATCTAGAAACACGTGTGACAACTTTAATACAGGCATGTATTAAGCTGTGAACTCGAGAATTGTTCAGATTAGAAAGCGCGTATTAACTCGAACTATCTCGAACTAATTTGCATAGCCCTTTGAAGTTCGAACCATCGAAGTTCAACTGTATGTCACTCGAGCGGGTTGTTGTACGTTAAGAGTTCCTCGAACTCCTCAAAATTAACAACCCAGTCTTTTGACATATTTTAACCCTTTACCTCTTGAATATTCATTTAAGAAATCATGACAACATGAATATTAATTAGATTGTTTTGTAAAAGCACATGGACACTTGAATCATAAGCAAACTGAGCAGAGTCTGATCAGGAGACTCCTATAGGAGCCGTCTGATCTCGGTCTACTATGTTTGCAGAGACGTAGAAAGGCGTATTTATTAAGTAACGCATTAATGTCAACGAATAGAAGTCGATTTTCATCTATATACATGTATAACAAAGACGCCCTTTAACACCTTTGACACATTTGACACCTTGTAGACCATACAAACCCAGAACAGGGTCTGCTCTGTTTACCTTTAATACAAATCTAATTCTACAGTTTTTGCCAAGGTAAAAAAGTCCCTCATTTATGATGCCCTTATAAAATTTCACCTAATTAATAGCAGTACATTCATTAGTTCGTGTATGAATATGCTTCAGGGAAATGATTAAAGGACCCCTGGGCACGTATGACTTTATTCATATACGTAATGTGCTTCACGTTCAGTAATGAAACACCTCTGAATTACCATGCGTGTAAAAGAATTTCCCCCGAGTTCAATTAGTATATATTGCAGTAAAATGTCTCTTATACGACCACTCAAAAGACATTAAATCTGAACTTTTAGGCTACTTTTAGACCCAACCTCTTTCAACGAATCTACCTAAATGGAGCATTTACTAGAGAAAAGCAAAACATTAGAATTGTGTAGTATTGAAACCATTGTGATAGGAGCAAATGCTCTGTTTGTCACAATGGTTTCAGAAAGTGACATTTACAGAGGCGTCAAAAGGCGTCAATATGAAGGAAAGTGTTCAAACAGAAGGTAGCTTAATGCAGGGGACTTTTGACCTGTATTAAGCAACGAGACTTTTGACTTGTATTAAGCAACCGCTTGTTTACAGTACCATGTGGTCGCTTTAACGAGATTCTGTTGTATGAAAATATCGATGCATGGCGTGTGATCTGTATTTTGCTCTTTCCTCTAAAATGTCAAAGAGTGGCGAGGACCGGAGACTTATATTAAATAATGATCTTGTCGCGTGTTGAACGCAAGGCTTTTACTTAGAAAGCGGATAAACCTTTTATCTCACTGTACCTAATGTTTGGACAGTAAAGCCTCGCTAATACGACCGATCATAGGAGGTTAATATTAAATGTTTAACCCTTTCACCGCCGAAATCACATAAATGCACCACGACAAATAGTGCAGTCCCAAGGCGGCGTCTGATCAGGGACTTCACTTTTTGTCTCAAACTCCATTGCTATATCTGTGCTTTATTCCTTTGAAATTTGTATTTATTTATCTTATTTCTTTATTTTACCGAATTATTTAACAAAATTGGTTTGCAGACGACAATTAGAAATTTGGCACCGAAACGGTTAACCCTTTCCTCCTTGAATGTTCATGTAAGAAATAATGAGGTTATTCGTATTAATTAGATTAATTTTTTATAACAGCACATGAGCACGGGACATTTTGGCACTTGCAGAAACTGTAGAATTATATCTCTATTACACCATAAGCAAACAGAGCAGACCCAGAACAGACGGTTCCTGTAGGATCCGTCTGATCTCGGTCTACTCTGTTTACAAAGGCGTAGAAATACGTATTTATGGGGTAAAGGTTTAATCAGATGATAATTTAATGCAAGGTAATGCAGAAAGCTCGTATAGGAGCTCTTAGTGTTATGTTTGCCCTGCATTAAGCACCCATCTGCTTCTACATCCTCCTATGTTAATAAACCATTTGGTTGTGTACCATGTGTGATGTCTCCGGAATCGGATAGCATGCATTACTTATAAAGAGCATCCTATATTTGTTTTTGTTTTTTTTAATCTGTCACATGTAGCTACATCCAGGACGATGAGGGTGCAGAACTATTTTATTGTTCTGTTCTGCAATAACCCTTTCTCATGCTGAAATATTAAAGTCGGCTAAAATCGTGACCTGTTACAATCTTACTTGCACCCTATTTGTTAACCCCCTTTCACTGCCACAGTCGCATAAATGCACCACGACAAATAATGCAGTCCCAGATCAGATTCAAGGCGTCGTCTGATCAGGGACTTCACCATTTGTCTCATTCTCTATTTCTACATATGTGCTTTATTCCTTTGAAATTTGGCCCCGAAAGTGTTACAACATTTTCAGAAGCATTTGACGTCAGTGACAAGCAGCTTGGATCCTTGTGCAACGCCGATTTACTCGTCGTCTAATCTGGGTCAACGCTGTTAGGTCGCGGTTTGTACGAGAAGGGTCAATGCGTTCCTAGATATAAACGCTTTTTCACGCATTTGCAAACAGTGTAGATCCAGATCATACGTCTCCTATAGGATGCGTCTGATCAGGGTCTGCTCTCCTTGCTGATGATATAAGATTGACCTGATTCTAACGTTTCTGCCTGTGTACATATGCCATTATAAAAGGTAATAAATATTCAGGATATATTTCATGAATGTTAAACAGGGATTCGGTTTAATGCAGTTCAACATCCCTATTAAAATGGGAAAGCATAACAATTGAATAATACTATTCAATGTTGGAATATTAACACATTATCCCCTAGTGACGCACAAATCACATTTTGAAACCATTGTGATAAATAGAGCATTTGCTCCTATAGTAGTAAATGCTCTATTTATCGCAATGGTTTTGAAACTACATAATTCTAAAGGTTTCCTTTTTTGTAGTTAATGCTCCTTTTCGGTAGATTTATTCAAAGAGGCTGGATCTAAAAATAGTTTCTGAGGGAAACCATTTCCTCAGCTGCAATCAATCCTACAAGAATTGCTACACGCATATACTAAATGTAGTATTATGTAAGATCAAGGTTCAAATTGATTTAAGAATGAAGTGCTGGAAATCTTAAAGAAAGCATGGCTCTATTGCACTATGGGGTATGGCTCTATTGCACTATGGGGTATGGCTCTATTGCACTATGGGGTACAGTAAAACCTCTCCAAGCCGGACGTAAAATTTAGTATAAATATCGGTCTTGGTGGCATTTGACAGCTTATTTCAGCATGGAAGTCATGCAGAAAACTCTTCTAGGAATTGTCTGCATGGCTTTAACCCTTCAGTATGCAGACACTGCCTAGCGGTATCTTAATTAAACTGTAAATTCCGGTTTAGAGGGGTTTTACTGTACGTAACTGTATTCTTAACCCATTCCCCCATATTGACAACTTTTGACGACTATGTAAAAGTCACTTTGTGAAACCAGTGTGATGAATAGAGCATTTGCTCCTATAGGAGCAAATGCTCTATTTATCACAATTATTTCAAATTTCAAATTTCTAAAATTTTCCTTTTCTCTAGTTAATGCTCCTTTTCGGTAGATTTGTGCAAAGAGGTTGTATCTAAAACTAGCCTATGAGGTAATGGATTAAAATGCTGAAGGAACCGGACTAATGTTGAGCTGTGAATCTGATCATATGTTGATTAATATTATCTCTTTCGCAGTCAAATGGATTTCATCTGAGCAGTGTGGTTTCAGAATTACTTCTTCACTATCATTACAAACCATTATAAGAATGGCAAGCAGTTTTGATCCAGACCAGGCTCTGTGTCTCAGCTGTGTCACAACTGTTTACGAGTTAGCCAATTCCCTCCCAGACTATTTTAGACTCAACCTCTTTGAATAAATCTACCGAAAAGGAGCATTTACTTGTGAAAAGTATTTTTTTAGAATTGTGTAGTTTGAGAAGTCTTTGTAATAAATAGAGCATTTGCTCCTACAGAGCAAATGCTCTATTTATCACAATGGTTAAAACATGATTTTTACAGATGTTAAAAGGCATCAGTAGGAATGAATGGGTTAAAATGAGTTCATGTATGGCAGTGAACACAGTGTAACCAAGTCTGATCCGGGTCTGCTTCGTTTAACCCATATATGGGATGTAGGCAAACAGTATAGACTCTGATCAGACGCCGCATAATGCGGCGTCTGATCAGAGTCTACACTGTTTGCTGATAGGAATTTTTATATAAAACAAAACGGAATTGAAAATATAGGCCAGGCACCCTTTAGATAAAAAAATGGACTAATCCAATATATTATAAACATGGAAGAATCCACTGGGAGCAAATGGGTTAATATGGACTAATATAGACATGTGTATTGAGTTTCTGTCCTTATGAAAAAGTTAGTTTATTGATATCCATACATACATTTAGTTCTTACACGAGTACATATAGTGCCATGGGTAAGGGTTAGATAAAGGTTGTTCGTTTCTGACTGAAACCTACAGTCAAATGTTATAATGTAATCTTTATTGTATGTATATCTTTTTAAACTATTCTCTTCTACCGAGACTTTGTAAATCCAATGTTGTGAAATCATTGTGATAAATAGAGCATTTGCTCCAATGGAGCAAATGCTCTATTAATTACAATGGTTCCAAAACTATACAGTTCTAAAATTCTCCTTTTCTATAGTTAATGCTCCTTTTCAGTAGATCAATTCAAAGAGGTTTGGTCTAAAAATAGCACATGCATTACCAATTTAAAGGTTAGTTACATGTAAAGGCTGTTCGTTTCTGACTGAAACTTACAGTAAAATGTTGTGTAATCTGTATTGTATGTTTATCTTTTTAACCCATTTTCTCCTACTAACACCCCTTTGCGCCTCTGTAAAACCTATTTTTGAAACCATTGTGATAAATAGAGCATTTGCTCCAAATTCTAAAATTCTCCTTTTCTATAGTTCATAGCTCCTTTTCGGAAGACTAATTTAAAGAGGTTGAGTCTAAAAATAGTATAGGAGGGGACGAGTTAAACCTGGTCCTGTTTTAAAGATCTGTAACAATATTTGCTTACGTCAGATTCGTTCAAACTTTCAGTGCTGAATTTTCAAATGGACTATTCCAAAAGAATATTAACCCTTTCCTCCATAGGCTATTTTAGACCCAACCTCTTTGAATGAATCTACCCAAAAGGAGCATTTACTAGAGAAAGGTACACTTTTAGAATTGTGTAGTTCGAAGTCATTGTGATAAAAAGAGCATTTGCTCCTATAGGAGCAAATGCTCTATTTATCACAATGGTTTCAAGAAGTGGTTATTATAGAGGCGTAGAAAGGCGTATTTATGGAGAAAAGGGTTAAGGGATGTGTTAAAAGAAAATTTATCTTGACCAGCAATGTAGACCCTGGATATAAGTAGTGGGGTGTCAGACAGTTTGGATCTTTAGTATCGTCGTCTCATCTCACCAGGATCCAAACTGTTTGCTAAGGTAATCACAGGCTCACACATTACAGCAAGCCCTACAGCCAGTGGCGGCGAAAGAACTAAAACTCAAAGAAAGTTCTGTTAGACACTCTTTCAAGGCTGCATCTTTAGATGTGCAGACGGGAAAATACAGTAAAACCCCTCTAAACCGGAATTCTAATAGAGGCGAATTATGATACTTTTATGCAGGTGGCTGCTTAATGCGGGATGAAAGTCATGCAAAAAGCTCCTAGAGGAGCTTTTTGCATGACTTTCAACCTGCATTAAACTGCCCCCTGTCTCCAAGACCGATATCTATACTAAATTTTAACGTCCGGTTTAGAGGGGTTATACTGTATGCGTTTTGTTACATGAAGCAAAAAATCGCATCTGTTGCAAATCTCACCACCAGAATGCAGTTCGAATACGGTTTCAGCAGTGGTTTTTTCTTTGTTTTGGATTAGACTTCAGTTTTTACTCTGTCTAATAATGGTCAGTATAATTTGGAATGATATGAATATTTTAGTAATTTTTAATACTTCTGTTTCGACCGAGATTTTAAGAATATATTCACCGAGTGTCAGAAAACTTGAATCCTGTTAACCCATTCCCTGATATTGACAACTTTTGACGACTCTGTAAAAGTCACTTTGTGAAACCGTTGTGATAAATAGAGCATTAGCTCCTATAGGAGCAAATGCTATATTTATTACAATGGTTTCAAACTACAAAATTCTAAATTTTCCTTTTCTCTAGTTAATGTTCCTTTTCGGTAGATTTTTTCAAAGAGGTTGTATCTAAAAATAGCCTATGATGTAAAGGGTTACTCTGGATCGTAGCTGATTGCAAATGCGAGTCAGATCGCAGATAGCGTGCTAGCGGTTATAATAACAGTATGACCTATCTTAAGCAGCCATCACAAAGAGGTCTAATTATGGGTCTGTAAGGCAAGTAGTGGCTTAACACATTCCCTCCTAGTGGCGCATTTTGACGCCTCTGTAAAAGTCACATTATGGAACCATTATGACAAATAGAGCATTTGCTCCATAGGAGCAAATGCTCTATTTATCACAATGGTTTCAAAACTACGCAATTCTAAAATTCTCCGTTTCTATAGTTAATGCTCCTTATCGGTAGATTAAATCAAAGAAGTTGAGTCTAAATATAGTCTATAGGAGGGAATGGATTGATGCAGTTCAAAAGTAATACAGAACGCTCCTATAGGAGCTTTCTGCATTACTTTTGCTCTGCATTTAGCAATCACATGCTTTTTAAGACTCCTATGTTCAATAAATGAATGGCTGCTTAGACCAGGTAATACCGTTATGATTATTTTGTCTGAAGTCACGATACATTTCGGAAGAGGGTTTTCCTCACCGAAGACGCCGGAAAGCAACTCACAGGACAATGGACGAATATGTGATTGCCTTAGCAAACAGTTTGGATCCAAATGAGACTCCGAGTAACTCGGACTCTTATTAGGATCCAAACTATTTGATACCCCACTTACTTTTCAGAGAGGAAATCGAAGAAAATGCGTCTCTGAAACCTAAAACAGGCGATATTGTTTACTGACGTAAATCTTTGGAGCCAAAACGAGTTAATGATATGTTGCAAATGCTCAGGCATGCAATTATTCATTTGTTTGTGTCTGGTTAACACATAAAATGGATCATATATCACCGTTAGCAAACAAAACAACATGTTCCATGAATATTTCTATAAAATAATTGACGTTAAGATGGATAATTTACACTTTTACTTGTCAGTAATAACAATGTTTGATTACTAATACATGAAGGACCGGTTCAAAGCGGCTTCACAAACAAAACATGGTCAAACTATGAGTCTGTAAGGCAGGTGGTAGCTTAATGCAGGTCGAATGTAATGCAGAACTCTCCTATAGGAGCTTTCTGTATTACTTTTGCCCTGCATTAAGCTA
Source organism: Azorinus chamasolen (assembly GCA_963576725.1). Lineage (NCBI taxonomy): Eukaryota > Metazoa > Mollusca > Bivalvia > Cardiida > Solecurtidae > Azorinus > Azorinus chamasolen. The sequence continues at coordinate 93,740,591 of OY755235.1, read as the reverse complement.
CCACCTATGTTTAATAAATGAATGGTCGCTTAGAACAGGTACTACAATATATGTAACACACACGTGTCACCAGACGCGGTGTCGTTATTAACTCATTCCCTCATGTGGACCCCTTTTGACGCCTCTGTAAATCTCACTTTCTGAAACCATTGAAATACATGGGGCATTCTGTACAATTTATCGTCTGCTACTATTTTCGTTTATATAATGTTCCCCCTTTTCTTACGAAAGCAATACCAACTTAACCGTTTAGCCTGCTGAGCAAATTACTTTTTACAGAATTATTCACCTAATACATTTTCAAAATTCAAGTTTAATAAATCTGTCTACCAAAATGCAATCAGTGTGTCAAACAGTTTGGATCCTGATGAGACACCGAGTTATTCGGCGTCTCATCTGGATCCAAACTGTTTGCACACGTATTCACTCATCTGTCCATAGCAGGCTAAAGGTTAATAAAATGTTTGGATGCTGGTGATACGCTGAGATAATGGGTGTCTCATCTAGATCCAAACTGTGTGTATAAGGTAACCATTGGTGCCGCATTGGCAGCGAAAGAGATCAACATGAGGCAATTGATATTATTTATCGGCGAGGACAATGTAAAAAAAGAGTAAATTACTTAGTTAAAGTCTACTTTCAGTCCGAATGACCGGTCAGCCGCCTGTACATTTACTCCCCTAGACATTGAGTCATTGGTCTACAATATTGAGCACTGCTTACATATGGCGCAATCATGCAGCCGCAGCATCGGCGAGTGACCCTCACAGGTACATGTACCCATTTTAACCCCTGGGTGGAAGAGGGGGTGCGAGTGGGAGACACTGAAAAGCGTCTCTGAAATTTCCGGGAGGGACCCGGATTTTGAACCCCGGACCTTCGGACTGATAGTCAAGCGTGTTACCACTAGACCACCGCACTCAATGTAAACGCAGTGGCTGATCAGTCTTATTTATTAATTTAGTAATGTTCTGTGTGACGCATGTCAATTACAGTAGAACCTGTCTTAACCTGTTTCCTCATAGGCTATTTTTGGATCCAACCTCTTTGAATAAATCTACCGAAAAGGAGCATTTACTAGAGAAAAGGAAAATGTACGACGACCGAAATCTTAACATTGACCATAATGTAACTTCTTTAATTTTTCATTTACAACCTTCATTTTTGGTATGCACGTTCATCTTGACAAGGCCTATCCACATATACCAAAATGATAACAGACTAGCGTTCGCACTCGCTTGCGGTGCTCTTGTCTACTTATCCCTTACCTTGATAAATATTCATACCAGTCACGTGGTGTTCTGGATATTAATATACAATAAAACCTCGATTATTCGAATTTTCATGATAGAAGAATTTAGACCCTTTTAGGCAGGTGGCTGTTTAATGCATGGTGAAAGTCATGCAGAAAGCTCCTAGAGGAGCTTTCTGCATGACTTTCACCATGCATTAAGTTGCCACCTGTCTTAAAGATCGATAATAATACGTATTTTAGTGTTCGAATAATCGAAGTTTTACTGTATATTGTTTTTCAATATTAAATACAGAAGGTAAGGACTTTTAATATCATAGCAAATGATAGAGAATCTGTGCCCGTATTTACAAAGATCCTAAGGAAAAAAGTTTAAGAAAATTCCTTAGTTTTTTTTAATATTCCTTAGTCTAACAAAATCAATACAAGTAACAATATTTCAGAAAAATAAAGTTGGATATCAAATACAGTGAAACCTCTCTAAACCGGACGTTAATTTTGGTATAAATATCGGTTTTGGAGACAGGTGGCAGCTTAATGCAGGGTGAAAGTCATGCAGAAAGCTCCTCTAGGAGCTTTCTGCATGACATTTACCCTGCATTAAGCAGCCACCTGCCTAAAAGTAGCTAAATTCTTCTCTTCTAGAATTCCGGTTTAGAGGGGTTTTACTGTATATATTTACCATATATTCTAGAAGTTATTGAATGAAAATTTACTCTTATAGTTTTGCTACAGATGTAGATTCAATTATTTTCCTGAAGCTGCCTTAAGGTTTTAAATATTCCTAAGGAGCTTTATGAATATGGACCTTGCTCTGCAAAATATACAGTAGAACCTGTCTTAAGCGGTCATCAAAAAGAAGCCTAATGGGCCTGTAAGGCAGGTGGTACATGTAGCTTAATGCAGGAGAAAGGTAATGATGAAAGCTCCTATATGAGCTTTTTGCATTACCTTTGCCATGCATTAAGCCACCACCTGCGTTTTAATAATGGATAACCGCTTGAGGTTGTACTGTTGGCACATACACAACTATAACATGCCTTGACCAGACTGCTCCCGAAGGCCTACTCGATTTGGCTATATTAATAGGACTATCGTCACGTAAAGGGTTTCACAACTACCGGTATTTCAAATCATATTTATTGTAGAAAACTAATCCAGATACAAATATCGATTTACAGGAAAGTTGTCGATATATAATACGACCTCGCAAAAGAAGTTTTAAAACAAATGGCAGCTTAACGCAGGACAAAATGTATGCATAAAGCTCCTATAGGAGATTTAAATTTGCATTACGTCTGCCAGGCATTAAGTAACCACTTGCTTTTACAAACTCCTGTGTTATTATATTATGTGGTCGCACTCTATACAGAGTTTCAAAACTATGGTATAAATCTTATGCGTACACCCTGTGTATAGTTATAGACAATAGTTCTTATAGAATTAACGAAATATCAAAAAGCTAGAGGGAATTAGATATTTACAAATGATAATGATTTGTTCGCGTGAAGAGAAAACGAAAAACAGATTAATTGATCATATCTGATAATTTTGGTTCGCAATTAAATTTCCGTAATTTAATACCACTGGAGCTACGCAATGCCGAACAAGGATTTGTTTTTGTCGTTAATCAGAAATCCGAGTAAAGAATGAAACAATAGATCCTATCTTAAGCGGTCATCAAAAATAGGTATGCAATCGGTTCTTCGGACAGGTGGTAGATTAATGCAGGTCAAAAGTAATGCAGAAAGCTCCTAAATCTTTCTGTATTAATTTTGCCCTGCATTAAACAACCACCTGGGCTTTAATACCCTTATTTACCATAAATGAACGACCGCTTAAGACATGTTCTGCTACATTATTTTTGTATCATGAATCACGAATCATATAAATCAGCCATGTTTCCAGTTAAGGATAATATCCAAATAATGCACACAACTGTTAGCGTTTTTATCTGAATGGTATAAAATGGAATTTTCCTCTGCATAATATCTCTGCGACTTAACAGCACGTAATTTTACAAAATAATGGGCTCATTTTTGTTGCATGTGAAATGCTCGCTTTGAAATTCCTACCGGGGTTGCTGAGAGAATTACTTTGGCATTTCATTTTAAAACACAGATATGCAAAACCTGTGTCTGCCTCTGATAACAAGTTAACCAGTTTTAATAGGAATTTAATGGTATGAAGTGTTTCAAAACTGTATCTGCTGGAAATCGCTTTAACCAAAGATATATGATAGATATTCCAAAGATAGAGGCATAAACCCCATCTAAAGCGGACTTTTAGTAAAGAAGAATTTAGGTCTTTTTAGGCAAGTGACTGCTTAATACAGGTTGAAAGTCATGCAGAAAGCCAGAGCTTTTTGTGCGACTTCACCTTGCATTGAGGTCTTACCTGTATTAAAGACGGGCATTGTTAATAAATTGAACGTCTAGTTTAAAGGGCTTTTACGGTAAATCATTTCCTACAAAATAGAATCAGAACACACAATCATGAAAATACGTTTTTCCAAATGCTGAAATAATGAAATCATCTTAAATGTCTGCATCTAATGCACGTGTTTAAAACAGTAAATACTATTCGATAATACTACAACTATAATTATGGCACAACTAGTTGGTACATGTAACACTATTGAGCCAGACAACTGGTAACGCAGCTATTTGGTAACACCGTTTGGTAACACAACTATTGGTAACATATGTACATTCTATTTGTGTAACACAATAAGGGGATGATGAATAAGCTACGATCGTATAGTGGTTTCTACATTTTACTAAACAACCCCGCGCTTCCCTCTATGCTTCTCTGCGCCTCTCTCATCCCCCTCTCCTCTCCTCTCCGCCGTGCAGACTTCTGCTGCCCGTTTTATCTAAACCTGAGATCACGTGCCTCTTGCCAGCCCATGGTCATAGGTTCCCCAGTAGTGCACGATATCGGCTAGTGATCAGGTAGCGTCCTCGTGACTACTGTTTGGCAGCAGGCCATCGTGTTACATTTGGTACCTATTTGGTAATCACAACTAAAAGGTACATGGCTATTTTGTTATATTGGGTAACACATTTATTATGTAACACAACTATTTCGTAACACAAACACATGGTAACATAACTATTTGGTTTGGTAAGGCAACTGTATTTGGTAACACAACTGTATGTGGTAACAAAACTATGTGGTACCTATTTGGTAACACGACTATTTGATAAGTTGTGGTAACAACTATGTGCTAACACAACTATTTGGTATCAAAGCTACATGGTAACACAACTATTTGGATGGGAAACACAGCAATATTTGGTAACACAGTTATTAGGTAACACGACTTACGATGTGGTAATTATTTGGTAACACGACCATTTGGTAAGATATGGTAACTATGGGTAACACAACCATGTGTTACACAGCTATATATGTATTTGGCAACAGAACTATATGTGTTAACACAACTATTTGGTAATACAGTAAAACCTCTCTATAACGGCCACTGAATTACATTCAGTATTTTATGTTAAATGCAGGTGGCTGCTTAAAGCAAGGTGAAAGTAAAACAGAACGCTCCTGTAGGAGCGTTCTGTTTTACTTTCACCTTGCTTGAGGCAGCCACCTGCCCTAAATACCATCTAATTAACACAATTTCATGGCCGTTATAGAGAGGTTTTACTGTACAACTAGGCAGTAACTATTTGGTAACATGGCTATTTGGCAAGTCACGGTTAAGTATGTACAACACATACAACTACATTATGTATTTGGTAGCGCAACATTTGCAATAGAAACAGCTATTGTGCCACTCATCTGGGATGACATACCGTAGAACATGTCTTAAGCGGCCATTCATTCATTGAACATATACATCTTAACCCATTACCTCATAGGCTATTTTAAGATCCAACCTCTTTGAATAAATCTACCGAAAAGGAGCATTGACTAGAGAACAGGAAAATGTTAGAATTTTGTAGTTTGAAACCACTGTGCTCCTATAGGAGCAAATGCTCTATTTACACAATGATTTCAAGAAATGACTATTACAGGGGCGTGGAAAGGCGTATTTATGGGGAAATGGTTAGAGTTGCTAAATACATTACGAAAGTAACTTTTGGCCTGCAATAAACCACCAAATCCCCCACAGACCCATAATTGGACCTCCTTTTGATGGCCGCTTAAGGCAGGTTATACTTTAAATCATTTGAGTCGGACTCTAGGAGAAAAGTCATGTAGCATTGCAACTAGTCAAGAGTAAGACCAGTTGCACATCTCCGAAGCGGCATCTTGTCACAGCCTGCAGATTGTCTTATTTCGCAAAACCTCCACCGAGGAGCCTGTACATAATATTGAGAGAAGACATACTTAATGTATGACTGTCCATTACCTATTGTTTATAATGGCATCGTGCATAAATGCTTATTTGACACTCAGTGAACATGCTGGAGGCGTATAATCAGGTTCTACTCTGTTTGCAAGGTATGATTTAAAATGCGTATGTCAGTTAATATGTTCATGGCACATGTGTAGCTTTCATCGGCGTCATCGATATGTTTAGATTGTCTAAAAGAGGTCGTATTGTCGTTCTTCAATCATTTACTCCATCAGGTTTCAATGCCATCATGAAAATCAATAAGATACTACATGTATTTTAGATTGACACGTTATCTTAGGATGTTTTCTATAGGAGCTGGGTCTGCTTTGTTTTGCAAATGCGTTAAAGGCGTATATATGGATTAACCCATTACCTCATAGCCTATTTTTAGATACAACCTCTTTGAATAAAAAACCCGAAAAGGAGCATTAACTGGAGAAAATGAAAATTTTAGAATTGTGTAGTTTGAAACCATTGTGATAAATAGAGCATTTGCTCCTATAGGAGCAAATGCTCTATTTATCACAATGGTTTCACAAAGTGACTTATACAGAGTCGTCAAAAGTCGTCAATATGAAGGAATGGGTTAAATGGTTAAACCTTTCCCTCATATAAACGTGTTTTCACGCATTTGCAAACAGAGTAGACTCAGATCAGACGGCTCCTATAGGAGCCGTCTGATCAGGGTCTACTCTGTTTGCTAATGGAATTTGATAGATCGGTGTCTTTAGTTTCTAAAATGACTTTAGTATTTCACCTTCAATATATTATTATTATGACTATGTTGTCCATGAATATTCAGGTATTGGACATTGGTCTAAGTATAGAACATTTTGCTTCTGTTGTTCATTACCTTTAAGTTAACGATCTGTATGTTCATAATTAATAGTGTATGTCACTTAAAACCCCTTTTCTCATGGTTGTATTTGTTTTAAGTTGGTCCATGCACTTGAAAAAAAATGTTTTGTCTCACAGGTATAAGAAAGCGAAAGAAACAAACTCGCCAGTCCGCTCGCCTCGAGATGGCATCCAGTGCGTCCGATGAGAATTGTCGGAATCTACCCGTTCAGGCGTCTTCCTTCGACATGCAGCTCCGCTGTGCAGTCACAGAACTGAACCCTAACTACGACTTCATCACCGCAAAGTATCCGGAGCAACACCTGAGAGAAATCCCGAGACAAAGCCTTACACTTCTCAGGTACTTGTATACAATTACTGTAAAACCTCTCTAAACCGGGCGTTCAGTTTAGTATGAAAATTTCTGTTTTGGAGACAGATGACAGCTTAATGCAGGGTGAAAGTAATGCAGAAACCCCATTTAGGAGTCTTCTGCCAGACATTAACCCAAAATTAAGCAGTCATCTGCATAAAATAAAAATTATTCCGGTTTAGAGCGGTCTTTTCTTTTCAAAAAATCCCTAAATATTTACCATAAGCTTAACCTGCTTACATTTTGGAAGAGTCCATTTAAATATTCAGGGTTGTAAGGGTTAAGTTTAAATATTTGTCTTTTTATCATCACGATGCGGATTAAATGTTCTATGCACGAAGGAAATTCAATAACTAGACAGACAAAATTTCTATCTTATGTTCATTTCCCAACAGAGTCTGTTATACATAAAAGAAGTATCTTTGATGTATCAATTTCATCTACAGTAGAGCCTGTCTTAAGCGGTCATTTATTTATTGTATCTTAATAAGCAGGTGGTTGCTTAATGCAGGGCAAAAGTAATACAGAAAGCTCCCATAGGAGCTTTCTGTATTACTCTTGACCTGCATTTAGCTACCACCTGCCTTACAGACCTATAATTAGACCTCTTTTTGATGACCGCTTAAGACGAGTTCTACTGTATATATACATATAGTTTTTATTACCATAAGCAATAATCGTATAAATTAAATTGCTCGGTTCTATATTTAGCCATGTTTATTCAAACAGTTTGCAATAGTGTTGGGAATCGGACCCAAAAAACTTATTCGATCATCGGTACATGTTAGTGATCGATTTAAATCACGATTAATTTCTAATACGGTGGGCTTATTTGAGATATGGGTTGTATGTTTACAATCAATATATATCCAGACCAGTCTCTTTGTCTAAAACAAGGTAAACTCTATTTTAAGAGTAAGAACTTGTGACCCGACCCAATTTCCTCTAATATGGAAATAAAATATGTTTAAACTAAACTAACTCTATTTTAAACCCTATATTACAAAATGATTATTTATTAATTAAAACAATGTGACAAACAATGTATTAAACGCTAATTAGACGTTTGACCTTGTGTGGCTTTGACTGTTTGTTTAACTGTATGGTCTCCGTGAAATTATGTATAAATCGTCAACGATGGCCTGTCCTTCGTTGATCATAACGTCGGAACCTTGGCGACGTGACCGCCGAGTACTGTGATTAATCATGATTGACCTTAAATTGCGTTCTAAATCTTCAAGTGGAATAGTCCGTCTCCATTTAACAATAATTCTGTTCATTATAACAGCATAATATTATAGTTTGCTAGATGTACAGTAGAATCCCTCTAATGCGACCACTTAATGAATAAACATATCTGTCTTTATAAGCAGGTGGTTGCTTAATGCAGGATAAAAGTAATGCAGAAAGCATTACTTTTGTCCTACATTAAGCTACCACCTGCATCTACAACCCAGAAATATGCCTCTTTAAGGTGGTCGCATTAGCCGGGTTTTACTGTATACTAGATGAATATGAATGACAAATAGTGCAGACCATGATCAGAGGGTTCATCTTAGAGCCCCATGGTTTGGGTGTACATTGTTTACGAAGGCCACTACACATGTTTCCACAATTCAAACAGTTAAAAAAAGAACACGAGAAATACTAGACATGCTGCAATAAACAGTATCATCAAAGTCGCCATACCGTAAAACCTATCTAAACCGACATTATAGTAGAGAAGAATTTAGATACTTTTAGGCTGGGGGCTGCTTAATGCAGGGTTGAATTAATGCAGACAGCTTCTAGAGAAGCTTTCTGCATGACTTTCACCATGCATTAAGCCATCTGACTAAAAATCTAGAATCATTTTTATGGGTGGGGGGAGGGGGGCTGTTGTCTCTTCGAGACAATTCTAAAGGCAAGTCACACACCATAGGGTTTGGTGGAGAAATAAAGATTTTGGTAACTGGGTACGACTCTTTCTCTATTGATCTGATATAATAGTCAGAGTCGTTAACCTTTAGCCTGCTGAGCAAATTATTTTTACAGATTTTTCCACGCAATCCATTTTCAAATATCAAGCTATATATAACCAATGTGTCTACAAAATTGCAACCAGGGCGTCAAACAGTTTGGATCCTGATGAGACACCGAGTTACACACTGTTTGCATAGATATTTCTCATCCGCCCATAACAGGCTAAAGGTTAAATACATATAGAACAGGACAGACTCTTTATTAGAAATCTGTACATTAGGTACCTCATTGCAACACACGTGTATATACAATAGTTTCAATAACATATATCATGATAAATTACTCCGCATCTTAATTCCGAACGGTTATCTAATGCAAGATAAATCTCTGAGATGAAATAATTATTATTTGAATATTAGGACTGTAGGCTAATGAGGATGTTTTGTTCACATGTCGTATCATATGAAACTTTATAAACGCTGACATGGATAATGATAGTAAGCCACATCAATTTAAATATAATTGCTTAACTCATTCCCTCCTACTGACGTCTTTTGACGCCTCTGTAAAAGTCATTTTTGAAACCACTATGAAAATAGAGCATTTGCTCCTATAGAGCAAATGCTCTATTTACCACACTGGTTTAAAACCTACACAGTTCTTAGTTTTCCACTTCCTCAAGTAAATGTTCCTTTTCGGTAGATTTATTCAGAGAGGTTGGGTCTAAAAAACAATCTAGGAAAGAATAGGTTAATGTGCATTTATCTGAATCACAGACATAGCTATTGATATGAACAACAAATATTTGAATTGTCCATCTATATATTGACTGTTTGTGTTTCTTTATACAGATGTCCAGATAAGATTCGTATATTAAAACATTTTAAGGAATAACTTCTTAATTTCTCCACCAAACCCTATATTGTGACCACTCTTTAGAATCGTCTCTTGGAGACGATTCTAACGAGTGGTCACAACATAGGGTTTGGTGGAGAATTGACGAGTTTAGTACTTGAGTACTCGTCTTTATCTGTATCTCTGTTTATAGATTATTAGGACAGGGCGCCTTTGGTGAAGTATACGAGGGGGTATTGAAGAACCTATGTGCGAATGTGATGGAGTTACCTGTAGCTGTAAAGGTAAGTACATCTTAAAAGAAGCTACATAAAAATGCTAGACATTCTTAAGACCCAACGTATTTGAATAAATTTACTGAAAAGGAGCATTTACTAGAAAAAGGGACATTTGTTTGGACTTCTATACTTTTGAAACCAATGCGATGAATAAAGCATTTGCGCATATGGAGCAAATGCTTTATTTGTCACAATGGTTTCTAAAAGGACTTTCACAGAGATGTCGAAATGCATCAATAGGAGGAATGGGTTAACCCTTTACCTGATAAAGTCGCCTTTTGTCTTTTTTTGCAGACTTAGATCAAACTTGCTCCTCCAGACACCGCCTGATCAGGGTCTGCTATGTTTGCTTATGGATTTTTTTTTACAATTTCAAAGACTTCTCTGTTAAATAAATGAACGGTCGCATCAGACATGTTCTGCGGAATAGTCATTAGCAGGGTTTTTTTTAGGTTGATCTGTTTCTAAAGTACCTGCAGTAATACCGGTTTTGGTCAATGAGTGTTTCAATTATATGACAAACGTGGATCAAAACATGGTATGGATTCTCGGCTAATAGTGTTGGTGGGGATTTCAAGTCTATTGGCGTTTGTATTTATCCGCTTTCCAAAGTTGGATTTCATTTTCAATTTCAAATATCACAACATATACAATTCGGTTTTATACTATACACAACTGGCTTAAGCAGTTTAACCCATTACTTCATAGGCTATTTTAGATCCAACCTCTTTGAATAAATCTACCAGAAAGGAACATTTACTAGCAAAAAGGTAAATCTTAGAATTATGTAGTTTTGAAACATTTGTGACAAATAGTGCATTTGCTCCTATTGGAGCAAATGCTCTATTTATCACAATGGTTTCAACAGGTAATTTTTACAGAGGCGAAGAAATGCGTATTTATGGAGGAAAGGGTTAAACAGTTTAATGAAACTTTTGCTGAAGTAAAACACAGCATCTTTCATTATCCCTCTACCTGATGACTTTTGATATAAGAATAGTTTTATAAATATTAAGCAGCTTAGAATTTATTTGACATTTTAGACATGGAACAGTCGGGCCATTGAAGAAACTGTAGAGCCATATCTATATCATTTCATAAGCAAACAGAGAATATCCTGATCTTGGTCTACTGATTGCAATGTCCTAAACACGTGTTTCCATCATATAAAGGGTCATTGAAAGGGGTGCGAATCATAACAAATTTCCAAGTCGTTCTCTTCAGTGCCTTAAAGTCTAAAAGTATGTTCCCCATATCCGTCCAAACTTCAAACATGTTTTTATATTCTTTGTAGACGTTACCAGCATTAAGCTCAGAACAAGCGGAGACGGATTTTCTAATGGAGGCCGTTATTATAAGGTAAATCATATTGCCTCGTGTAGGGAAGGGCCGGACATGGTCATAAATCTTTATTGCCCATTCCTGGGGCAATTTAAGACATCTGCTAAGATGGAACAACACGAAGAAAAGCCATTGAATTTGTCCCACTGTAACCTGTATGTATGCTGCAAGATGTTTTTGCGTTCTATTAAAGATTTTTGATGACATAATGATCGAGTGACAGAAAACATTGATCCAAACAAGATACCGAGACATTCAGCTTGCGATCTTGATGTATACATGTACTAGGAAATTCCACTTTGTGCGAAGTGTAATTGCAAACATTATATATTGCAGCAAGTTCATGCACAAGAACGTAGTGAAATGCCTTGGCGTATGTTTCGAGGAACATCCCAGGTACATTGTTTTGGAACTATTACCAGGTGGAGACCTTCGATCATTTCTCAGGGATTCCAGACCAAAGCCGGTAATTCTTATTCAGACCTCCTGATTAGAGGAAGTTTTATTCTATAGTTTCCACTTACATGTAACTCTTTTTGGCGCTAAATGATTTTCGTCTGCAAACAATGTCGTCTGCTTTAAGTACCTTCAATTTCTTGGCATCTCATCCAGACCATAACAATTTACAAAGGAAATCACAGATGTGACCATCACAGCAAGCCGTATGGGTAACTTTCCGGCAACTTTGGTGGCGTGTTTAACCTTTTCCTTGTTTTGTAAGAAATAATGACACCATGACTATTTATTAGCGCATGTTTTATTATGTAAACTGTTCAAGGAAAGTGTTACCTATTACACAAACTGTTGAATCAAATCTATATCATGTCAAAAGCAAACATATCAGACCCCTGATCAGAAGGCTCCTATAGGATCCCCCGATCTGAGGCTACTGTGTTTGCAATTGCTTGAAAAGGCGTTTATTAATGATAGAAAGGTTAATACTCTTATCGTGTAACTATATTCTGTAGATCAAATCGTCCCTGTCTACAATGTGCTGAATGTTACGGGTGGTATTGTGAATGCCTTTGTAAACATAAACGGTCCAAATGAGATGAACTCACGCTTGACAAACAGCGTAAACGACAAACAATTAACCCTTTCCTCCATAAATCCGCCTTTCTACGCCTCTTTAAAATTCACATATTGAAACCGTTGTGATAAATAGAGCATTTGCTCCTATAGGAGCAAATACTCTATTTATCACAATGGTTTCAAACTACAAAATTCTAAAATTTTCCATTTCTCTAGTTAATGCTTCTTTTCGGTAGATTTATTCAAAGAGGTTGGATCTAAAAATAGCCTATTCAGTAAAGGGTTAAAATACACCATTGCTTATTGTGTTTTTGTTAAAGGCTACATTACGTTAGTCTGCAAATGATGTGGTCATGTTAAACGTTTCCTTCATGTTTTTCTCTAAAACGTAGTGGAGTGCCTAACAGTTTGGATCCAGATGAAACCCAGAATTTGTTTGCAAAGTTAGTCTAAGATTCGCCCAAAATCGCATCAAGCATTTAACTCTTTCACCGCCGCAGTCTCATAAATGCACCACGACAAATAGTGCAGTCCCAGATCAGACGCCGCCTTTTCAAGGCGGCGTCTGATCAGGGACTTCACTATTTGTCTCAATCTCTATTTCTATATATGTGCTTTATTCCTTTGAAATTTGCATTTATTTATCTCATTTCCTGTTTTTTACTGAATGATTTAATAACACACTTGGATTGCAGACGACAATTAGAAATTTGGCGCCGAAAGGGTTAAGTTGCTTTCTGACGCCTTCGCTGGTGAGAGAGTTGATTAGATACAAACTATGTCAATTTCTAACCCTTAACTCCATTAATATTCAGTTTAACGCAATTGCAAACACAGAGTAGACCCAGATCAGACGGTTTCTATAGGAGCCGCCTGACCAGGGTCTGCTCTGTTTGCTTATGGAATAGTATAGCTCTGATATTCTCAATAGTGTACAATGGCAAAACACATTGCAGTGTTATGTTTTTTAATTTCTATCCAATAATATTCATAATATCTTTATTTCTTATATAACTATTTATGGAGTAAAGACAGAGGTACAAATAAAGGTGCGTACCCAATTTAATCGTCATTTCTCTACTTAACCCTATACTGTGACCACGTTTTAGAGTCGTCTCGAAGAGACGATTCTAAGAGTGCACCTTGTATCGGGTTTGGTGTGAAAATAAATAAGACATTGTTGAAAATATTTAAATTTACACATCTTAGCTGGACATCTGGTAAAGGGTTAACCCTTTCCTCCATAAATACACATTTCTACGCCTCTGTATAAGTCACCTCTTGAAACCATTGTGATAAATAGAGCATTTGCTCCATAGGAGCAAATGCTCTGTTTTTCACAATGGTTTCAGCACTAAAACATTGTAAAATTTTCCTTTTCTCTACTTAATGCTCCTTTTCGGTAGATTTATTCAAAGAACCTATGAGGGAAAAGTTTTAGTGGAAGACAATATTATCGGCATGTACTGTATGTTAAAGCCACCAATTTAGTCGTTACTGGTTAACACTATTGGGTCATTGTATTGTTTCTATTGTGTGTCAGTCTACATACAACCAGTTATCATGGGCTTGTTCTGTCTTAACCTTATAGACAATGCGCTTTCACATAAGAATTAATAACTCCGTGAATATTAATCAGATGATTTTAAGAATTACATTTGGAATTTGTTTGGAATGGCAAAAAATGTGGAATCAGGTTTGTAAGTAAAAGTGGAAAATTCTGATCAGACGGCTGCGACAGGAGCCGTCTGATCTGGATCTGCTCTGTTTTCAAATACCTTAAAGAGAGTGTCCATGAAGTAAATTATTAACACGTCTCAACCAAAACACTGCCATTGTAATAATGACTGTCCATTGATCATCACTTAAACGGAGTGCATGTTTACTTTTTTTAGGAATCAAACGATTCTAGCAATCTAAGGCAAATGTACTGATTCACATTATTTTCGTTTCATATCTCCTACAACACGAAACAGTATCTTCAGACGACGGATCGTAAAGAAAAGGTTGACTTTGTAAATATACATATTATTGTTTTGCAAGAAAATAAATGTGCTATTTACTACAAGAATTTAATGAAATGTCGGTGCAGGGATGTCATATAAACATTTGAGCACTTTGGGATATTAATAGATCAAATATACAGTAAATCCTCTCTAAACTGGAATTCTTGTTGAGAAGAATTTAGATACTTTTAGGCATGTGGCAGCTTAATGCAGGATGAGAGTCATGCACAAAGCTCCTAGAGGAGCTTTCTGCATGACTGTCGACCTGCATTAAGCTGTCACCTGTCTCCAAGACCGATATTTATACAAAATTAAAGGCCCGATTTAGACGCATTTTACTGTATTTTCTATTAAAATATAAGGTTTCTGTTGTTTTGCCGTAGCGCACCAGAGCCTCGCTAAAGCGACCAATGTTTATCAACCAATTACCTCATAGGCTATTTTTAGATCCAACCTCTTTGAATAAATCTACCGAAAAGGAGCATTAACTAGAGAACAGGAAATTTTTAGAATTTTGTAGATTGAAACCATTGTGATAAATAGAGCATTTGCTCCTATAGGAGCAAAATTTTATGCTCTATTTATCACAACGGTTTCAATAGGTGATTTTTACAGAGGCGTAGAAAGGCGTATTTATGGAGGAAATGGTACACACGGGAGTCTTTATGAACAAGCGGTTGCTCAATGCAGAACAGAAGATTTTCTGCATACCTTTCGCCCTGCATTAAGCTATAATCCGTATTGAAATTCAGAATTTCACTTTTTGAGAGGACGTATGAGGGAGAGATTACTGTGCTTTTCTCTGTGCTTCACTTCGTGCTCTAGCAACAACGTTCAGTACGGTGTTTGGGGATCAGTATCGAGTCAGAGAGGACAACGAACTGAAGCATGTAATTTAGGTCACCGTTGGTTTAATAGTAAAATCCTCTCTGTATCTAAAGGGTAATCACAGATTAGTTTACCAATTTCAAATGCTTTCGAATGAACTATTCCAAAATTTAAGCAGATCAAGCTTTACATGAACATTCAGGGATTGTTTAAAGAAAATTGTAACATGACAAACTGTGCATACCCTGATGAGAGGACTGCTCTATGATACCACCTCTAATTTGGTTCTGCACCATTAGCAAAGGGTACAGGTGACTCGTTACATGTACGCTCTCTGAAGGGGTTAAAACAGGTGGCTGCAGTATATTTTCTGCATAACATTCCTTCTGATTTAAACTGATGAGCTTTCTGTGTGACTTTAACCTTGCATTAAGCTGTCACCCGTCTCTAAGACTTGGTATTTACACTACATTGAACGTCCGATTTAGAGGAGTTTTACTGTTTTTGTCTATATTTGTTTGTCTCGATCATAGCCTATATAGCTCTCTGTTAGTTTCCCTCCAAATCTTTAACAACTACTTATACACGAATGACAAAAACAGTCTTTGGTGTTCTTACTCTTCCTTCTGTCTTAGTATTCCTTTTACAAACAGTTTAGATCCAGATCTTTCAACTTTCAAAGGAGTCTTAAACATATAGGAGCTTTCTGCTTTTGCATTACCTTTGACATGCATTAAGCTACATGTAGCATCTACCTTACATACCAATAATTAGACCTCTTTGTAATAGCCACTTGAGACAGGTTTGCACAGTAGTGTGGTTAGAAAATTAAATTGGAATCTAAAAAACAATTTCTAAATTACGGTAAAACCTCTCTATAACGGTCACTAAATTGTGTTAATTAGTTGGTATTTAGGGCAGGTGGCTGCTTAAAACAATGTGAAAGAAAAACAGAACGCTCCTATTGGAGCGTTCTGTTTTACTTCCACCTTGCTTTAAGCAGCCGCTTGCTTTTAACACAAAATACTTAATGTAATTTAGTGGCCGTTATCGAGAGGTTTTACTGTAGTAACAGGGTAAATTAATTTGGCTGTGAAAGGTAGCTGGGCAACACAGACTGTAGTCTGTAATGAGCCTAATCAAGTACTGGACTCGGAGAAACATAGATGAATTATTCCGAAACAGACCGATTGAATTGCGTCTTATGACTCCTCGTTCTGTAACCCATTCCTTCATATGCTATTTTTAGACCCAACGTCTTTGAATAAATCTACCGAAAAGGAGCATTAATTAGAGAAAAGTAACTATTTAGAATTTTGCAGTTTGAAACCATTGTGATAAATAGAGCATTTGCTCCAATAGGAGCAAATACTCTATTTATCACAATGGTTTCAACAGGTGATTTTTACAGAGGCGTAGAAAGGCGTATTTATGGAGGAAAGGGTTAACGGAATCCATAATCTTAATGTACTGTTTACAGACAATAGTAACATTGCGTGATACAAGTATGTATACTCTGCTGGGAAGTACTGGGAGTCAATATCTGGCTAGCATGAGGCTTCTTCCTTTTTATATAGTGCCTTCTTTATTGTGAGTTATTACAGTCGCCTGTCTGTTTTATTAACCAAGGCAAAACAATAAGATCTTGCCAGTGTGAGGAACCTTTTGTTCGAATCGCATAAAGTGGTGACAATATGTCGTGACTTTATAATCAATTTCAGAATGTGTCCGAGTTGCCTTATTTTTATGTCGAACTGTTAAACAGTTGTGATCCTGATCAGAAAAATAAATCTCGCCGTTGTTCTTTCCAACGCCAGTTCGCAATCAACAACATAAGTGTGACCTTACAAGTTCTTGTTATACCATCATAAATGCCACTTAGATCAACATTTATCGCTATGGCTTCCGTTTGCTTTATTCATTGATTACAAGATGTGAGTGATTGAGTGAGATTGTAGGAGGACATTTCACCATAAAATAGGTCATGTAGTGTCGATGATTATTTAAAATGTACTAAGATAAACCCCCTCTAAATATGATGTTCAAGTTAATATAAGTATCGGTCTTATAGACAGGTGGCAACTTAATGCAGGGTAAAAGTCGCGTAGGAGCTTTCTGCATGACTTTAACCCTGCATTATACAGCCCCTGCCTAAACGTATCTCAATTCTTCTCTACTAGAATTCCGGTTTAGAGGGTTTTTAATGTATTCCAAAATTCAAACAAGTAAAGCCGACCGAGCGTCGAGCAGTTTAGATCTTGGTGAGTCGTCGATCTACTCGGTGTTTCATTTGGATCCAAATTTGTTTCTAAAACGAACCAGATGGCAATGGTCAGGAACAGAGCTAATATTACGCACAACATAGAAGCACGTTGGAACAAAACCATCGCCATGCCTTCCATTACGTTTCAAAAGTGTGGATTGTTTATGCCTAATACATGTATACAGTAACATCCCCAATAACAATTGATCCTTTCCTTCACATAAACGCTTTTTCACGCATCTGCAAAGAGGGCAGATCCTGATCAGACTATTTCTATTGGAGCAGCCCTAATCAGGGTCTGCTCTGTTTATTAATGGAATTGGATATATCTGTTTCTTTAGTTTCTGAAATGGCTACAATGTTCCATCTTCCATATTGCATTATAACTATTAGGCTGGGTCCTAGTAGTGGTTACCGTAGCATCCCCCCCTAGACTTTTTTTCATGGGTACCAAATTGTTCGTTGGGGTCCTCAGAACACATTTTGAGCATGCCCCCCAAAATAAGTTTGTCCCAGCTATGTTTTATTTAACGGTTTCCATGGTAACCCGAGGTAATTTTCGAAACTACCTTGGTTCAGAAAATGCGTCATAACTTTGCTTTTAGAAGCAATAGAAGGACAAAACAAGTACCAAAGTAAAGCAGAGACAAATAGCTTGAATATGATATATAATTTAATAAATATTCATAAATGCATTCTTATGAATATTAATGAGGAAGTAAAAAAAATGCGTTTTTTTAGAAAAAAAAGAGTTTGTTGTTTAGTCTGAGAGACTTATTAATGCACAGAAATTATTGAATTTAGGTTTAAATTGTTCGTTTGGGTCCTCAGAACACATTGGGAGTATTTCCCCAAATAATTTTGTCCCATCTATGTTTTATTAAACGGTTTCCATGGTAACCCAAGGTTAATTTCGAAACATCCTTGGTTCAGAAAATGCGCAATAACTTTGCTTTTAGAGGCAATAGAAGGACAACACAAGTACCAAAGTAAAGCACAGACTTATAGCTTGAATATGATATATGCTTTTATTAATATTCATAAATGCATTCTAATGAATATTAATGAGGAAGTTAAAAAATCCGCTTTTTTAAAAAAATGAGCTTGTTGTTTAGTCTTAGAGGCCTATTAATGCACACACATTATTGCATTCAGGTTTAAATTGTTCGTTGGGGTCCTCAAAACACTTTTTGAGCATTCCCCCAAAATAATTGTGACCCAGCTATGTTTTATTAAACGGTTTCCATGGTAACCCGAGGTAAATTTCGAAACTATTTTGATTAAGAAAATGCGTCATAACTTTGCTTTTAGAGGCAATAGAAGGACAAAACAAGAACCAAAGTAAAGCAGAGACATATAGCTTGATTACGATATGTAATTCTATTAATACTCATTATGCATTCTTATGAATATTAATGAGGAAGTAAAAGATGCATTTTTAGTAAAACAAGTTTGTTTTTAATCTGAGAGGCCTAATAATATACAAAGAGTTATTGATTGCAGGTTTAAATGTTTTAATATCATCATACAAAGAAAAAAACATATTTGGTTCATGTAATATTTCTGAAAACATGTATATTTAAGCTAATTTGCATATAGCGTGCGTAAATGAATAAGCAATTTAACATAAGCACTATATGTAGCATTGTTTCGAGTGTACTATCTTTTCTATTATTTATTTTACGTAAAATACCAGATATTGAACAAAGATTGACAAGAGCAGAGGGTCATTACTTTGGGTTCATGAATATTAATGCATATTTATGAATATTAATGAGATGTAAAAATAAACACACTTGAATGAGCTGTTCTTTTTATCTGAGATTATTTTAGTTAACCAGTACAGAGCTTGATACTGACTGAAACAGAGATATTGATATTCATGTATATGAATATGTAGATAATGAATATTATTTTCAAAATCATGGATATTAAAAGAGAATGTTAACTGTTGTAGGAAAGTAAGTTTTTCTATTATATTGCAATATACATGTATGTGACAACATATTTCTTGTAAGAAAATACAGCGGAGGAATTGAGCCTCATGCATGTTTTACGAAGAATATTACTTTTATGAGTGTTTTGCAATACAATAGAAAATATATATAACATCTCGGCTGCAATCATCAGCTTATGTTTACCCATATTAGCCTTGCGTGACTTCGAACTTACTCTCAATGTCTTATGCATTTGCTTGATTATTTACCACAGCATGCCAGAGCAACTCAAGGCTTCTCGCGAGCATTTCGCGGCAGGCTGGACAACTCATTAAGTGTGTCTGGCCTGCTGCGGATGCTCCGCATCAGCTCCCTGTCCAGTTTCATCCCTTTGAACATGGGAGACGTGGGAGCTTGCTGCCCAACGGAAGAAGTATTCTTCTCTTTGGTCAGCGACTCCCTAGCAACAGACAAATCACTGTCTTCTAAAGCTCAGAAGAAACCTGCTTTTTCTTTAAAATCTCTTTCGTCAACAGCCCAGTCGATTCCCCAGTTGTTAGTTTTCTACTGGGCATTATGTCTCTACACCGCATTACAGTGGTGAAAGTCAACAGGAAGCTGCTCTGGCTAAGTCTAAACGTTCTTGGTCGTCTAGACCCTGCAATTACTCTTCATCTTCTGAGTACACTTCGTACTCCCCAGCCCCCATCCCACCCCACCCCGTAGGAGGCGTAAAAACCTTCTTATTCTTCTAATGGGGACCGGCACTCGCACCGCTCTCATCGCAGGCGCAGATCGAGGTCTTACCATTACTCTTCTATGCGAAGACACCACTCTTCCTCCTCAGATTCGCCTGCTGGTCGCTCTCGCTAGCCGACACTCATTCTGGGAACCAGCAAGCTTTACCTTACTGGCGACCTGACCAGCAATGTCATGGGACTCCCCCTCAGTGATCCCCATTCCCCTTTCCTCTCGGCTCCCCGCCCCCAAGCCCGTTCTGGCTTACACCCCACTCAGGACATGTTGTGAGTCATCCCTAGAGGGAGAATAGCTCTCACGTGAAACCACAGTCGACACTTCTATGTCGGTGGCTGGTCCCACTCCTCCCGGGTGCTGCCATCCGTGGCGTTCACCAGGGCGGATTCTGGGGGAGAGCAGGAAGACACTTTCTCCATTATGGCTCCTAGGGATGATCCTATTTTTTAAGGGAATCAGAATCTGTGGAAGCATTTCACTCAGATTTAGACGGGGCTTAGTCCTCTTCTTCTTTAGATGATTCTGAACATCAATATTTTTCTATTGAGAAGGTGTGTGAAGATTGTTTTAGAATCCTCCCACCCTCTGTCTGCCCTAGACCCCTGAATCCTATTCACAGGTGTCCTCTATCCTCTTCCGTGCCAGTGTCAGTCGAAAAAGTGGACCTCCCTAACCTAATCTAGGGAGTCTATTTCTCCTTCCAGGGGACTTCTTTCCCGTTTGCCTGACCTGGACAAAGATTTTAGTGCCAGCCCGGCAACTTGGTGGGTTGGATCATGTCCGCTAAACTGTTATGGGCAAGGGCTCCCTGGCTTCAATTGAAAATCGACATGGGATGTTTAATCAGATCCCGTCACTTGATTCCGACAGTCCCAGGGCGGGCATTAGGCCTTCCTATCCCGATTTCTCTCTTTCTCGCTCTCATTCACTTCTTTAGCATCGGGAGTTGCATCCAACAGATGGGGTTGGCTTCAAACATTGACCTCCTATCTGCGGCCTTCTCCGTGGAGCTTGAATTCGAAGTTACTAAGTGCCGTTCATACCATCTGGGCCGTTCGACCCAACTGGCCTTGGATCAATGGCCCACATCGACAGCGAATATGCTCCGCGGTCGCCGTGACACCTTCCTCTAGTCTGCAGGACAAGTCGAAGGACGAGCTGTGGGCGTATCTCTTTGCCTCCGAACTACTTTTCGGTGGCAACGTTAAGGAGAAAGAGCTGACAGGGCTTCTACCAGGAACCCTCCCGCTTCGGGTCTGTTTTTTTTTTTAAATCCTAAGGTTGAATGTAAGCCTCTTACGGGACCTCCCAAGAAAGGTAAGACAACCAGACCCTATTCTGCCTCTCAGCGGGGCCGGCCAAGAGCCGGTTAGGGACCTTCCCTTCCCCCCCCCCCCCCCCTAACTCAGGACTGGCATCTCAGGGTTCCTTCCCTTCCCGCCCTAGGGGTTCTGGGCCTTCTAGGCCCCAGCCCTAGGGACACGCGCTTTCTGCCCCTTTCCGATCCGACTCTTCATCAATGTGGCGCACTATCACTCAGGACCCTTTGATCCCCTTTGACGCTATCGTGTCCCTCTGGGTCGACAGCCTCCTCTCTCCAGAGAGAGGGGATTCTACTAAATAACTATAATTTTTTAGATTCTAATTAAATAACAGGTAAGAACAGCTAATTTAAGTGTGTTTATTTTTACATCCCATTAATATTCATAAATATGGCATTTATATTCAAAAGACATGAACAAATCAATTATATACACAAAGTAATGATCCTCTGCTCTCGTCTGTTTTGGTACAATCTTTTGGTATTTTACGTAAATTAAATCACAGAAAAGATATTATACTCAAAATAATACTAAATACAATGCTCAGAGAAAATTGCCTATTCCTTTACGCACATTATATGCAAAATAGCTGAAATATGTATGCTTTATATTATATTACCTGCAACAAAGATAGTTTATTTTCCTTGTATGATTACATGAAAACATTCAAACATGAATACAATAACTCTTGTTTATTAATAGGCCTCTCGGACTAAACAATAAACTCCTTTTTTTCTAAACAAAAACCGGATTCTTTTAATTCCTCATTAATATTCATAAGAATACATTTATGAAAATTAGTTAAATTACATATAATATTCAAGTTATATGTCTTTGCCTTATTTAGCTTCTTGTTATGACGCATTTTTTAACCACGGGTGTTTCGAAATTTACCTCGGGTTACCATGGAAACAGTTAAAAAAAACCATAGCTGGGACACATTTTTTGGGGGGAATGCCCAAATTGTGTTTTGCGGACCCCAACGAACAATTTAAACCTGAATTCAATAGTTTTTGTGCATCAATAGGCCTCTAAGACTAAACAACAAACTCCTTTTTCTAAAAAAGCGGATTTTATACTTCCTCATTAATATTCATAAGCAATCATATATGAATATTATTAAAAATTATATACCATAATCCAGTTATATGTCTCTGCTTTACTTTGGTTTTTGTTTTGTCCTTCTATTGCCTCTAAAAGCAAAGTTATTACGCATTTTCTGAACCAATGATGTTTCGAAATTTACCTCTGGTTACCATGGAAACCGTTCAATTAAACATATATGGGACAAAATTATTTTGGGGGAATGCTCAAAATTTGTTCTGATGACCCCGACGAACAATTTAAACCTAAATTCAATAATTTCTTTGCATTAATAAGCCTCTCAGACTAAACAACAAACTCCTTTTTTCTAAAAAAAAACGCATTTTTTTTACTTTCTCATTAATATTCATAAGAATGCATTTATGAATATTAATTAAATCATATATCATATTCAAGCTATATGTCTCTGCTTTACTTTGGTACTTGCTTTGACCTTCTATTGCTTCTAAAAGCAAAGTTATGACGCATTTTCTGAACCAAGGTAGTTTCGAAATTACCTCGGGTTACCATGGAAACCGTTAAATAAAACATAGCTGGGACAAACTTATTTTGGGGGGCATGCTCAAAATGTGTTCTGAGGACCCCAACGAACAATTGGTACCCATGAAAAAAAGTCTAGGGGGGATGCTACGGTAACCACTACTAGGACCCAGCCTATATCTTTTCCATGAATATATGCGCCTTCTCTTAAGCTTATGCACTAATGACCATGTTAAACTTTTCTTACAACGTATTGCTGAATATTCATGGGAAGCTTCTTTAAATTTTGAATACAGTGCTCCCTTTCTACAACGACACCCTTTGGGATACGAAGATTGTATGTGTTGTTCAGAGGGAGTTGTTATAGGGAGGCAAAATCAAACATAATTAGCTTGTTTGCAGACCCCCAGATAAGGTGTATTTCGAGAACTAAAACCGTTATGCCTCAATCAAACCCTATGTTGTGACCACTCTTTAGAATCGTCACAAAGTGACGATTCTAAAGAGTGGTGACAACATAGGGTTTGATTGAGGCATAAAGAAACTACGATGGAAAAAAGTTGTTTCTGGAGCCTTGTTGTTTCGGAAACAGTGACATGTGTTGTTGTAAGGAGGGAATCGTTATTGAGAGGGCCGTTATAGGGAGGGAGCACTGTATTCCATTTGAAAATTCAGCATTGAAGGGTTAATAATTTTTATATTGTATTTCTTTTAGTGCATTCGTCCAATTAGGTTTCGTGAACGATTTTAATATGATTTTGAAATCTTTATTCTATTGTGCATTTTGGAAATTTATTTGTGAAGCAAGCAGTGCAGACCCTTATCAAAGGTCTCCTATGGGATCCCTTATTTCTGGGTCTACAATGAGGGCATATGTTCCTTTCAATGGACATGATGCGTGACTGGGTTAATAATGTCTGGGTTTATATTATTTTCAATCTCTAATTAGCGGTTCACTCATTTCACATGCTTTCGTATTCTCCTACGTATTTCAGAATAATCCTTGTCAGATTTCTATGGAGGATTTGGTGAAGCTGGCATTAGATGTCGCCAATGGCTGTAGACATTTAGAAGAGAAGCACTTTGTTCACAGGTGATTAGACCCATTTACGCACCATGTCTCTAAAAGACTCAGAGAGGGTTCCTCTTGTGAGAATATGAGCTGTTTACATTAAAACTTAGTTTTTATTCTCCAAAGACCACATTATCGACGAATAACATTTTTGTAGAAGCTCATTTAGATTAGAATAAGATTCATTTAAA
This sequence comes from Azorinus chamasolen, assembly GCA_963576725.1. NCBI lineage: Eukaryota > Metazoa > Mollusca > Bivalvia > Cardiida > Solecurtidae > Azorinus > Azorinus chamasolen. Next base: position 93,716,342 of record OY755235.1, on the reverse strand, counting down.
ATACATAATTGTAGGAACTTTGTCTTCACTACTGTTAATTGTATTTAATCCTTTCGCACTACAATTTGTGATATACCTTTTTCTACTGTACTTTCTTCTTGATCTGTTTGATGACATTACAGTTGAGCCTGTGTTAAGCGACCATCAAAACAAGGTTTAATTATTTATCTGTACGGCAGATGGTAGCTTAATGCAGGTCAAAGTATTGCAGAATACTCATATGCATTACGCAACCACCTTCTTTTTAACCCTTCGCTTGCTATTCACGTCAATATACCTACCTGTAAATAGTGAAGACCCAGATGAGACAGCTCCTGGGTCTCATCAGGGTCTGCACTATTTACAAGTTGATTGTGCAACCAGTGCACTCCACAGCAGTGATTACACAGTGAAGATATATGTAATTATACAACAGGGCATGGGTAAAGAAGGAGAAATGTATTTTAAAATTCAGCAAGCGAAGGGTTAAGACAGATTCTACTGTATGTATGTATATGTATTTGATACAGAGACGTTTGTTATGGAGGTATTCATCTATAACACAAATGTGTATAGACATTTATAATACAAATTTATTTATATATATTTGATACAAATATGATTGGTTTGGAGGTTTACTTGTATAACACAACTACATGTAAACATTTATAACACATTTTTATATATACAGTAAAACCCCGCTAATGCGACCACCTAAAAGAGGTATAATTCTGGGTGTTGGGTGCAGGTGGTAGCTTAATACAGGACAAAAGTAATGCAGAAAGCTCCACTAGGAGCTTTCTGCATTACTTGTATCCTGCATTAAGCAACCACCTGCTTATAAAGACAGTCATATTTATTCATTAAGTGGTCGCATTAGAGGGGTTCTACTGTATATTTGATTCAAATATGTTTGTTATGGAGGTTTACATAATATAGAACACACTTTTGTCTATATATCTGATACAAAGATGTTTGCTATGGAGGTTAACATATATAACACAATTATGTTTATATATTAAATACAAAGATATTTGCTATGAATGTATACTAGATTTATTTGATTTAGAAATGTATGATATGGACACTCACATTTCTGACACACTTTTGTTTTGTCGATGTCCAGATGTGTGATATGGACACTTTGTGTACTAACATATATGACACAATTTTTTTTATATATCAGATCTGGAAACATGCGTTTATGACTCACGTTTTATTCAATTGATGTACAGATGTGTGATATGCACACTTGCATTTATGAAACGCATTTTGTTAGGGTCACTTTTTTAAAAAAAGTGGAGATATTGCCATGACCCTCTCGTCGTCGTCGTCGGCGGCGGCGGCGTCGGTGTCGGCGTCGGCGTCGGCGTCGGCGTCGGCGTCGGCGTCGGCGTCGGCGTCGGCGTCGGTGTCGGTGTCGGCGTCGGCGTTGGTTAACCTTTTTTGTTCAGGTCCATTTCTCAGAAAGCAAATAAGATATTTGGTTCACATTTGGTATGCATATTAACTATCACAAGGGGGACCCATTTCACAAGGGTAGTTAATTTGCCATAGATATGCCCCTTGTTCGATTTATAATTTTCATTGTTGGTTAAGTTTTCTGTTAAGGTCCATGTCTCAGAAACTGTCCAAGATATTTGGTTCAAACTTGGTATGCATATTAACTATTATAAGGGTGACCCATTTCACAAGGCCAGGTTACCCTAAAATTAATTTTGCTATAGTTATCTCCCCTTTCCGACTTAGACTTCCACTACACTATCCAGCACTAAAGAAAGTGGAGCGCGCTGTCAGCAGACAGCTCTTGTTTATCTGATGTACAGATGTATCACATGATCTGCCTTGAGGGAGTGCCGTTACTGAGGTCCGTAAATCGCAGAAATGCACTAGTGCATTTTTATGCAAATTAGCAATCGTTAGCCAATCGTAGCACCCAATTAGGCGTTAGCCAATCGGAGCGCTCCATATGCATCTTCCGTTGTATTTCTACGCTGTAGGAATGGCCGAAACAGCTTCATTTTCTTAGGCATTATTAAGGCTTATGTGACATTTGTGTTCATTAGAAATTGTTTTCATGAAACTTGTTTTCTATTATGAATATATATATATATAGTAAACTTGTTTCATAAAAACAATTTGTAATGAACACTAATGTAAGATCCACTATTTATGATATATTTGTTTATATTTCTGGTTCACTTTTTATTTATCTGATGTACAGATATGTGATATGGACACTGGCATTTATGACACATGTTTTATTTATGTGATGTAAAGATGTGTGATATGGACACCTTGTACACTTATATTTATGACACGACGTGTTTTATCTATGTGATGTACATATGTGTGATATGAACACTTGCAATTATGACACACGTTTTATTTATATGATGTACAAATGTATGGTATGGGTGCTTACATTTCTAACACTGTTTTTATTAATATGATGCACATACATGTATGCGTGATATGGATACTTTGGACACCTACATTTATAACATTTTTTTATCTGTGTAGAGATGTTGCCGCCCGTAATTGTTTACTAACAACTAGAGACCCGGGAAGAATAGCCAAGATTGCAGATTTTGGAATGTCTAGGGATATTTACAGGTAAATAGGAACCAATGTAGTACACATGATACAATATATTTGTTGATTATATTAATATGTTACATTAACCCATTTGCTGTCAGTGGATTCTTCCATGTTTATATATTGGATTAGTCCATTTTTTTTATATAATGGGTGCCTGGCCTAAATTTTCAATTTCGTTTTGTTTTATATTGAAAATTCCTATCAGCAAACAGTGTAGATTCTGATGAGACGCCGCATTATGCGGCGTCTGATCTGAGTCTACACTGTTTGCCTACGTCCAATATATGGGATCGTTGGAGCAAATGGGTTAATTCAGTAAGGTCACAAGTTCCAACAAAGCATCTTAACCATTTTCCTGTTTAATATTTATGTACAAATAAATAACATCATGAACATCAATTAGATTAAATTCTATAATGGCATACGAACACATGATATATCTAGTCATTATAAAAACTGTAGAATCATAGTTATATTATTCCATATGGAAACAGAGCAGACCCTGATAAGACGGTTCATCTGTTCTGTGTCTTCTCTGTTTGCAAATTTGCGAAAAGGCATTTATGTGTAGGAAAGGATTATTAATTGTATATAACATAAATATCAATTTAAATATGTAGATGCTTTACAGTGAGTAAATACGCATGCACGTGTTAAACATGTATAGATAATACACAGAGAACATGTAGACTATACTTAATGAGGAGATGAAATACAAACAACTCTTTCCGTGCCAAGTTTCTAATTGTCTTCTGCAACTTATTTTTGTTAAAACATGAACTGCAAAAGGTAAATGTTTTCTAAGAAATAAACCGCAGACATCGAACTAAAGGCTAATGTAAAAAATGAAGTCTCTGATCAGTCGCCGCCGTCAAAAAGCGGTGTCTGATCTGACACTTCATTGTGTGTCGTGGTACATTTTGACGCCATTGGAGTTGAACGAATTTAAGGACTTTCTAACGGGTCACCTGATGTTCTGTCATAGCTTTGGAGTAAATCATAAACACCGAAACAGGCGAAAATAAACTTATTAAAACCCAGTCCTCTGTTTTTAGTTAATTTGCACAAGGAAAGTTCTATTTCAGAGCCTATGTATGTAGGTGGCCGTTTAGAAATTCCTTTCAGTGTAGAGAGGGGTAGATTAAAATTTTGAAAGCAGGAAACGAGTTGAACGTCATTTGTAAATAGTGCAGACCTAGATCAGAGAACTCATACAGGAGCATAATTAACCCTTTCATACTGTATGGACACTATCAATAATTAATTATGGACTGCCTCACTCTGAAAATTCAGTATTGAAAGATTTAATTCCGGGAAAACGGTGAATCAGGCGCGGAGGTGGTGAGGATATACCTAAGTCAGAACACGAAGACGAAAAGCTTATTTGATACCCAGCAAGACAGGACTTCTATAAGAAAACCACTGCGTAAAAATGCTTCAGATATATCATCTCTTTTGCTTAGCTCTTTCCTCGATGAATTATCATGAAAGAAATAATATCTTCATGGATATAATTTTGATTAATCTGTTATCGTAATAGCACATTGACAGAGGACTTTTGGCCATAGCAGAAACTGTAGAATCATATCTGTATTATATCATAAGCAAACAGAGCAGTCCCTGATCAAACGACTCCTATAGGAGCCGTCTGATCTGGATGTACTCTGTTTGCAAAGGCGTAGAAAAACGTATTTATGGAATAAAGGATTAACCCTTCGCTTGCTATTCACGTCAATATACATACCTGTAAATAGTGAAGACCCAGATGAGACAGCTCCTGCAGGAGCTGTCTCATCAGGGTCTGCACTATTTACAAGTTGATTGTGCAACCAGTGCACTCCACAGCAGTGATTGCACAGCGATATACTTGTACACAGTGAAGATATATGTAATTATACAATAGGGCATGGGTAAAGAAGGAGAAATGTATTTTAAAATTCAGCAAGAGAAGGGTTAAATGTTTCGCTGCCAAAGTCACATCCGTGGTTAAATGTTCAAACAGTTTGGATTCAGATGGGACGCCGAAAAACTCAGCTTCTCGTCAGGATCCAAATTATTTATCACCAAGGTAATGCTTTTGTTTAAGAAAAGTGGCGAAAATTAAATAAATGAATATTGTATCAGACGTCAATATTTGCAGACAACAGTATTTTGCAACGAATGAGTTAACCCATTCCCTCGTTGACTATTTTTAGATCCAACCTCTTTGAATAATTCTTCTGAAAAGAAGCATTTTCTAGAAATAGAAAACAAATTGAGTAGTTTTTAATCATTGTGATAAACAGAGTATTTGCTCTTATGGAGCTCTTATGGAGCAAATGCTCTATTGGCCACAATGGTTTTAAAACGTGACTTTTACAGAGGCGTCAAAAGGAGGAGATGGGTAAAACACAACCTTACATGTATCAATCTTCTGACGGTTCAGACAAAGACTGAACTATCCCGTATTTTATATCCGATTATTTTGTTTTCTAAAAACAATAGGATATAACTGCAGATTATTCCTAAAATACACAAAATAGTTATTCAAGGATTAGATCATCAGAATAAAAACCGACACACGCCGCTTCTTTCCTCTATTAATCTGTCTGAAATGCAATAAAATGGCACAAGTCATGGGGGAAAATGATCGGACAATTTCAATGTAGAACCATAGTCTGCGTTTTTAGCGTCATGTTACGAACAAATGGTGATTTTGACGAGATACAAGAAGTGTAGACTGATCTGGGCCTTTACTGTGTACAAATATTCCCGTATCTTGTCTCTTTATCCTACAGTGCCCACAAGAAGGCATATAGTCGAACAGTGTAGACCCATACAAAAATATTTGAAGGGGACCTCTGATCAGAGTCTACACTGCTTGCTCCATTAATTCATTTTCAAGGTGCACGTAAGAATTAATATTCCCTTCAGACATACACGTAGGAATTAGATTCGTTCAAAATACATATTGTAACCAGTTCACCAAACAAGTGTGGTCAAAAATCGCTTAAACCTTTACCTTGTTAGAAATATGACATATTGAATATTAATTATGGACACAGGAAATGTGGGTTATGGCAGAAAATGTAGAATGAAAATAGCATAAACAGAGCAGACCCAGATCAAACGGCTCCTACATTTGTATATGAGCCGTCTGCTCTGGGCCTGCTCTGTTTGCAATGCATGGAATTCTATGTATCCACTTAAAGTATTATTTCCAATTAAGAAATACAATATGTTGATAAAACCTCATATTCACTGATCTCTTAAAAGCTTATAGAGATTTACTCTAACCAGCAGTGCTGAATCATATTGTGTGGCATCATTGCCTTTCCAATTTCTAAGATATGCTTAATACAATATGTTGAATTAACTTTTCTGGGACCAGTTCAACTAGACTGTAATACAGTCATTTCACACATCAGGTTTCCGATACAATCTGAAAGTTAAGTTGCTTTAACCCTTACAGTGCAAACAATGTAGACCCAGATAAGAGGAACCCTTACACTAGAAACTGCACTGTTTGTAATGTTACACTCTTCTTTAGAAAAACCGATAAATATTCACCATAATCTTGGCATGTCTGAATTTTGGAATAGTCCATTTGAAAAGTCAGCTTTGTAAGGTTTAACCCTTCTCTTGCTGAATTTTAAAATACATGTCTCCTTCTTTACCCATGCCCTGTTGTATAATTACATATATCTTCACTGTGTACAAGTATTTCGCTGTGCAGTCACTGCTGTGGAATGCACTGGTTGCACAATCAACTTGTAAATAGTGCAGACCCTGATGAGACAGCTCCTGCAGGAGCTGTCTCATCTGGGTCTTCACTATTTACAGGTAGGTATATTGACGTGAATAGCAAGCGAAGGGTTAAATGTGTCTGATTTCAGTGCAGACTACTATCGTAAAGATGGTAAAGCCATGTTGCCAATAAAATGGATGCCCCCAGAAGCATTTTTAGACGGAGTTTTCACATCAAAGACAGATGTCTGGTAAGTTCAACACAAGTGTTTAAGTTGTCATGTTTAAAGGCATCAATTACAATACAAACTCTCTATAACGGCCACTAAATTACATCAAGTAGTTTGTGTAAAAGGCAGGTGGCTGCTTAAAGCAAGGTGAAAGTAAAAACAGAACGCTCCTATAGGATATAATATATAGAATTTAGTGGCCGTTATAGAGAGGTTTTACATTGTACTGTATATCTCTTCCTCTTCCAGTTGAGAATCTCTGATAGCCTTTGCAAACAGTGTTGATCCATACCAGGCACCAAGTAACACAACGTTTCATACAAAATCCAACTGTTTGAGTTATTATACAGTAAAACCTCTCTATAACGGCCACATAAGTGTGTTAATTAGTTGGTATGTAGGACAGATGGCAGCTTAAAGCAAGGTGAAAGTAAAACATTACGCTACTATAGGAGCGTTCTGTTTTACTTTCACCTTGCTTTAAGCAACCAACTGCCTTTAACACAAAATACTTGATGTAATTTAATGGCCGTTATAGAGAGGTTTTACTGTATTATGTTTTCCTTAACCCTTTACTCCATAAATACCCCCTTTTACTCCTTTGCGAACAGAGTAAACATAGATCAGACGGTGCCAGTAGGAGCCGTTTGATCAGGGTCTGCTCTGTTTGCTTATGGAACAATATAGATATTATCCTAGTTTCTGCCATGGCCAAATGTTTCAGTGTACACGTGCCATTATAAAGATTAATCTAAATAATATTAATCATGTCATTATTTCTTAAATTAACGTTAACCCTTTCGGCGCCAAATTTCTAATTGTCGTCTGCAAACCAAGTTTCTTAAATCATTCAGTAAAATAAGGAAATGGGATAAATAAATGCAAATTTAAAAGGAATAAAGCACATATATAGAAATAGAGATTGAGACAAATAGTGAAGACCCTGATCAGACGCCGCCTAGAAAGGGCGGCGTCTGATCTGGGACTGCACTATTTGCCGTGATGCATTTATGCGACTGCGGCGGTGAAAGGGTTAATGGAGCAAAGAGATAAACAAAATTGTAGAAATCTACAATTTTATTGTTGTGCAGACGATACATTTTACAGACGACAATACGTGACAGTGAACGCGTTAACCCTTTCGCTGTCCTTTGTTTATTCCAAATTTCGATACCTACTAAATATTCATGAACAAAAAAATGTTATAACGAAATATGGAAGGCGAAAAATTGTAGTCATTTTAGAAATTAAAGAAATAGATTCCTCAAATTCCATTAGCAAACAGAGCAGACCCTGATCAGACGGCTCCTATAGGAACCGTTTCTGGGTATACCCTGTTTGCAAATGAGTGAAAACATGTTTATATGACAACGAACGAGTTAAGTATTTCTCGCTTACTGTGTGTGTCGTTATAGCCAGTGATTCAAAACGACGGGAGACGGCAACACTTTATTAATCCTCTACCTGGTAAACATATATGTCAGAAATAATAAATTTATGCATGGTATAAGAATAACATGTACAGTTAAGAATAACATGTACAGTAAAACCCCGATAATGCAACCACCTAAAAGAGGTATAATATTCTGGGTGCTAGATGCAGGTGGTAGCTTAATGCAGGTCAAAAGTAATACAGAAAGCTCCTCTAGGAGCTTTCTGCATTACTTTTGTCCTGCATTAAGCAACCACCTGCTTATAAAGACACCCATGTTTATTCAATAACTGGTCACATTAGAGGGGTTCTACTCTGCATGTAGTTAGACGTTATAATGGCAATGTGGACAAGGGGAATGTTGACGACGGCAGCATCTGTAGTTGGGCATTGGTCATGCTATAAGAAAATAGAGCGTGTCGTGATCAAACGGTCCTTGGGAGCCGTTTAATCTGGGTCTACTCTGTGTGCAAATGTGTTTCTATAAGGTAAATAGTTAATGCGCATGTTGAGAATTTTCATCTTCCAGCCTTTTTATTGTAAAATAATTATTTCATTACGGGGTACGGACAGAACCCCACTAGGACGTAACCCCAATAGGACGTAGCCCCATAGGACAATATCCCATAGGACACAACCCCACTGCCAAATGTGTCATGGCGGACATTACGGGGTACGGACAAAACCGAACTAGGACGTAACCCCAATAGGACGTAACCCCATAGGACAATACCCCATAGGACACAACCCCACTGCCAAATGTGTCAAGGCGGACAAAACCCCATATGTTAACATAATTGGGTTATAAATCAACTTTTAGATAATTTGAAGAAGAAACACTCATCAGAATATAAATTCAAAGCAAGATTTTTACATTTTCAAATTTAAAGTTACAATCTGCAAATAAAAATAGAAGTTAAAGCATATTTTAAATTAGGTCAAAATTATGAATATGGTTATATTGTAATAGTTTATATGCATTATGTGCTAATATTACATTATCCATATTTACTGAATCTATATTAATTGTACCAAAGCAAACATTGTTGAGCCAGACCATAAAGCTTTGAAAATGATTTTGGTTTACCCTGTTTGTAAGTTAAGAAAAGGAGTCAGTTAATTGTGGTTATATTATAATAGTTTATATGCAATATGTGCTAATATTACATTATCCATATCTATTAAATATATATTAAGTGTACCAAAGCAAACATGGTTGAGCCAGATCATAAAATTGTGAAAATGATTTGGGTTTACCCTGTTTGGACGTTAAGAAAAGGAATTAGTTAATTGTGGTTATGCCATGTATACCTTGTTTGTATAGAATGTGGTTCACCTAATAAATATTAATTAATTGTCAGTGAGCAAATAGGTTAGAACCTGATCAGATGGCTTTGTTTTAGAATCTGTATGATCTGGATCATCTGTTTGTAAAAATATATAAAAAATATCCTCCTTGTCATAATTTATTCTTTTAGTGAAAATCAGGTTATTACCATATTACCATATGCATAACAACATAGTTATTTATTACTTTTATTCCCATTGAAATTAAATATTTATTTCTTTTCTCGTATGTTTTATTCTCAATTTCTATTGCTATGAAGTGCCATTTATATATATAATTCCTTAATTAAATACATAATTATGTTTAACATGGGGTTTTGTCCACATGGGGTATTGTCCTACTGGGGTTTGGTCCTAGTGGTGTATTCATTACATACACACTTTTATAAATGTCACTTTCTTTATTTTACATTGTACATTTCCACTCCTTAACCTTTAGCCTGCTATGGGCAGTGAGTGAATACCTATGCAAACAGAATGGATCCAGACGAGACACCGAGTTACTCAGGATCCAAACTGTTTGACACCCTGATTTTATTTTGGTAGACAAATTCATTATAGCTTGAATATTGAAAATTTGGTAGGTGAAAACTTCTGTAAAAATAATTTTCTAAGCAGGCTAAAGGTTAAAACCTAACTTGAAGATTAATATTTTGAATACAATACACGAGTGTATTGCCATTTGCAAACAGTGTATACCAGGGGCGTAGCTAGTGATACGCACTTACATGTACGCACGTGCATAACGTCAATCTGGAAGGTGTAAACATTAGTATGCCCAACATGGAACAAACATCGAATGCTAACTGGGGTAGACTTTGATAAACGTTCTTTGTTGGCATGTAAGCTTTAACCCATTCGCTCATATTGACACCTTTTGACGCTTCTATAGGAGCAAATGCTCTATTTATCACAATGGTTTCAAAACTACACAGTTCTAAATTTACCCGGGGAGCATGCCCCCGGCCCTTATAGCCACGATGCGCACATTAGATTTGGATTCAGCTACATGTACGCTCCTGTCATTCGTAGCTACTCGTCTTATTCCGTCAGGGTTCGGAAATAGATGAGGTGTTCCGAATGCACTCCTGTAGACCCGAACCAAACGGCTCCTCTAGAAAGGCATACCCTTTCTCTCTAAATGGTATTTAACGATAACAAACCCTTCCACGTTGAAAATTCAGCATTCAAAACGTTAAGCCGGATAATCCTCAACAAGAAGTCTGGTAATGACTGTGAAATGCGTCAATTTCAGAATGCAATTTTAGATAGTTTAGATATTGGCTCTAAATATGGCTTACAATCATGTCTAAATAAGAATGCACGGATAATTTTACTACTGTTTTCATGTGAAGAAAATGCAAATCCTTAAGAAATGGCCAATCCCCCAAAACTTAAATCATTTAAATACGCCATTTTGTCGGCGGAAGAAGATTTAAATTCTTAATACCAATGCTTAAAATGTCAGTGTCTTGTTTTTCAGATAAAAACCTTAAGAGAATAAAACAAAAAGTCCTATTGATCCTCACCCACACAAAAAAAATTAGTTCATGTGAGAGTTTTACTTAATCCTTTACTCCAAAAATACGCCGGTTATGCCTTTACAAACAGAGTAGACAAAGATCAGACGGCTCATATAGGAGCCGTCTGATCAGGGTCTACTCTGTTTGTTTATGAAATAACACAGATATGATTCTGTACTTTCTGCCATGTTAACAATATCTTGTGTTCGTGTGTCATTATAAACCTGATTTAGTTAACACATTTGCTCCCACTGGATTCTCCAATGTTTATATATTGGATTAGTCCATTTTTTATCTAAGGGGTGCCAAGCCTAAATTTTCAATTTCGTTTTTTTTATATTGAAATTCCTATCAGCAAACAGTGTAGACTCTGATCGGACGCCGCATTATGCGATGTCTGATCAGAGTCTACACTGTTTGCCGACGTCCCATATATAGGATCGTTGGAGCAAATGGGTAAATATTTATTATGTCATTATTTCTTACATGAATATTCATGGAGTAAATGATTAATGTATTTTACTTCATTGTGAAAGCAAATTTGTTTAACGTCTTCTTTTTACTGTTTTACTGTGAAGGTCATTTGGCATTCTCCTGTGGGAAATATATACCCTTGGATATATGCCGTATCCAGGGCAAACAAATAGTGACGTGATGCATTTCGTGGCTTCCGGTGGGCGATTGGACCCTCCACAGAATTGTCCTGCTCGCCTGTGAGTAGACCTAGCATGCATTTAATTTATCAGCGAAAATTATCAGAAAATAAGTTTCGTGTGAAGAAACTGTCTGTTAATTCAGATATTGAAGAACAAACTCCATTCTTATCAGACATTATCTAAGCAAATGATCCAGCAGTTCAGGGTCCATGCTTATAAAGCTTTTAGTTGAGTCTGAGTTTTGTTCTCAAGCTTTTGATTGGTCAGATTTGAGTTCTCAAGCTTTTGATTGGTCAGATTTGAGCCTTTGGCTCAAATCTGGCCAATCAAAAACTTGAGAACGATCTCAGACTCAACTAAAAGTTTTATAAGCATGGACCCAGATCCCGCTTAGGCGCCGAATTGTGCGTCTCATATTGATCGACACTGCGCAAATATAAGCACGGACTCGCTACATTGGTAAAGGTTGGTTATTATTCACTGCATTTAACCCATTATTCCATGAATATTCATGTAAGAAATAATGACGTCATGAATATTTATTAGATTAATTGGTATAATAGCACATGGAATCAGACAGTGTATCGACAGTGGCAGAAACTGTAGAATCATATCGATATTGCAAATAGAGCACATCCTTATCAGACGGTTCCTATGGGAGTTTTCGGATCTGGGTCTGCTCTGTTTGCAACTTAAGGCATAGAAAGGTGTATTTATGGAGTGAAGGCTTAACACATACAATAAAACCTCTCTATAACGGCCACTAAATTACGTTAAGTATTTTGTGTTAAAGACAGGTGGTTGCTTAAAGTAAGGTGAAAGTAAAACAGAACGTTCCTATAGGAGCGTTCTGTTTTACTTTCAACTTGCTTTAGGCGGCCACCTGCCCTAAATACCAAATACTTGATGTAATTTAGTGGCCGTTAAAGAGAGGTTTTACTGTATAGGACAACCCATCTAGATTTTATTTTGAACCCCTTCCATATTTTACGTTGAGAGGACACAGCAAACAAAAACTTTGCAGGTATAAGCCATTGACATCAACGGTCCAGCAAACAGTGCAGACCTTGGTCAGAGGGCTCCTTCGAGAGCCCTCTAATTTGAATCTACACTGTTTGTCTATGTCCATTTGGTAAGAGGCACTGTGCACAGAAGGTTAATATATTCCCCAATACTTCGCAGTTTCGGTAATATAAAGTAATGATTCTGATAATGGAAGTTTGAGTATTCGTTAGAAAAGTTGAATTGGAACTGTGTATGTTTATTTTATTTTCGTTTGGCATTTTATAAACAAGCATAGAGATATTAAAAAAATACTTTAAATCAGTTACAGTAAAAATGTAAATATATTTAAAATACAGTTATTTGAACTATTTCATGAACTTAACTCTTGACTACTTTAAACGGAAAAGAAGATTGCTTTGTACGCATGTTACCGTGTTGCAATAAGATGTCATAAGTATATACATTTTATAGGAATAAGATCATGTTGATGTGTTGGAACTCAGTGGCCGACATACGACCGGCTTTCAGTGAGATAATAGACCATCTTGACATGTGCCTTCAGGTAAGACATTGTGATTACAAAGTAAAACATGCCTGAACCCTTTCCCTGTTCTATATGTATTACAAATGTCAATACCTGTAAATTCATTAACAAAATAGTTATAAAGAAATATGGAAGGTGGAACATTGTAGACATTTTAGAAAGGAAAGAAACAGATCTATCAAATTCTATTAGCAAAAAGAGCAGGCCCTGATCAGACGGCTCCTCTAGGAGCCGTCTGATCTTGGTCTTCTCTGTTTGCAAATGCTTGAAAACACGTTTATATGGGGGGAAGAGTTAAGCAACAACAAATAAGATGAGTCTAATTACAGTAGAACTTCGATACATCGAACTTCAAGGGACCGTACAAATTGATAACAGAGATTCGAATTAGATTTCTTATTTGAAAAATATCTTAAGTTTATAGCTTAACCCTTCTCTTGCTGAATTTTAAAATACATTTCTCCTTCTTTACCCATGCCCTGTTGTATAATTACATATATCTACACTGTGTACAAGTATTTCGCTGTGCAATCACTGCTGTGGAATGCACTGTTTGCACAATCAACTTGTAAATATTGCAGACCCTGATGAGCCAGTTCCTGCAGGAGCTGTCTCATCTGGGTCTTCACTATTTACAGGTAGGTATATTGACGGGAATAGCAAGCGAAGGGTTAACGTATGTCTACAGTAATGCTGAAAGCTCCTGTAGGAGCTTTGAGCACTTCTGTCGACCTGCATTAAGCTGTCATATTAGGTGTTTTCTAGGCATTTTAGTGATACATTTTAGAGCAATTATGCATTGTAAATTTTGGAATGACCTAACTTTTATTTCAAGTTATCCCGAAGTTCGAGTTATCCGAGTTCGAGATATTGAAGTTCAATTGTATGTGAATGTGTTACAGATGGTTGTATAGTTCAGGGAGAAAATAATGCAGAAAGCTCCCATAGGAGCTCTCTGCATTACTTTTGCACTGTATTAGGAAATCACCTGTTTTTCAAGACACTTATTTATATATTCCCGAGTAGTGCATTCACGTCTTTAAATTTGTGAATAACTATGCATGTTTAATAGTGGCATATATTCACAAATAAGGATCATTCCAGCAATATCTTTGAAATTATTCTGTAGGTTAAACTGATCATATTGGTTTTCAGTGGAAATTTGATGCATTTATAAATGAAAAATGTGCGTTCCTGTCAAAATCATAGAGCAGTTTATAACATGATCAATGGCAAATACTCGTATATAGAAAGCTGTTGGCCAAAGCCATTTGTCTCTGTACTGGTACCTTATAATTTTGTAACAATGCAGTCGGTTATATTATGATTAAATATATAGCTAAGGGATAATTTATATTTTAACCTTTTTATACGGCCGTCTTCAGACGGGACGTATTATGTGAAACCCTTAGGGCGGGCGTCTCGATTCGTTTCCGGACGATAACTTTAGTTCTGTATGTCCGATCTTCATGAATTGATATCAATGCGTGCAGGAATCCTATTGAATATGGACTTTGCCCGACTAAGGTCAAGGACATTTTTTTCTGAAAATATATTGTGTTGGGCAGGCGTCTCGATACGTTTCCGAACGATAACTTTAGTTTTGTTTTTCCGATCCTCATGAAACTTCACATGTGCATTGATATAAATAAGGACAGGAAGACTATTGAATATGGGCTTTGCCAGACTAAGGTCAATGTCATTTTTGTTCTGAAAATATATTGTGGCGGGCGTGCGTCTCGATTCGTTTCCGGACGATAACTTTAGTTCTATATGTCCAATCTTCATGACACCTCACATGTACATTGATATCAATGAGGACAGACACCTTATTGAATATGGGCTTTGCCAGACCAAGGTCAATGTCATTTTTGTTCTGAAAATATATTGTTGCGGACGGGCGTCTCGTTTCGTTTCCGGACGATAACTTTAGTTCTATATGTCCAATCTTCATGACACTTCACATGTACATTGATATCAATGAGGGCAGAAACCTTATTGAATATGGGCTTTGCCAGACCAAGGTCAATGTCATTTTTGTTCTGAAAATATATTGTTGCGGACGGGCGTCTCGATTCGTTTCCGGACGATTACTTTAGTTTTACATGTCCAATCTTCATGACACTTCACATGTACATTGATATAAATGAGAGCAGACACTTTTTTGAATATGGGCTTTACCAGACCAAGGTCAATGTCATTTTTGTTCTGAAAATATATTGTGGCGGGCGTGCGTCTCGATTCGTTTCCGGACGATAACTTTAGTTCTATATGTCCAATCTTCATGACACTTCACATGTACATTGATATCAATGAGGGCAGACACCTTATTGAATATGGGCTTTGCCAGACCAAGGCCAATGTCATTTTTGTTCTGAAAATATATTGTTGCGGACGGGCGTCTCGATTCGTTTCCGGGCGATAACTTTACTTCTATATGTCCAATCTTCATGACACTTCACATGTACATTGATATCAATGAGAGCAGAAAACTTTCTGAATATGGGCGTTGCCAGACCAAGGTCAATGTCATTTTTGTTCTGAAAATATATTGTTGCGGACGGGTGTCTCGATTCGTTTCCGGACGATAACTTTAGTTCTATATGTCCAATCTTCATGACACTTCACATGTACATTGATATCAATGAGGCCAGACACTTTTTTGAATATGGGCTTTACCAGACCAAGGTCAATGTCATTTTTGTTCTGAAAATATATTGCGGCGGGCGGGCGTCTCGATTCGTTTCCGGACGATAACTTTTGTTCTTTATGTCCGATCTTCATGAAACTTCACATGTTCATTGATATCAATAAGAGCAGGGCCCCTATATAATATGGGCTTTGCCGGAACAAGGTCAAGGTTATTTTTTCTGAAAATATATTGTTGCGGACGGGCGTCTCGATTTGTTTCCGGACGATAACTTTCGTTCTGTATGCCCGATCTTCAAGACACTTCACATGTGCATTGATATCAATGAGGGCAGGAACCCTATTGAATATGGGCTATGCCCGACCAAGGTCAAGGTAATATTGTTCTGAAAATATATTGTGGCGGGCGGGCGTCTCGTTTTTTTCCGAACGATAACTTTAGTTCTGTATGTCCGATCTTCATGGCACTTCACATGTGCATTGATATCAATAAGAGCAGGAACTTTATTGACTATGGGCTTTGCCCGACCGAGGCCAATATAATTTTTTCTGAAAATATATTGTTTTTCTTTAGAATTTTCCCGTTTCCGAATGATAACTTTAGTTCTGTTCCTCCGATCTTCATGAAACTTCACATGAACATTGATATCAATAAGGACAGGAACCTTATTGAATATGGGCTTTGCCCGACCAAGTTCAGGGTCATTTCTTTCTGAAAATATATTGTTTTTCTGTAGAATTTTCCCGTTTCCGGATGATAACTTTAGTTCTGTATTTCCGATCTTCATGAAACGTCACATGTGCATTGATATCAATGAGGGCAGGAACCCTATTGAATATGGGCTTTACCAGACCAACGTATTACGTGAAACCCTGCGGCGGGCGGGCGTCTCGATTCGTTTCCGGATGATTATTTTAGTTCTTTATGTCCGATCTTCATGAAACTTCACATGTGCATTGATATTAATTAGTGCAGGAACCCTTTTGAATATGGGTTTTGCCCGACCAAAGTCAAGGTCATTGTTTCTGAAAATATATTGTTTTTCTGTAGAATTTTCCCGTTTCCGGACGATAACTTTAGTTTTGTGTGTCTGATCTTCCTGAAACTTCACATGTGTATTGATATCAATGAGGGCAGGAACCCTATTGAATATGGGCTTTATCAGACCAACGTATTACGTGAAACCCTGCGGTGGGTGGGCGTCGTTTCCGGGCGATTATTTTAGTTCTTTATGTCAGATCTTCATGACACTTCACATGTGCATTGATATCAATGAGGGCAAAAACCCTATTGAATATGGGCTTTATCAGTCCAAGGTTAAGGTCACCTTTCCTAAAAATAGAGTGTTTTTCTGTAGAATTTTCCCATTTCCAGACGATAACTTCAGTTTTGTATGTCCGATCTTTATGAAACTTCAAATATGCATTGATATCAATGAGGGCAGGAACCCTATTGAATATGGGCTTTGCCTGAACAAGGTCATTTTTCCTAAATATAGAGTGTTTTCCAGAAGAATATTTCCGTTTCTGGACGATAACTTTAGTTCTATATATCCAATCTTCACGACACTATACATGTGCATTGATATCGATGAGGACAGGAACCCAATTGAATATGGGCTTTGCCCAACCAAGGTCAATGTCACTTTTCCTAAAAATAGATCGTTTTTCCGTAACAATTTTCGTTTAGGGACTTATATAGATTAAAGGTAAAACAAAATATTAATTTCCGTGAACTATTGCTACCTGATATGGAGTAATGGCCTTTCAACGAGCGTTTTTGTGACATTTTGGCACTCTTGTTCCTTTATATAAACGCATTTTCACGCCTTTGCAAACAGGCAGACCTAGATCAGACGGTTCCTGTAGGAGCCATCTGATCAGGGTCTGCTCCGTTTGCTTATGGAATAATATAGATACGAGTCTACAGTTTCTACCAATACCAGCAAATCCAATGTAAATATACCATTACAAAAGTTCTGCAAATCCTGATGTCATCATTTCTTCCATGATTATTTAACAGGGACAGGGTTAGGTAAAACAAAGCCTTCCAACTAAGTCATCATAGCTCTTTCGCTGCCAATATCGCATCGGTGATTACCTATACAAACAATTTGGATTCAGATGAGACGCCGAGTAACTCGGCGTCTCATCAGGATCCAAACTGTTTGTTACTGTGACTGTTTTCTAAAACAAAAATGAAGAAAAATACAAATAGAAAGCTGTAACAGACAACAAAGTTTGCAGACGACAAATGTTGGCAGCGAAAGTTGAAGATACGACGATTGTTTTGCATGTGGTCAACTCATGCTGTGACAACATATTGATCTTTTACCCAACAAATAATTGTACAAGAATATTGTACTTCATGTGTTATTGACTGCATTTTAATAATTGTACATAAACACAATCGAACGTTCAGCTATATCAGAAGCTTTAAAATCAGTTCTATATTATTCCATAAGCAAACCGAGTAGACCCGGATAAGACGGCTCCAACAGAAACAGTCTGATCTGGGTCTACTCTGGTGCAAAGGCATCAAAATGTGCCACTGTGAGATTAACCCTTCTCTTGCTGAATTTTAAAATAAATTTCTCCTTATTTACCCATGACCTGTTGTATAATTACATATATCTTCACTGTGTACAAGCATTTCGCTGTGCAGTCATTGCTGTGGAATGCATTGGTTGCACAATCAATTTGTTAATAGTGCAGACCCTGATGAGACAGCTCCTGCAGGAGCTGTCTCATCTGTGTCTTCACTATTTACAGGTAGGTATATTGACGCGATTAGCAAGCGAAGGTTTAGGGTTAACTCAATCATGTTTTGTAAAACAAAACCCAGCGATTAACGGCAAGACTAATGGAAGCTCTGCTTGCTGACAAAACATGTTTCTAAAACATAGCCCTCTGGTAAAATATGCCAAATGACACAATACGCACTTCTCAAACTAGACAAACTGTTTTGGCGCTTGCATTTTGGCTCTAGGGACATGCCGATTTTCCTTGCAAATCTTTTGATTCACGTACAGCCTTCATCATCGAAACATTACGATGTAATTTTGCTGAAAGTTTTTGGTTTGTTTAACGTCGGTATTTTGCCATAGAGGGCTAACGGAGACTATGGGAATTCGGATCAAAAGGCCGCTCTTCTACGTGCCTAATGTAATGCACTGATCAACAGTAAGATTCAATCCGCATCCAGTCAAATTAGACTTGGAAGCCACTAGTATTATTGTTTATCGTTACGATAAGATGGTTAAATTAATCCATTCCTCCATATGCTATTTTAGACCCAACCTCTTTGAAAAGTTCTGCCGAAAAGGTGCATTTACTAGAGTAAAGGAAACGTTTACATTTGCGTAGTTTTTAAACCATTGTGATAAATAAAGCATTTGCTCCTATAGGAGCAAAGACTCTATTTACCTCAATGGTTTCATAAAGTGATTTTTACAGAGGCGTAGAAAGGCGTATTTATGGAGGAACGGGTTAAAACATTTTCGAGAATGTTTGCTTTATTTCTCCCCCAAACCCTTTGTTGCGACCATTCTTTAGAATTGTCTCTTCGAGACGATTCTAAAGAGTTGTCACAACAAAGAGTGGACCCCTCGACCTTAAAGGACTGATTATGTGTACAGATATATTAACCCTTTCCCTGTTCTGTGTTTATTCACAATTTCAATACCTACTGAGTATTCGTGGAAAAATATATGTAATGAAATATGGAAGGTGGAACATAGTAGACATTTTAAAATCTAAAGAAACATATATTTCAAATTCCACTAGCAAACAGAGCAGATCCTGATCAGACGGCTCCTATAGGAGCCGTCTGATCTGGGTCTACTCTGTTTGCAAATGCGTGAAAAGGACGTTAATATTAGGGAAAAGTGTTGAAAGCGCATGTTAGTACAGAAATAGGCTTCGTGTCTGTTGAGTTGCGCTTGCATCTATAAGCTTAAACGTTTTTAGGCTACATGTATATGTTTTCAGTGGTAACGTTTTCTGTACATTTGCTTGGTAACCTTGTTTTTGTATGGTTTCGCAAACGGAGAAGGCCAAGATCAGACAACGCTTGTATTTACAAATCGTATTATGTACCGTTTACCATGCCAATCATTTTCCTAATTACGTAGTCTAAATGCAAGTTATTAATCATGTATTCCATGAGTATTCATGAAAGATATAATGTCAGCATGAATCTTATTTCGTTTATTAGAGTTTTAGTTCATGGAAGAAACTGCCGAATCACATCTACATTATTCCATAAGTTAACAGAGCAAACCCAGATCGGAGCCATCTGATCTCGGTCGTCTCTGTTTTTAAAGGCGTTGAAAGGTATAAAATAAAACCTGTCTATAACGACCACTAACTTGTGTTAATGAGTTGGTATTTTGGGCATGTGGTTGCTTAAAGCAAGGTGAAAGTAAAACAGAACGCTCCTATAGGAGCGTTCTGTTATACTTTCACCTTGCTTTAAGCAGCCGCCTGCCTTTAACACAAAATATTTGATGTAATTAAATGGTCGTTATAGAGAGGTTTTACTGTATGTATATGGAGCTTGCGGTGTTTTACATATATAATTATCAGGTTAAGGGTTATTGTTTCGATTGCAGGATCCTGAAGTAATGGGCTGTGACATGTCTGTCTGTCATTACCCGCTGGCGGAGTGTCTCAAAGACGTCTCTATCCTTGTTAAGTCCGTTCCCACAGATACCAGCACAGAGGGTGACACTTCCAATGTCCCATCAGGGGAGACAACTGCAGACTATGGTGGCCACGTAGCTTCTCAAAGCAGAGAACCACTCCTCCCAGCTGCTGATGAAAACTGTTAAGACTGAATCGCGGCGTGTGCGATAGTTTTAAAAGCTACGGGTCAGAAAAAAACTTACATGATGTAAGGTCATGGTTATAAGAATTCAACGATGGTATATCAACAGAATAGCAAAGCAATAAGAACTGATCAAACTTATTGGAAATATTTCTCACCTTCAATAAACAGAATTGTGACACTCAATTACAGTCGCAGAACAGTGATGCCAAGTGGTACTTAAGGATGTTTGTTCATCAGGCTCAGTTTTGAAAATGGGTTTCTGCTTCCAATAAGATATGTATGGCATACTAACAAACTGAATTGCTTAGTAATATTTCAGCGTTTAGAGGTATCAGATAATTTTATAGAGCTTTAGATAAAGATGCGTACTCAAATACTAAAATCGTCATTTCTCCATCAAACCTTATGTTGTGAGCACTCTTTAGAATCGTCTCGGAGAGACGATTCTAAAAAGTGGTCACAGCATAGGGTTTGGTGGAGAAATAAAGAAGTTATTCTTGAAAATAGTTGATTTTAGGCATCTTATATCTGGAACTATGATTTTATTTACATAAAACTGAGAATGATACGTGTACTAGACGATCGGACGTTTCCTTTTCCAAACAGATACCGTTGACCGGTGATGAGTTTTATCATACGATTGAGAATGATACGTGTACTATATGATCGGCAAACTCCTCACAGTGATCTCCCTTGTCACGTCGCGCGGTCTCTTCAGCGTACATGTAGCGATTAGGGGAGATTACTGCGTTGGAGGTTGGATGATTGGACGTTTCCTTTTCCGGACAGATACCGTTGACCGGTGATGTGTTTTATCATTCCATATGTAACCCTTTGAAAGCGGGAAACAGTACCGTTATGTGCAAACAATGCAGACCCAGATCAGAGGGATCCCAGATGAACCCCCTGACTAGAGTCTGCAGTGTTTGTCACTCATAAGACTTCTCGCAAATATACCTTTTCAATCAAAAGGGACTCTATCTTTACTCCTTTCCCTATTTGATATTCATTAATATTAATTAGATTTTTTTATAAAGGACGCTTTTACTCAGATAGAACCAGCTGAATCAGATCTATATTATACCATAAGCAAACAGAGCAGAGCCTGATCAGACGGCTCCTATAGGAGCCGTCTGATCTGGGTCTATTCTGTTTGCAAAGGCATGAAAGGTCGTTTATATGAGGGAAAGGGTTAAACTATGATGGACTATTCCACTACTGCGTTCAAAGGGTTAATGAATAAATTTCTTTATGCTCCTGCTTATATGTCTCATTTGTCCGACAGTGATGTGGCATATTGTTTTAAGTATTTGTACTACAGTATTGTCTGATACAATGTATTGGTAATATTGATCTTGAGCTGGAGACAAGAGGTGTATCTGAATATACATGTACAATGTAAGTAGAAACGCTTCAAAGCGCCCATGCATTTACTTATACAAATACAGTAGAGCCTGTCTTAGCCCTTTACATGTTCAATATGTATGTAAGAATTAATTACATCATGGATATATAATAGATGAATTTCTCATAATGTAAATTTATCCTGGCAAATTCTTGCTTTGACAAAACTCAGATCCATATCATGTCAAAAGCAAGCATAGCAGACCCTGTTCTGTTTGCCAGTGCGTATAAATGCGTTCATATGAGGCAAAGGATTAAACGACCATCAAAACGAGTTCTAATTATTGGTCTTTAAGGCAGGTAGTAGTTTAATGCACGTCAAAAGTAATGCAGAAAGCTCATATATGGGTCTTCTGTATTTGTATCGACATATAGTAGAACCCCTCTAATGCGACCACTTAATGAATAAACATGGGTGTCTTCATAAGCAGGTGGTTGCTTAATGCAGGGCAAACGTAATGCAGAATTTCTGCATTACTTTTGTCCTGCATTAAGCTACCACCTGCATCTAGCACCCATAATTATACCTCTCGTAGGTGGTCGCATTAGCGGGGTTTTACTGTATATTAAACAACCACTTGCTTTTCAAGATTCCTAATTTCTATCGATATACGATCGCTTATGACAAATTCTAATGTATGTGTCTTTAAAAGCAGATTGTAGCTTAATGTAGGACTAGTGAAATGCAGCAAGCTTCCACGTAAGCTTTCTGCATTATGTTCGTCTTGTATTAAGCTACGGCATGCTTTTAATCCTTTCCTTCATATAAACACATTTTCTTTCATTTGCAAACAGAGCAGACGCAGATCAGACGGCTCCTTTAGGGAGCCGTCTGATCAGGGTCTCGTCTATTTGCTTATAGTATTATATAGATCTGAGTCTACAGCTTTTGCCTGAGCCAAAACATACCGAGTACATATGCCCTTATAAAAGCCAGCAAATACGTATTCATGATTACTTCTTACATGAATATAAAACAGGGAAAGGGTAAAGATCCATGTATTGACTAGTGTATTGTGGATGTTTTAACCCTTCTCTGTCGTCTGCTAACTTTGTCGTCTGCTACAAATTTTCATTTTTGATTTTCTTCATTTTTATTTCAAAAACATAGTAACAGTAACAAACAGTTTGGATCCTGATGAGACGCCGAGTTACTCGGCGTCTCATCTGGATCCAAACTGTGTGCATAGGTAATCACATATCCGGCATTGGCAGCTAAAGGGTTAAAGAGGTATTGCTATATATATATATATATCTGTCATTTCATTAACATTCAGCAGAGTCCGTGACTCAGTAAAACTCGTTCTGCTTGTATACCTATTTAGAACTGTATTCGAGAGATATATTGCGATACAATCGAACCTGTCTAAATCGACAATTAAATAAAGAAATCTGCTTGTCTTTCAATCCAGGTACTCACTTAACTCTTTCCTCCATAAATACATGTACGCCTTTCTACAGAGTAGAGCCAGATGTGACGGCTCCCGCAGGGGCCGTCTGATCAGGGTCTTCTCGATTTTCTTATGAAATGATATAGATCTGATTCTACAAGTTCTGCCTTGGCGAAAATCGCATGTGTTAATATGATCAGGTTCTGCTCTGTTTGTTATTGAAATAACATAGATACATTGTATGATTCACTGATTCTACTATTTTTGTCAGGGCCTGCAATTCATGTGTTCATATACCGTTATAAAGGTTACATGTAATCTTATTAATAGCCATGATGTCATATTTTCTTCAATGAATATGCATGGAGTAAGGGATTAACACAGACGGAGAAATATAATTATGTTTCCAGACTACACCTCTTATTTGCAGCTCAGAATTTCATTTTTCAGTAGAAAATATTAGTGTAATCATGTCTTTCATACGTGTGAATTATTTATGTTTTCTCGCTTCTCAGTCGTGCTAGATAAGCTGAGTTACTAAAAATAGCCGTACTAGAAATCCTTATCTGGAACACCCCATGACTAGTGTATTCATACGCGCGATTGGGTAAAATCAATACAAGGGAAGGACTTCTTATAGAATTATACCAACATTTCTATAGGCAACAACCTTATGAATTGAAATTAATATAAGTAATTAGCACGAATATGAAAATCTATTTATCATATAAACACTTTAAAAGCCTATTTAATTAACCGAAGACGTTGTTTTGTAGTCACTCAGTCTTTTATATTTACGCCAAAACGTAACGTTTGTGGTTGTCATAACAAATGACGTCATTAGAGGGTTAATACACGTTTTTTCGGGCAATAACATCTGCAGTGTCCCGAGCCCGAGGGCGAGGGCAACAACATTCCCGAGGGACACTGCAGATGTTATTGCCCGAAAACAAACGTGTATTAACGCTATTCTTGCATAAAACCAATTTTCTGCTCTCCTGCATCAATTTAATTCTTCAAAATACAAGCAATTGTTTACCTTAGGCCCGTAACAGGTATAATTAAAACCGGTCAACAACAGCGCGTGAGCACGAGAATCGCCTTGTTAATACATGGTCTAGCGGGACTACAACAGCACGTTTTATGCAAGAATTTGGTGTCACGCCTAAAGTTATGCTGCGGTCTGTTGCTATTAGATATGGAAGTCGTATTACGCAATGTAAAGTAGTACTTCACAAAATTCGTTAATTTTCTTGGTTTTAGAGCGTATTTCAGCGAGAAAAATAATCAAGCATGGGATTTGTTAAAGCTGGGGGGTTCTATACCCTCGGTTGGTCTGTTCCTATCGGAAACTCGCTAAAGCTCGTTTCCGACTGGAACAGACCAACCTCGGGTATAGAAACCCCCGGCTTTAACAAAACCCATGCTTGATTCTATTAATCTTTCAAATATTAGAAGATGTGACACTATGAGTGTTTCAGCAATGATCCATATCAGAAATTAAGAATACAATTGGCGGTGGTTGCCTAACCCTTTCTCTCCTACTTACGTCTTTTGTGCCTCTGTAAAACTCATATTTTGAAACCATTGTGATATATAGAGCATTTGCTCCTATTGAGCAATTGCTCTGTTTATCACAATGGTTTCAAAACTACACACTTCTGAAAGTCTCCTTTTCTATAGTTAATGCTCCTTTTCAGTAGATTAATTCAAAGAGGTTGGGTCTGAAAAAGTCTAGATAGGAATAAGTTAACTCTGTGCCTCTCGAATCTTCACGTGATAATGACATCATGTACATTTATGTGCTGACTTTTTAGAAATCGTGTTTAACCCTCTCCTCCATAAATACGCCTTTCTACGCCGCTGTAATAACCACTTCTTGAAACCATTGTGATAAATAGAGCATTTGCTCATATAGGAGCAAATGCTCTATTTATCACAATGGTTTCAAACTACAAAATTCTAAAATTTTACTTTTCTCTGGTAAATTTTCCTTTTGGGTAGATTCATTCAAAGGGGTTGGGTCTAAAAATAGCCTATGGAGGAATGGGTTAAATAACGCTGGAGTAGTTTTGAAATGATCCAATTAATTCCAGAAGCAAACACACGAGACCCTGAGCAGACAGCTTGTACAGGAGTCGCCTGATCTGGGTCTGCTTTGTTAGCAAAGGCACCAAAGGGTGCCTCTTTGAAGAGGGTTAATTTAGCACAACCATAATACAGAAAGTCTGTATAACTCTCGTCTTACTTTAAGATCCAAACTTATTCTTGATTTAATTGGTCATTTCTGAAATGGCTCACTGTATTTTCATAGAAATGAATGCTAGAGAAAATACAACTCTTTAGATTAATTTAGAATATGACAAACGGCAATACTGAGACATGGAGCTACTCAGCAACTGTGAGTTACTCGACAACTAAGATATTGGGTTAGTATCCAACAGTGTGGCATTGGGTTACTCGGCAACATTGAGTTACTCGACAACATTGAGTTACTCGGCAACAGTGAGCCATTGAGTTACTCGGCAACAGTGAGGCATTGAGTTACTCGGCAACAGTGAGACTTGGAGTTACTCGGCCACAGTGAGGCATGTGGTTACTCGGAACATCATTTGGGTCTGAACATTTTTGCAAAGGTCATCACGAATGAACTCATTTTTTTTTATTATTTCCCCTAATGAATATTTATGTAAGAAATAATGACTATGAATATTTTATTACTACATTATGAACAATAGTATGTTTGATCAGTGCAAAAACTGTATAATCAGATTTATGTTATATTATAGTAAAACCTCTCTATAACGGCCCCTAAATTGTGTTAATTAGTTGGTATCTAGTGCAGATGGCTGTTTAAAGCAAGGTGAAAGTAAAACAGAACGCTCCTATAGGAGCGTTCTGTTTTACCTTCATATTGCTTAAATCAGCCACCTGCCTTTAATACGAAATACTTGATGTAATTGTGTGGCCAATATAGAGAGGTTTTACTGAAAAACAAACAGAGACAATTTCGATTAGCTCGTTAAACTTTCTAATTGTCATCTGAAAACCAATTTTGTCAAATCAATCGGTAAAATAAGGAAATGAGATCAAGAAATGCAAATTTCAAAGGAATAAAGCACAGCTATAGAAATAGAGTTGGAGACAAAAAGTGAAGTCCCTGATCCTATAAGAGCGTTCTGTTTTACTTTCACCTTTCTTTAAGCAGCCACCTGCCTTTAACACGAAATACTTGATGTAATTTAGTGGCCGTTATAGAGAGGTTTTACTGTACCTGCAACAGCAAATCTATAAATACCTTTACAAACTGATTGGATCCTGGTGACGAGTAACGCTGTGTCTCAAGAGGTTACCTATTTGAAAGGCAGTCCACATTGAAATCTGAAGTACAATACTTTTTTTTTATAGATATCAAACATTTCCCTCATAGAAACGTATGTTCACGCCTTTGCTAACAGATAGACCCAGATCAGACGGCTCCTACAGGAGCCGTCTGATCAGAGTCTGCTCTGTTTGCTTATGAAATAGTATAAAACTGATGCTACAGCTTTTGCCACGACCAAAACGTCCTGTGTTCATATGCCAGATTAAAAGTGATTCTATTATTCATGAAGTCGTGACCTTTTTTGTATAAATATCCACGAGATAAATGGTTAAATATTTATATCAATACAGCTACAATGTAATCCTCAACAGTGATAATGAACAGTGTATTGACCTTTACAATGCTTAATTTTCAAATGGAATATTCCAACATTCAAACAGGTCAAACTTATGGTGAATATTTAAGGTATTTATTTTTAAAGAAAAGTATTATATGACGAACAGTGCAGACTCTGATGAGGGGCTCCCTTACGAATCCTCTTATCTGGATCTACACTGTTTGCAGAGGACATTGATGACCTTCTACCGTAAGGCTTAACCATTTACTCTATAAATAATCTCCGTTACGCCTTTGCAAACAGAGTTGACCGAGATCAGACGGCTCCTGTACGAACCTTCTGATCCGGGTCTGCTCTATTTGCTTGCAAAATATAAATATGAGCATGCAGTGTCTGCTATGTCAAAAAGGTCATGTGTGCATATTTTATTTATTAATATCGATGTCATTATCTATTGCATGAATATACATGGAGTAAAGAGATAATTTAACGACCAGTGAACATTCGCATACATTGTATTTGTTTAATGTGCCATTTTTCTGCATTACCTTTGAACAGAAGTGAGTCGTAGAAGCAATATAATGTATGTTACAGAGCAATAACTATACATGTTATAAGATGTTAAATGTGTTGGCGTTTTATTGTTTTCATTTTCTTCCCTATATTATGTATTTACAGTAAAAAAAACCCTCTCTATAACGGTCACTAAATTGTGTTAATTAGTTGGTACTTAGGACAGGTGGATAGTTAAAGCAAGGTGAAAGTAAAACAGAACGCTCCAATAGGAGCGTTCTGTTTTACTTTCACCTTGCTTTAACCAGTCACCTGCCTTCAACACAATATACTTGATGTAATTTAGTGGCCGTTATGGTGAGGTTGTATAGTAATCTAAATTTCCCCCAGATCGCATACATGGGACATCGGCAAGCATAGCAAACCACGTAGACTCAGATTAAAGAGCGCCAGAAGGAACCCTCTGATCAGGGTCTCCACTATTTGCTAAACCGGCCAATACCAAAGGGTTTAACCATTTTTGAAGGAATACCTCGCATGAAAAACGGAATGGTTTCAGATTTCCCCATGTTTAATATTGAAGTTAACCCTTTACTCTATAGACATGCATTTTAGCCGTTTCGCTGTTCAATATCCATATAACAAATAATTGCATAGTAAATATTTAGCCATTTTTTATACAGTTTAACCCATCCAATGCGACCACTTGATGAATGAATATGTATGTCTTTATAAGCAGGTGGTTGCTTAATGCAGGGCAAAAGTAATGCAGAAAGCTCCTCTAAGCTACCACCTGCATCTAGCACTCAGAATTATACCTCTTTTACGTGGTCGCATTAGCGGGGTTCTATTGTACTGTCATATACAGTATAACCCCTCTAATGCGACCACCAAACAGATGTATAATTCCGGGTCGTAAATGCAGGTGGTAGCTTAATGTAGGTCGAAAGTTATGCAGAAAGCTCCTGCTGGAGCTTTTTTCATAACTTACGACCTGCTTTAAGCAACCACCTGGTTTTAAAGACATTTATTTCCAATCATAAAGTGGTCGCATTAGAGGGGTTTTACTGTATACACAAAACTTCGTTGGTATTGGTGGAAACTGTATAGAGTCAGATATATTTTTAATTCCATAAGTAAACAGTGCAGACATTAATTGGATGGGTCCTACAGGAGCCGCCCCTTCAGGTTTTTCTCGGTTTGCAAAGATGGGGAAAAGGCGTCTGCAGTAAGGAAAGGGTTAACGCCTTTGCAAACAGGGTAGACCAAGATCAGACGGAGCTGGTCCGTATTCATCATACCATAATA
The DNA here is from genome assembly GCA_963576725.1 of Azorinus chamasolen. Lineage (NCBI taxonomy): Eukaryota > Metazoa > Mollusca > Bivalvia > Cardiida > Solecurtidae > Azorinus > Azorinus chamasolen. Next base: position 93,687,541 of record OY755235.1, on the reverse strand, counting down.
AAAATTCAGATAATATTTCTTATGCCATTTCTTATACTTATGAATATTCACGAGGTAATGGGTTAATACATATTTACACGATCGTGTATCATAATACAGTAGAACCTATCTTCAGTGGCCGTCAAAAAGAGGTATAATTATAGTATCCGCCTGTAAGGCAGGTGGTAGCTTAATGCATGTCAAAAGTAATACAGAAAGCTCCTATAGGAACTTTCAGCATTACGTTTGCCCTGCATTAAGCAACCACTTGCTTTTTAATACCCCTACGTTAAGTAAATGAAAACTGTACGTATATCAGCATCATTTAAAATCTAAATATATGTATGAGTGTATCTACTTAACATTTAAACGAGTTCATTGCCCATGCAAACAGGTTGGATCCTGTATCCATGCTTATAAAACTTTTTAGTTGAGTCTGAGTTCGTTCTCAGCCTTTGGCTCAAATCTGACCAATCAAAAGCTTGAGAACAAACCCAGACTCAACTGAAAAGCTTTATAAGCATGGATACAGATGAGACACAGAGGAACTCGGCATCTCATCAGGTTCCAAACTGTTTGATATTCTGGCCGTATCGTTGAAAAGACATGCAAAATACATCAGCTGTGGCAACTGAAATGTAAATTAAGAATGGGAATGTTCTACCAACGAATGTTTTCTGAGCAGGCTAAAGGTTACTAGTAATTTTATCCTAACCCTTTCCCTGTTTCATATTTATTCAAAATTCCTTCACCTCATTAATATTCATAGACAAAATCAATTAAATGGAACATGGAAAAAGGAGTTTGGTCACGGTTGTGGAAACTGCATACAGTAAAACATCTCTATAACGGCCACTGAATGGTATTAATTAGTTGGTATTTAGGGCAGGTGGCGGCTTAAAGCAAGGTGAAGAACGCTCCTATAGGAGCGTTCTGTTTTACTTTCACCTTGCTTTAAGCAACCACCTGCCTTTAACAAAAATACTTTATGTAATTTAGTGGCCGTTATAGAGAGGTTTTACTGTAATTAAATCTATAAATTCCAATAAACAATCAGAGCAGATCCTGGTAAGACGGCTCCTGTTAGAGCTGTCTGATCTTGGTCTATTCTGTTTGCAAATGCGTAAAAAGGCATTTACATGAAGGAAAGGGTTAGGACTCATAGCTTTACACTCGTACGTTTGATCATGGAACATGGAACACAAATAACAGCGTAACACCTCTCTGTAACAACCGCTTAAAAGAAGCCATTTGGGATGAATAGAGCATTTGTTTCATAGGAGCAAATTGCTGATTTATCACAATGGTTTAAAAACTACGCAGTTCTAAAATTCTCTTTTTCTACTGTTAATGCTCCTTTTCAGTTGATTAATTCTAAGACGTTGGGCATCAAAATGCATTTCTATGAGGTACATTGTACGAAAATATGTGTACAAGTAATACCTTCTGTTAAATACCAAATACTTCGTATTATTTTCTCTCTCTTCTGAACCAACATATGAAGCGTTTTGCATTTAGGTTTGGCTCAAAACGAGTTTTGTATCGGTTAATCGGTATTAAAGAGGCATCTTACTTGTCTCCATGGGGTAATTAAGTAGCAAAATTCTGCTAAACATGTTAGTAAACTTCTAAATTGTAAAGGGCAACTTCCGTAAGGCATTTGCAGCGGTGAAAATCATGTTCTGCCTGACAGTACAGTTTTGTCAAAGTGATTAATATTTATGTGTAAATAACTTCATGAATATTTGATACATGTACATTGAAACCTCATAATACCGGCAATCGTTACAATGGCACCTTTGTTATACCGCTAGTATGCATTGAAACAAAATTATTTAGTATTCGAAACTACCACTGACTAAATAGGTCTAATGCCATTGATTACCTCTTTCGGCGCCAATGTCGTCTGTTGGCACCATTGAAAACAGTGCAGTCCCAGGTCAGATGCCGCCTTTCCAAGGCGGCATCTGACCTGGGACTTCACTGTGTTCTGTATTATTTTAGCCCAAGCATACAGGTTTTTAAAAACAAATGTTTTACTAATATGCCTTTATCATTTAGTTTAGAATTGTATTTAATATAAAATTATTATTGCAGACGACAATTTTAAATTTGGCGCCAAAAGATTTAAGACAGGCTGTTACTTAATGCAGAACACAAGAAAGCCTCTTGCATTTCTTGTGTTCTGCATTAAGCATTTACCTGTTGGTATTAGTTTAAAGCTGGCCATATTGTTTCTTTCATAATTAAACTTGTTATAACGGCAACCTCGATATACCGGCAAGATGTCTGGAAACAAACACCTCCGTTGTAACGAGGGTACACTGTACTCGTACTTACTATTTGGTAATGGTGGTTAACAGAAAAGGGGTTTACGTGACAAACACGGGTATAAATCAGTATATCTACATTATTGTACAGTAGAACCTTGCCATTCATTTATTGAACATATGAGTCTTAAAAAGTAGGTGGTTGCTAAATGCCGTACAAAAGTAAATGCAGAAATATACTACAGGAGTTTACTGCATTACTTTTGACCTGCATTAAGCCACCATCTGCCTTACAGACTTATAATTAGACCTTTTTTGATCGCCACTTAATCTTTTCCCTAATAAAAACGTGATTTCACGCGTTTTCAAACAGAATAGACCCAGATCAGACGGTCTGATCAGGGTCTACTCTGTTTGCTAATGCAATTTGAAAGATCTGTTTCTTCCCTTTCTAAAATAGCTACAATTTTCCACCTTCCATTTGTCATTATAACTGTTTTGTCCATGACTATTCAGTAGGTATTGAACTTTTGAATACACATAGAACATGCAAAGGGATACATGTAACATATGTTATACTTCATATGTAACATCGCAGATCCGGATCAGACGGCTCCTGTTTGGCCCGTTTCATTTGCGTCTAAGCTTGGCAAATGCGGCAAAAGGTGTCTTTATACGATTACTCCTATGAATGCTTTTTAAGTGGGGTGGCTAATGAGAAACTAACTACAGTAAAACCTCTCTATAACGGCCACTAAATTATGTTAATTAGTTGGTGTTTAGGGCGGGTGGCTGTTTAAAGCAAGGTGAAAGTAAAACAGAACGCTCCTATAGGAGCGTTCTGTTTTACTTTCATCTTGCTTTAAGCAGTCACCTGTCTTTAACACAAAATAATTGATGTAATTTAGTATATAGTATATAGAGAAGTTTTACTGTATAGAGTCAATTTAATATGAAACCTACCAATAACATATATGGCATTGGTTAGCCACATTTAACGTGGTAACCATGTATTCCATTATAACGCCTTTTAGCGCATTTGCAAATAGAGTATGCCCAGATATTAGACGGGTCCTTCATGAGCCCTCTGATAAGGGTCTGCAATGTTTGCTTATGAAATAATATATACAGTAGAACCCCTCTAATGCGACCACTTAATGAATAAACATGGGTGTCTTTATAAGCAGGTGGTTGCTTAATGCAGGACAAAAGTAATGCAGAAAGCTCCTGTATTACTTTTGTCCTGCATTAAGCTACCACCTGCATCTAGCACCCATAATTATACCTCTTTTAGGTGGTCGTATTAGCGGGGTTTTACTGTATCTGAATAATAGAGCTCCAGATAAGATGCGTGATTATTTTTTTTATAAGAATAGCTCCTTTATCTCCGTGATGATTCTAAAGAGTGGTCAAAGTACAAACAAATGTGTAGGGGTTGGTGGCGAAATGACGATTTTAATATTTAGGTACATGTACGCATCATTATCTGTACCTCTGTCAGATTATACAGCTTCTCTCATTGTCAAACTCCACTTGTTAAATATCCCTTTATAACTCCCAGCTACTTGATATATATTCTTTCGTTTTTCTAACTGACTATTTATGGAGTAAAGGTGTGAATTACATTCTCGGGGAAAGCATTTAGATTTTTACTAAAACGTGTGATGTGTTTCTACACCATTAATCGGCACTAAAACAGTGTGTTTCTTCGTCATATCATATCATTACCATTATTTGAAAAGACAGTGGGGCCAGATGAAGCGCCGAGAAATTAGATAACTGATCAGGGTCCTAGCTCTTTGTTAGTCAAGCAATGACCTTTAAACATAAAATAATATGCCAATTTGATACTGATTTAAACCCTTACTTTTGAAAAGGATGGCGTGTAATTTCAAACCTATCTAATTCATAGTGAGTGAGGTATGAATTTCAGTTTTGCCCTATAAACGTCAAGGAAATGCCCTCAGCTTACATTTAATGTAATCCACTGGAAATTTGTTTTAAACCAGGAGAGATGTGAGCACAAATTGTAGGAACACGTGAGATGTAGTCACGCTTTCTTGGTTTGCTTTGGAATAATTAAATATTAATCCTGACACAATATCTGCCAGACGAATAAGGGATTTATATTCAAACTGAATTTGCCTTCAAAGAGATATAATCTTAGTATTCATCTAATTATTTCTTTTTTGGTTAATTTTATTTTATTTTTTGCTCCTGGCACCGTGTGACTACAGCAAACCCCCCTCTAAACAGGAATTAGAGTAGAGAAGAATTAACCAATTTGCTCCAAGTGGATTCTTTCATGCTTATATATCGTATCAGTCCATTTTTTATCTAAGGGGTGCCTGACCTAAATTTTCAAATCCGTTTTGTTATATATTGAAATTCCTATCAGCAAACAGTGTAGACTCTAATCAGACGCCGCATTATGCGGCGTCTGATCAGAGTCTACACTGTTTGCCTACGTCCCATATATGGGATCGTGGAAACAAATGGGTTAAGATGCTTCTAGGTTGGTGACTGCTTAATGCAGGGTTAATGTCATGCAGAAAGCTCCTCTGTATGATTTTCATCCTGCATTAAGCTGCCACCTCAAACAGCGTGAATCCTAATGAGACGTTGTGTTAATCGGCGTCTTATTTGGGTCCAAACTGTTAGCAAGTGTAAACCAGGCCTCGGGGATATAAAACGTTTTGCCTGAGTCTGAGATATCTGATTGGCCGACTATTCAGATACTTTAAAATGGTTTCAGACTCATATTCAGATTCAGATGTTTTATAACATTGGGCCCTGTATCAATGCTTATAAAACTTTTTAGTTGAGTCTGAGTTCGTTCTCAAATTTTTGATTGATCAGATATGAGCCTTTGGCTCAAATCTGACCAATCAAAAGCTTGAGAACAAACTCAGACTCAACTAAAAAGCTTTATAAGCATGGACCCAGGTCTTGTTTAGCGTGCTATGAGGTAACACATCTGTCTATATTGCTTGACTATGAAATAAATATGGAGGAAATCTACATTTCAATTTAGGTGGGAACTACTTAGACGTATAAGGTATGTAGAATTGTCTTATATATGTATGCATTTTGGAAATACAGCAGAACCCCTCTTATGCGACCACTTAAAAAACTAACCATAGCTGTCTTTATAAGCAAGTGGTTGCTTAATGCAGGACAAAAAAGTTATGTAGAAAGCTCCTATAGGAGCTTTCTGCATAACTTTCGTCCTGCATTAAACTACCACCTGCCTCTGCCACCCAGAATTATGCCCCTTTTTGGTGGTCGCATTAGAGGGGTTTTACTGTAATCTGATTTTCTTTTACAACAGCATTTGTATAATAATTGACATCGTGAATATTCAACGAATAAATAATGGTATCCAAAATATTAACTAGACGATTTTTACAGCTGCACGTTAACAGAGGAAACGTTCTTCATAACAAAATCATATCTATATTTAGAGATCATTACAGGTATTCATTTTCATCCCGAACTGAAGTACATTGGACAAGTACACATCCTTGAAAAGCTATACATTGTATTGGACGAGGTGAAGTCAAGAGTCCAATATAGCTTTTCATAGATGAGTTGCTGACGACAACTGACGAGTTATTCCGCATGAACTCCTTATGGACATACGGATTCAGCTGTACAATATGTACATGTATTAACCCATTCCCTCATATCGGCGACTTTTGACGACTCTGTAAAAGTCACTTTGTGAAACCATTGTGATAAATAGGTTTTAAATAATTATTATCACAATGGTTTCAAACTACAAAACTCTAAAGTTTTCTGCTCTATTTATCACAATGGTTTCAAACTACAAAATTCTAAAGTTTTCTTTTTCTCTAGTTAATTCTCCTTTTCGGTAGATTTATTCAAAGAAGTTGTATCTAAAAATTGCCTACATGTATGATGTAATGGGTTAAAATCAAACTATTGATTAAAATGCTTTGCAGCTATTGGTTTAAATTTACAAAGTATATGATATCTAAGGACTAAATACATGTACTAAATACTAAGGACTGAAGGAAAAACTCTTTTTTATTTTGGCTTTTTCTCGAAACGTGACTTTATTGTTTAATAAATGTAGAATAACAGATCAACCATTAACCCATTTACAGGCATTTTGTCACCTTTACAAGCAGGGTACACCCAGTCCAAACGGCTTTTGTAGGATCAGGACTGTCTGATCAGGGTCTGTTCTATATTATGTTCTTGCAGACTAACACAGATCGTATTCTGTATTTCTTTTATACATTTATAAATGTGTACACCTGTATTTTTAAAATAAGAAAAAAATGTTAATCAACACTTTTAAGATGAAGTCTACCATGATTATTCCCCCGCTAACTGATTAAGTCTAAAAACAAAAATCACGAATATTCATGATAGCGAAAGAAACTACGGAACATTTCTTTTAACTAATTTCCTCCCACAGACGCCTGTCGACGCATCTGTAAAAGTCAGAAACCATTGAGATAGATAAAGTATCTGCTCCAAATACTCATATTTGTTTCAAACCTACAGAAGCACTTTCCTTTTTGTCTAGTAAATGTTCCTTTTCAGTAGAAATAGGTTTGGTCTACAAATAGTATAGGAGGGAATGGGTCAATTGCCCTAAAACCACTAAAACAATAAACGTTTTAAAACCGCAAACATAGAACATAAGTAAAACTGGATAGAATGTTAGTTTTTGTATCACGAGAATGCACGTGTTTATGTGTAGAGTCGATCATGATGTAGATAGGTATCCTAATGTCCCTATGTATTTGGTCAGACAAACTCAGCCAAATAGTTCAGAACCAGATCATACCACTCCTGAAGGAACATTTTAAGCAGGATCTGCATTTCTTGATACTATCTCGGTCTACTTGAAATTTATCAACATGGTTTGAACTGGAATTAGTCAGACTTACAAATCAGCGGAGAGGTGAAATTGATGTCCAAATTCTTATGTTAATTAGAACAGAAAAAAGTAGGTGCGTGTGAATTAAGATTTGTGTTTTGCATTGTTTTATTTTTCTTTCTTCTTCCTTTATTTTGTTGTCTCATTTACATGATTACAAAATACATATAATTTATAGAGAAACCCACAAATACATATTATGAAAGAAGAACATATATGAACATGTTTAATCACATATGTTTAAAACTAAATAAACTTACTATAATACTACACACATTACACAATACATACCATTACAGGCCAGATCAATGTTCTATAAGATCCAGTAAACTATATCTAAACCGTAGTATGGTATTTATACTTAACATGTTGAATACAGTATACACATAACATGTATTAACCCATTACCTCATAGGCTATGGAATAAATCTACCGAAAAGAAGCATTAACTAGAGAAAAGGAAACTTTTAGAATTGTGTAGTTTGAAACCATTGCGATAAATAGAGCATTTGCTCCTATAGGAGCAAATGTTCTATTTATCACAATGGTGTCACAAAGTGACTTTTACAGAGTCGTCAAAGGTCGTTAATATGATGGGATGGGTTAAGCGACCATTTATTTATTGAACATAGGAGTCTTAAAAGCAGGTGATTGCTTAATGCAGATCAAAAGTAATGCGGAAAACTCCTAAAGAAGTTTTCTGCTTTACCTTTGACCTCCATTAAGCTACCACCTGCATTAGGAATCCATAAATGTACCTCATGTTGATGGTCACTTAAGACAGGTCCTTCTGTATTCAACGTGGAATGGTCATTCAAGAGTTGACTATATAGTCAACCCGGTACAATATGATTAACCTTTAGCCTGCTATGGGCGGATGAGTGAATACCTATGCAAACAGTTTGGATCCAGATGAGACGCCGAGTAACTCGGCGTCTCATCAGGATCCAAACAGTTTGACACCCTGATTGCATCTTGGTAGACAAACTGAATATTGCTTGAATTTTGAAAATGTAGTAGGTGAAACATTCTGTAAAAATAATTTGTTCAGCTGGCTAAAGGTAAAAATTGAAAGAGGATTGAATGACAAACAGTACAGTCCCTGACCAAAGGCTTCTATAGCAACCCACAGGTCTCGGTCTACATTATCTACATTATTATCAACTACCAGTACACTGGTTTCTCGCCATTACCTCATATGCTATTTTTAGATACAACCACTTTTAAAAAAATCTACCGAAAAGGAGCATTTATTAGAAAAAAGGAAAACTTTAGAATTTTGTAGTTTGAAACCATTGTGATAAATAGAGCATTTGCTCATATAGGAGCAAATGCTCTATTTATCACAATGGTTTCACAAAGTGACTTTTACAGAGTCGTCAAAATCGTCAATATGAGGGAATGGGTAAAATACTTAAGCGTACATTTTTCTGTACCACATACGAAAAATAATCCATGAAAGAATAACTTCAGAATAGATACAATATAGGATTGAACGAAGAGACTTCTTGTTTGAATAAGTCGTTGCGCAAACATGCAAGTTTGATTACATTTTTCAAGGTTTAATTCGTGGTTTTCATTTGGATCCCAACTGTTTGACAAAAGACAATGAAAATTCAATTAGAAGAAACGCCTGTTTAAAGAATTCAGTAAAATCCCTCTAAACCGAAATTACAGTAGAGAAAGAAATCAGATACTTTTAGGCAGGTGATTGCTTAATACAGGGTTTAAGGTGTCACCTGTCTTCAAAACCGATATTTATACTAAATTTAAAGTTCAGTTTAGAGGGTTTTTCTATACTACCAAGCCTCTGATAATGACACATAACCAGCCTACTCTATTGTCCTATGTATTCGTACTTCGACAAATAGTGCAGATCCAGATATTTTCAGTTTCCCAGGAACCAGTGTGATTTTCAACATGAATAATGATTTTTCAACATGCATAATAATGATAATAATAATAATACATCATAACAATCAAACACCATCAAACCTGCAGAAAGCGTTAAATGTCTGCTTTAAACCTGACTTGACTTGACTTTATTTGACATGACATGACACGATATTAAATGAAATTTCATGATTTTGCGTGTTCTGGACTTGACTAGACTGGTCCAGATGGGATTTACCACCTTCTTACCAACCTATCTATCTATCTACCGACCAAATTAACTTTAGTTATACACAGTAAAACCTCTCTATAACGTCTACTAAAATACATCAATTATTTTGTGTTAAAGTAAAGTGAAAGTAAAATAGGAGCGTTCAGTTTTACTTTCAACTTGCTTTAAGCAGTCACCTGCCCTTAATACCAACTAATTAACACAATTTAGTGGTCGTTATAGAGAGGTTTTACTGTACTTGCCAATTCTTTGGAACTTTTTATCCTGACTCCTGAGACAAGGATTTACTCTGCATCTCATCTTATTTCAGCCTGTTTGCAATGCTAGTCACGTCGTGGACATGTACTTGATTGTCATTTACAAACCGTGTAGACTATCATAAGCTGCAAATGCAGTAGGAGAAAATTGGCATCGATGAAGGGCATGTTATTGTCGAAGATCATATACGCCGACACACAGACGGGCGGACTGACAGACGCACGGATATAATATATGCGTGTGAAACATCAATCGGAAAGGTGAAAACACTATTATGGTCAACATCGAACAAAACTCGAAGGCTAACTGGGATAGACTTTGATAAATGTTGTCTTATCATGTAAGCTTTAACCAATTCCCCCATATTCGCTCCTTTTGGCGCCTCTGTAAAAGTCACCTTTTGAAAAGAGCAATTTCTCCTATTGGAGCAAATTGTCTATGTATCACAATTGTTTCAAGACTATACAATTCTAAATATTTATGGGGGAACATGCACCCGGACCCCTATAGCCACGGTGCGTACTTCAAATTTGGATTCGGTTACGCTGCTACATGCCCCATGTTATGGGAGTACCCCCACAAATCATATCCTTTAATACTGTAAAATGGAATGGATGAACAGTCCCATATTCAGCTTTTCACAACGAGATTCCCTTGTTAATTACTTGTATTAGCTGCTTTCGGACGTCGTCTCCAGGTTTATGAACAACTCGTCGGGTGTTGCCTTGTATTTTGTTGACGAAGCCTCGGTTACGGACGATTGGTGAGATCCCGCTTGGCGGAAATGCACATTGGTGCACGAGGTGCATTAGTTCGTCCTCTATTCCACGTGGAGGACCACGCAAGAGTCCCGTGTTTATCCAGCCAACTTTATTTAGAAATATTCGTTCACAAACAGACTGAAATAAACAAAACATATAAGATATTATCCTACCAATTTGACCCGAGACTCATGCATATTCCGTGTATTATCGTCGGTAATCTTCGAATAAATTTCCGAAGGTATAAGAATGCGCTAAAAGAATACAGTAAAACCCTTCTAGTGCGACAAGCAAATAGGCGGCATAATTCATAATGGCAAAGGCAGGTGGTAGCTTAATACAGGATGAAAGTTATGCAGAAAGCTCCTGTAGGAGCTTTCTGCATAACTTTGGTCATGTATTAAGGAACCACCTGCTTATAAAGACAGCCATGTTTATTCATTCAGTGGTCGCATTAGATGGGGTTTTACTGTACAATCCTCGTGGAACATGATTATTACCGGCTCTTGGTGTGCTATTTTTTGTCACAGTGTATTACGAACAATCCCGATAATCACGCCGAAATTTAATCGAGTCTCAGGTCAAATTGGGAGGATTAATAGAATCAAGTATGGGTTTTGTTAAATACGGGGGTTTCTATACCCGAGGTTGGTCTGTTCCAGTCGGAAACGAGCTTTAGCGAGTTTCCGATAGGAACAGACCAACCGAGGGTATAGAACCCCCCGGCTTTAACAAAACCCATGCTTGAAAATTTTTCTCGCTGATATACGCCCTAAAACCAAGTAAATTAACGAATTTTGTGAAGTACTACTTTACATTGCGTAATACGACTTCCATATCTAATAGCAACAGACTGCAGCATAACTTTAGGCGTGACACCAAAATGACGTCATTTGTTATGACAACCACAAACGTTACGTTTTGGCGTAAATATAAATGACTGAGTGACTACAAAACAACGTCTTCGGTTAATTAAATAGGCTTTTAAAGTGTTTATATGATTAATAGAATTTCATATTCGTGCTAATTACTTATATTAATTTCAATTCATAAGGCTGTTGCCTATAGAAATGTTGGTATAATTCTGTAAGAATTCCTTCCCTTGTATTGATTTTACCCAATCGCGCGTATGAATACACTAGTCACGGGGTGTTCCAGATAAGGATTTCTAGTACGGTTATTTTTAGTAACTCAGCTTATCTAGCACGGCTGAGAAGAGAGAAAATATTATCCTCTCAATTTGACCTGAGACTAAATTAAATTTCGGCGTGTTTATCGGGATTGTTCGTCATACTCTGTGACAAGAACTAGCAAACCAAAAACCGGTAATAATCATGTTCCTCGAGGAGTGTACAGTAAAAGCCCTTTAATGCGACCACTTAATGAAGAAACATGACTGTCTGTATAAGCAGGTGGTTGCTTAATGCAGGACAAAAGTTATGCAGAAAGCTTTCTGCATAACTTTCGTCCTGTATTAAGCTACCACCTTCCTTTGCCACTGTGAATTATGCCCCTTTTTGTTGGTCGCATTAGAGGGGTTTTACTGTATTCTTATAGCACATTCTTATACCTTCGGAAATTTATTCGAAGATTACCGACGATAATACACGGAATATGCATGAGTCTCAGGTCAAATTGGTAGGATAATAACAGTGTAATGAATATTGTAAAACATGCACACGTGTAAACATGTACATATAGTTATGTACATGTATAAACATTAACAGTAGAACCTGTCATAACTCTTTTGGCGCCAAATTCAAAAGTGTCGTCTGCAATAATAATTTCATATTAAATATAATTCTAAACTAAATAATAAAGCTACATTAGTGAAACATTTGTTTTTATAAACCGGTATGCTTTGGCTAAAATAATACAGAAAACAGTGTAGTCCCAGGTCAGATGCCGCCTTGAAAAAGCGGCATCTGACCTGGGACTGCACTGTTTTCAATGGTGCCAACAGACGACATTGGCACCGAAAGAGTTAAGTGGCCATTCACTTATCGAACAGAGGAGTTGTAAAATGTAGGTAGGTCCTTAATGCAGGGCAAAGGTAATGCAGAAAGTTCCTATAGGAGCTTTCTGCATTACTTTTGTCCTGCATTGAGCTACCACTGTCTAACAGACCTAAACTTAGACCTCTGTATGATGACCGCTTAAGACAAGTTCTACTGTACAACAGCAGCTCACTAAAGTGTGAACAATCCAAGGAAAATGCTTTGTTGTAAATTTGAAGTACGCGGTAGCTTACTGTAGGGCAATAGCAATGCAGAAAAGTTCCGTAGAGGATGTCGACATCACTATCGTTCTCCATCAAGCAACCGTCTGTTCTTATGGCTCCCAGTGTCCATAACTTGGCCTTTCTACGCCTTTGCAAACAGACTAGACCCAAATCAGATGACTTATGTAGGAGCCATATGACCAGGGTATGCTCATTTTCTCTTTTTTCCTAATACGACGTACTATAAATCTAATCCTGCAGCTTCTTACATGGACTATTTGTATATGTCCATATGTTTGTATGAAGATGCATCCAATCATTCATGATGTCATTATTTCCAACATGAATTTTCATGGAATAAAAAGGTTAATCATCAAAGGGTTGCTATAGAGAGGTTTTACTGTATTTACGTTAAACACACACGTAATATATGAAGCTGTCAACCTATTGTCATACATACATATAACCATGGTTAAGGTTACTCTTTACTCTATTAACCCATCGCTTGCTGAATTTTAAAATACATTTCTCCTTCTTTACCCATGTCCTGTTGTACAAATACATATATCTTCACTGTGAACAAGTATTTCGCTGTGCAATCACTGCTGTGGAGTGCACTGGTTGCACAACAATTTGTAAATAGTGCAGACCCTGATGAGACAGCTCGTGCAGGTCTTCACTATTTACAGGTAGGTATATTGACGTGAATAGCAAGCGAAGGGTTAAGACGTCTTTTGACACGTTTGCAGACCGAGAAGACTCATTGCAAGATAATCACATTTACTTCAAAAGCAAGAGAAGGGTTAAATCTACATAATCTATGTGTTTTTCTAATCTTTTTATACAGACATCAGAGTATTGAAAGTGCTGTCTGCTTAAACAGTGTGTCGTACGTTTGTTTGCTGACGATACAAAGATATATAAAACAATTGATAATGTTGAAGATTCAGTCAAGCTACAAAATGACATCAACGAGGCAAGCAGATGGTCAAAAAAGTGGCAACTTTTATTCAATATTAAAAAATGTAAGAATTTACACATTGGAAACCGGGGTGTTATCAATAAATACTACATAACAGATCAAGATAACAAGCAGCAAGAGATACAATATGTAACCCAAGAAAAAGAAAAAGACCTTGGAGTGACCTTTGACCCTGCCCTGACGTTCCACCTGCACACTAATGAAAAAGTGAAAAAAGCTAACCGTATGTTAGGTCTGATTGTTAAATCCTCCAATTATATGTCTAAAGAAATGTTTCTAACATTATATAAAGCTTTAATCAGACCGCACTTAGAATATGAATCAACAATCTGGTCGCCTAGATTCAAAAAAGACCAGAAAGCTATCGAAAATGTACAGCGTAGAGCTACCAGGATAGTTAAGGGCATGTTCAGTCTTAATTACAGTCAACGAATGAGAGAACTAGGGATTCCAAGCCTGGAATACAGGAGAATAAGAGCTGACCTCATACAGACATATAAAATATTACATGGTATAGATAATGTTGACAAGGAGAGACTCTTCCCAACTCCCCCTAGTTATTCGCAGAACACGCGTGGTAACTCTTTGAGGGTATTTACAAAGCGCTCACGCACTGAACTAAGAAGGACCACCTTCAGTCAGAGGGTCATAAAATTGTGGAATAAACTTCCCAATGATATAGTACTGGCACCCTCGGTCAACTCCTTTAAAGAACGACTAAATTCGAAATGGGTAGGGGGTCCAGACAAGTTCAGTCCTGAATGCTTAAACTGACAGAGGCACTCAAATATCAGTTTTAAAATAGTTTGGGTTGTATAAGCCTACCCTAAACTGCTAAGCCTGACAGATGGCTCTAAAGATATTAGTTAATATTAACTAATTGTACTTAGTTTGATCGTCACTGATCTTGCTTCTAACAGTATTGTGAGAAAAGCATTTATTGAGGATCAGAGGCCTTAAACATGTATATAAACTAAAGTTAACACCTGTCAGTATTAAAGATATTTTAGCCTAATGTACATATAAAGATTTTTTACCATTATAAAATGTATACCAAAAACCTTCTCATAACTATTACTATATATATACAAAACCATTAAGTGCATGGCACTACCTTTCCAATTAGGGAAAACATAACTAATATTGCCTAAAAAACGTATTGTTTATATGGACATGTCCATATCTGGCAATCATCTATATGTGAAATATGTGAAATAAACGCTCCTCTATATACAATTCATCCGCTTTGAAGACAAATACGATATATAATCTGAATCCAGGCAAATTATCGTGTTCATTTGATAAATGTTAATGATATCGGATATCCAGTTTACTCCCTTTCCTCCATAAATAAGCCTTTATGTGCCTCTGTAAAAATCACCCGTGGCATTGTGACAAATAGAGCGTTTGCTCCTATAGGAGCAAATGCTCTGTCTATAACAATGGTTTCAAACTACAAAATTCTAAACATCTCATTTTCTCTAGTTAATGCTCCTTTTCGGTAGATTGATTCAAAGTGGTTGGATCTAAAATAGCCTTTGAAGGACAAGTGTCAAATAAAAGCCCATTCCTGTAGTTAATTGGGGTTACAAATGTAGCTAAAGTCATTTTCTGATGCTGCCAAACCGATTAACCTGTGGTTTACCGGTTTATCGGATCTTCGATTTTGCAGTTTCTATCTACTAGTATCCCCTGACTACAAGTTAACCAATTACCTCATAGGCCATTTTTAGATACAGCCTATTTGGATAAATCTACCGAAAAGGAGCATTAATTAGAGAAAAGGCATGTTTTAGAATTTTGTAGTTAGAAACCATTCTGATAAATAGAGCATTTGCTCCTATAGGAGCAAATGCGCTATTTATCACAATGGTTTCACAAAGTGACTCTTACAGAGCCGTCAAACGTCGTCAATATGACGGAAAGAGTTAACATGCTGGTATGTTTCAATAAGTGTATGATGATTTGCTAATGATAATGTCATATGATGATGAGGGTCTGGATTTAGCGTGAATGCTGATTTAAAAGTCACCATCAACAAAAAACGTATTTCGCTTGGTCAGCAGCTTTTGAAAAGTTCAATTTACTTCAGATGCTTGCTGCATGTGCCTGTTGCAGCTGCTTGCTACATGTGCCTGCTGCAGGTGCTTGCTGCCTGTGTCTGCTGCCTGTGCCTGCTGCAGGCGCCTGCTGCAGTAGCTTGATGTACGTGCTTGCTGCATGTGCTTGCTGCATATGCCTGCTGCAGGTGCTTGCTGCAGGTACCTGCTTGCTGCATGTGCCTGCTGCAGGGCATTGCTGTTTGTGCCTGCTGTAGCTGTTTGCTTAACCCATTCCCTGTTCTGTATTAAGGCCAAATTTCAATACCTACTGAATATCCATTAACAAAATAGTTATAAAGAAATATGGAAGGTTGAACATTGTAGACATTTTAGAAAGCAAAGAAACAGATATATCACTTTTTATTAGCAAACCTCTAGGAGCCATCTTATCTTGGTCTACTCTGTTTGCAAATGCATGAAAACACGTTTATATGAGGGAAAGGTTTTAGTAGCTTGATGAACGTGATTTACTTCAGATGATTGATGCATGTGCTTGATGTATGTACCTGCTGCAGGTGATTGTTTCAGGTGCCTGCTGTAGGTGCTTGCTGCAGGGGTGCCTGTTGCAGGTGTTTGTTGCATATGACTCTTGCAGGTGCTTGCTAAAGGTGCTTGGTGCACATGGTTGCTGCATGTGCTGCCTATTGCAGATGCTTGCTGCAGATGCATGCTGCAGGTGCCTGCTGCAGGTAATTGATGCATGTGCCTGCTGCAGGTGCTTGCTGAAGGTGCTTGGTGAACATGGTTGCTGCAGGAGGTGCCTGCTGCGGGTGTTTGCTGCAGATGCATGCTGTATGTGCCTGCTGCAAGTGCTTGCTGAAGATGCTTGATTAACGTGATTGCTTCAAGTGCTTAGTGCAGGTGCTTGCGGAAGGTGCTTATTGCATGTGCTTGCTTAAGGTGTTTGATAAAGGTGCTTGTTGCAGTTTGTTTCTGAAGGTGCTTGCTGTATTTGCCTGCTGCAGGAGCATGCTGCACAATTAAGCAGCAATCTTTAACGGCCATTACAGAGAGGTGTCTGGGTATGTAAGGCAGATGTCAGTTAACACAGTACAAAGGTAATGCCTTTAGCTCCTATAAGAGTTTTCTGCGATACAAGACTTAGTGCACTGCATTAAGCAACTACCTGCTTTGAAGACTTCTCACATGGCCAAACAAGCATGTGTTCGCATGACATTATAAGAATTCAGTCAATGAAAATCCATGCCATTGTTTTCTTAACCCATTCTTTCCTGGACTTCGTTTCGACACAGCCTCTTTGGATATAGTTTTGAAGACATTGTGATAAATAGAGCATTGACTTATGGAGCAAATTCTCTATTTATCGCAATGGTTTCAAAAACTTATTTTACAGAGGCTTCAAAGGCCTTCAGAATGAGGGAAAGAGTTAACCAATTACCGCCCACGGGTACCTTTTGACGCCTCGGTAAAAGTACCGGTAATTTCTTTTGAAAGGGTTGATCAACGGGTTAAAGCGACCTTCTTCTCACCTGTAAGTTATTATTTGTCCTTTCTCCTTTGCATTTCCCATTACTTTTGTCACACAATCCTGGACAGTTTAGGAAACCACAGTCGAGGTCCTCTGAACAATCCTGACTCTTCAACATTGATGTGAGTTCGGACTCGAAGAAGTCAAGATCTAGATCAATAAGAGAAATGTCACCATCACCTCTCATACCTATATTTGGATCTTTAAGGTCACATAAGTGAAATGGTTCACTGACGTCTGTGTCCAAGGAAGGAATCATCTCTAGTATTTTGACAGCGTATTCTGCTCTTGGCTTCCAGGGCGTTAAATGAATGGCCAATCCCCTACCTTCAAAGAAGCCTGTCTTTAACCCTCCAATAGCGCTTGCGTATTCCATAACAAACGTAGCACCACAAGTTCCATACATTCTTGAAACAGCCTTCATGTGTTGATTTAATTTCAGCATGACGTATTCTTTCTGTTGCATTACATACCATATACTTCTGAGTGCCGATCTCACTGCGGCTGTTTGGTTCTTAGAGCTGTTTACAAATGCCGTGAAATTATAACCCCACAACTGTGACAAAACATTTTCATTTAGTGGCTTGAACGTTTGCCTCAACCTTTTGGGGATCTTTGATAAGATGTTTTGCTCCATGTGTTTCATGAGAACGTCATCTGAACTATGTTCGACATCAACATCTATATCCTTCACACCCGGATACCTTCGCATTTTCAACACAACTGTTATCGGTTCGTTCCCCAACTTTGTGTAGTTCATGAAGAGAACGGACTTTCCAAGATGATGATTTACGCAGCCCACGTATGTAATTACGCGCTTTTCACACAAATCCTCACACAGGGACCCGCTTACTTGGTGGGATTTGAAGGCTGCGCACTGAAAACGAAGATAGAAATTAGAATTAGAATTGAAAATCAATATCTCGAGCTTCAAGGGACCATACAGGTTACCTCGAGATAACCATCCGAGTTCTAATATGAACATTTTTTCCCGCTTCTCAGACGTGCTAGATAAGCTGAGTTACTAAAAATAGCCGTACTAGAAATCCTTTTCTGGAACACATCTTGTCTGGTGCATTAATACGCGCGATTAGATAAAATGAATACAAGGGAAGGAACTCTTACAGAATTATACCAAAATTTCTATAGCCAACAATCATATAAATTAAAATTAATGTAAGTAATTAGCACGAAAATGAAAGTCTACTTATCATATAAACATTTTAAAAGCCTATCTAATTAACCGAAGACGTCGTTTTTGTAGTCACTCAGTCATTTATATTTTACACCAAAACGTAACTTTGTTGTTGTCATAACAAATGACGCCATTTGGTGCCACGCTTTTACGCTGCAGTTTGTTGCTATTAGATATGGAAGTCGTATTACGCAATGTAAAGTAGTTCTTCACAAAATCCGTTAATTTACTTGGTTTTAGGGCGTATTTCAGCGAGAAAAATAATCAAGCATGGGTTTTGTTTAAGGCCCCGTCTTTAATAAAATCCATGCTTAATTCTATTAATCTAGTTCACAGCTTGATGCAGAACTAAAGAAATGATGAAAGCTCCTGTATAAGTAACAATATAGGTAGTCATATATACTGATGTGAGACTGGATGTATGTTACATACAGCAAAACCCCTCTAATGCAACCACCAAAAAGGGACATACTTCACAGTGGCAAAGGCAGGTGGTAGCTTAATGCAGGAAGAAAGTTATGCAGAAAGCTCCTATAGGAGCTTTCTGCATAACCTTCGTCCTGCATTAAGCAACCACCTGCTTATGGAGACAGTCATGTTTGTTCATTAAGTGGTCGCATTAGAGGGGTTTTACTGTAGTTCAATAAACTGGTTGTATAACTTGTAGGTTTGGCTGTGTGCACATTTATACCCAGGAATAGAGAGTTAATGTGACTGTCTATGGGAGTTGTTTTTTTTTTATAAAAGACTGTTTAACACCGCATTCAAGATGTTGTACTCTTTCGGTCCATATGTGTCTACCATGTTTGCATTTGGCTTTTAAATGCTAAATGCTTTCAAGAAAATGGGAGAATTTCCCGAGGATGTCGTCAGACTGGATCCAGATAAAATACTAGGTGACAAAGTGTCTCGCCTGGATCCTTGGAAGCTGGTGTATGCTTCAACAATTTGTGATGACTGCTAAATTTGCCCAGAGTCTTTGAAAACTTGCAAACTGAAGCCATCCGCGTTCATCTTTCAGATAACCATAACACTGTGGTCCCTTCAAATATGACTTGTTAACACCAAATGTAGGTGTGGGTGGGGTGGGGGGGGTCTCTGTGTGCTTATCTCAGTCTGTCTTTTTTATTATGTACATGTACGTACGCACTTGCAGGCCTTGTAATATCGCCACTTTGCTTTGTTTTCAAAATTACGATATGAAATATCTTTTCGGATTCAGCTCCGTTTTTATTAAAACTATTTCAAATGCAAATGTAGAGCCTGATCGTCTCCCGATTCAAAATTAGTAACCCAGTCTTAATGAACATCCAAATAGGCTAATATCAGTAAAACCTCTCTTAACCGGCCGTTAAATTTAGTATGAATATCGGTCTTGGAGACAGGTGGCAGCTTAATGCAGGGTGAAAGTCATGCAGAAAGCTCCTCTAGGAGCTTTCTGCATGACCTTCACTCTGCATTAAGCACACACCTGTCTAAAAGTATCTAAATTCTTATTTACTAGAATTCCGGTTAAGAGAGGTTATACTGTATCGCATACAGGATGGACTAAGATTGATATTGATTGACAGCAATTTTGGTTAATATAATAAATCTGATGAAAGACGGAATAAATACTTTTGCTTGTTTTTTTTATCATTATTTGCTGATTTTACAATGTATAAATATATTTTAAATGACATATGTGCAGTATACATGTATGTTCAATTGTTCAGTCGGTAACGAGGAAGACTATGGGCTAGCACATCGCAGACTCGATCCTTACTACTATTGAAGGTTTTCTGTTCAATATTTATTCACTATTGTGGAATAATTTAAGGAGATGTACAGATGTGTTTTTGGTTCGGTTTTTTAACATACGACGATATAAACTGGGAAATTTTAGTTCAGATATCCAAACTAAAATAAATCATAACGCCACGAAAATTAACCCTTCACTACCTAAATAAACCTTTCTACCCTTTTGCAAACAGAGTAGACCCATATCAGATGGGTCATATTGGAGCCGTCTGATCAGGGTCTGCTCTGTTTGCTTATTAATGTGTATATATTTGACTCTTCACGTTTTTTTCACCATGAGTTGTTTTGTTAACAATGTTGTAAAATAATTTGGCTCATTATTATTCATTCTGTCATTATTTCTAACCTGAATAGTCACCGGGGAAAGGGTGAATGGTCGACACCGAGAAGTTTTAAAACAACATTCAAAGGTTTAAGATATTGTACCCGCAAACTGTCCCCATGTAATATATGGATAGTATATAAAGGTGAAAGAAGATCTAATGGGGTTAGCTTACTGTCAGGATGGGTAATCTTTGACAAATTGGTCTGAAGAAGAAAAAGGTTAAACTGTTAGCCTGCTAACTGGGATCAGTAATTGGAAATGAGATGAGATCTCAATATTGTCTAAACTGTTTAACACTCTGTGATTATTTTCGGAATACAGGTGTAACTTTTTTATTTTCAGAATTGCAGCGGACGTCAATATAACTGCAACAAAAGGTTTATAACTGCAATAGTGGAGTTGACCGAGCGACTGGCTTAACACTTTCCCTCATATAAACGTGTTTTCACGTCTTTGAAAACAAAGTAGACCCAGATCAGACAGGAGCCGTCTGATCAGGGTCTGCTCTGTTTACTCATGAAATTATTTTTTTCAGATCTGGCACTACAGCATCTACCTATACCAAAACATTATTTCTTACATGAATATTCAAGAGGGAAAGTGTTAACTCATTACCTCATAGTCTATTTTTAGATATAACCTCTTTGAATAAATCTACCGAAAAGCAGCAATAACTAGAGAAAAGGATTTTTTTTAGAATTTTGTAGTTTAAAACCATTGTGATAAATAGAGCATTTGCTCCTATAGGAGCAAATGCTCTATTTATCACAATGGTTTCACAAAGTGACGTTTACATCCAGTCGTCAAAAGTCGTCAATATTAGGGAATGGGTTAAGCGACACTCATGGATATATATCACCATTTTGCCTCGAGTCAGTTTTTTGCGGTATAGTAAGGGTATTACAGAACGTGTAGACATCTAAGGCGGCTTTTGATCAGTACAAAGCTAAATTTTAACCACTTACTCCATAAATACGCCTTTCTAAGCATTTGTAAATAGGGAAGACCTAAATAAAACGGCTCCAGTAAGAGCTGTCTGATCAGGGTCTGTTCTATTTGCTTATGATAAACATAGATATATTCCAACAGATCTGTTCTTGCTCAGTTCAGTTTGCTTATGATATAAGCATGATCAGGGTATGTACATGTACTGTTTCGTTATGACGTAATACAGATATATTCAGGCTCAGTCCTGTTTGCTTATGATATAATATAAATATGATCAAGGTCTGTTCTGTTTGATTTGACATAACATAGTAAAAACCTCTCTATAACGGCCACTAAATAACATAAAGTAGTTTATGTTAAAGGCAGGAGGCTGCTTAAAGTAAGATGACAGTAAAACAGAACGCTCCTATTGGAGCGTTCTGTTTAACTTTCACCTTGCTTTAAGCGGTCACCTGCCCTAAATACCAAATAATTAACACAATTAAGCGGCCGATATAGAGAGGTTTTACTGTATAGGTATGACTCTGTAGTTTCTGCCATGACCAAAACTTTCCGTGTCCATGTCCTATTATGATAATTAAACTAATTACATAGATATTCATATAGTAAAGGGCAGTCCAGCTGTCCACCTATAAAATTTCCAAAATTCAACCTAATTTCAGTTTGTCTGCAAAAATGCAATCAGGGTGACAACAGTTTGGATCTTGATGAGACGCCGAGTTACTCGGCGTCTTATCTGGATCCAAACTGTTTGCATTGGTATTCACTCATCCGCCCATGGCAAGCTAAAGGCTTAACATGTTTTTGATAGAGCGATTGAAATCTACAACTTCAGTGATTGACAGGCATATACATGTAGTCAACGAGCCTCTTGAACAAAACAAGCTTGAAAACATGTACTTGATGATGTGCATACAGTATAGACAAAATGACACATGTATTCAATCAGGATAGGGTCGATCTACACAGAATATTACTCGTCAGAAAGCAATATTGTGTCCATTTCGCTGAAAACTGCACATTCAGGGCAAACGCCAATTTCAGATGCGATGTCTGATCAAATTCAAATGCTCTATTTATCACATTGGTTTCAAAATTATATACATGTAATTTTAAAAAGCCATTTTTTCTAGTAAATGCCTCCTTTTCTGTGTATGTATTCAAAGATGCTGAGTCTAAAAGTATTGTATGAGGGAATGGGTTACATGTATCTGTCGTGCTGCATTAAGCATTTACCCCAAAGGCTATTTTTGATCCAACCTGTTTGAAAAAATCTACCGAAAAGCAGCATTAACTAGCGAAAAGGAACATTTTAGAATTTTGTAGGTAGCTTGAAGCCATTGTGATAAATAGAGCATTTGCTACTATAGGAGCAAATGCTCTATTTATCACTATGGTTTCACAAAGTGAGTCGTCAACAGTCTTCAATGGAAGGGAATGGGTTAACAGGCTATCACCTATCATACAACCTCAGAATTAGACCTATTGGGAGGGGTTTATTGTATTTAACTCCATATACTTTATACATGCTTATACAGATCTAAAAACATTTAGTAAAAATTCCCAAAATTATAATCTTGATGAAAGACCATAATATAAAAATATAAAAAAAATCACAATAAAAGCCATAAACAGCAACCAAACTCACCGTTTCCTCTATCACCCCATGGGATCCGTAGAAATCACAAGAAGATGTTTGTTGATATAGTGACGATGTAGTTAATAATGTAAACGTTACTAAAGCCATTAAAACTAAAGTAATAACTACTAAAACCAGGAAATACCGGAATATGTTTTTAGTCTGTTTAATCATATTTTAATTAGTTTTTTTCCCGATGATTTGGCTTACGTTAACGCACTACTATCCTATCCGGTTTATCAATGTATTTTCGAGGGTGTATATAAACGACTGGACTCTCACTTAAACCGCATCGTTAGTTTTATATATCGAAGCGAGAAGATTATGCGGTAGAAACTATTGGATGTTTTAAATTTGAAGTCTTGTCCAGGATCTTAAATTGAAATCGATTTTGTTTTGCTACGTTTCACATATATCGGGTCAGCCATGGGGTAATTCATTGAACAGAGGTTAGAATTCAAGTCGCCACATGATTACAAAAACACCTCACAAAAAGTCACCACATGATTACAAAAATACCTCACAAAAGTCGCTACATGATTACAAAATTACTTCAAAAATGACTTTAGGAAGTTTTGATGAGACAAAGCATGTGTAAGGGGATATCATGTTTGAAAGCAATATATGTTTCTTTTCTAGTGAGGTGTAAATAATATACATGTAAATGAAACCAAGTTATCACGGGATCCGTCTGATCCGGGTCTACTCTGTTTGCAAATGCGTGAAAACGCGTTTACATGAGGGAACGGGAGGGAGTCATGCATGCCAACCCCACTAGAACACAAACAAGCAACGTGTCATCTGTCGGTAATATTCTCATTGTGAGTTTTGATATATGTTCATCTATATGTATACATTTAGAAATACAGTAAAACTTCGATTATCCGAACACTAAAATACGTATTATTATCGATCTTTAAGACAGGTGGCAGCTTAATGCATGGTGAAAGTCATGCAGAAAGCTCCTCTAGGAGCTTTCTGCATGACTTTCACCATGCATTAGGCAGCCACCTGCCTAAAAGGGTCTAAATTCTTCTATACCGAAAATTCGAATAATCGAGGTTTTGCTGTACATGTATTGTGATAACATTGTGTCGATGGTAGCTTTTTTATGTGTTATCACGTTTTATATGTACCACATTTACAGTTACATTGTGCGACAAATTTGTCAATGAAAGATAATAGTGATCAATTTACTTATCTCTAATATTATTGTTGTTCAACTAATCACAAAATATATTTAATTGATTAAACGTTTTATTTTGAAAATATTCATTGTCATAGTTCACAAAGGTGAACACATTATTATAAATAATAGAATGGCTCTGTGGGGTTCACGACAATTTTAACAATAATATGTTATCTTTCGATATATTATGTTCAGTTGTGATGCTTTTAGAGAGAAAGAAACAGATGATGTCACCCTACGAAACCTAACGAAAGGTTTTTGTGAGGTCATTATTACGAGCAGATAAATATCAATACAGCAAAACCTCTCTATAACGACCACTAAATTACATTAAGTATTTTGTGTTAAAGGCAGGTGGTTGCTTAAAAGCAAGCTGAAGGTAAAACAGAACGCTCCTATATTCTGTTTTACGTTCACCTTGCTTTAAACAGCCACCTGCCCTAAATACCAAATAATTAACACAATTCAGTGGTCGTTATAGAGAGATTATACTGTAGTTGAGGGTTTGACATTCATTTATATTTAACCCCGCGTGACAATACACAAAAGGTAACAACACCACAGCCAGAACTGAGTTTAACATTCGTTCTATATAGTGCACACATGCAACTAGAATAGAATGCATAACCGCCACAGGGTTGAACATTCAGATGCATGGCATCATGTTAACCCTTTCCCTCATATAAACGTGTTTCATGCATTTGCAAACAGAGTAGACCCAGATCAGACGGCTCCTAGAGGAGCCGTCTGATCAGGGTCTGCTCTGTTTGCTTATAGAATTTGATAGATCTGTTTCAATGCTTTCTAAAATGTCTACAATGTTCTTTTCTTATTATGGCATAAGAAATAATCATAACATTTAGTGAAATAGAATGTTTTACCTGTTTACGCTGCTAAAACTAAAGTAAGAACCCGGGGTGAGGTAGTGGTCAGAGTGTGTCAGAATGTTAAAGGGGAAGTCCCTACAATGGACGCATATTTCAATAATATCCTAATACCTGGTATTTGTCGTGCTCACTCATTATTATGAAGATTGTCAATTTGATCTTATATCGAAAAATGCCCATATGATACAAATAAATCGATTTGATCAATACTTATATTTTTTGTTATACAACAAAGTATTATCGGTATTTTCCGTTCAACTTTTCCGTGCTTTGTCAATAATAACCCGACCCCTCCATATAGTTTACGTATTAGCTTTGCTCGGAAGTGGTCGGAGAAACGCGAATAGCGCGAACAGACACGAAACCCGAATCAAACTGAAACATCGGGGAATAAAACCTGGATCCTCGATATCAAACGCATGGATGTGTTGCCATTTTCTACGTTTATTGGATACGTTTTCTTGCTATATACTACTTTTCTCGCATATAAACAAATGAGTTTTGTATATTTTATGTATTTTCGAAACGCGCCTAATGTAGGGACTCCCCTTTAGGTGTTGATATAGCCTTAAAAGAATGCAAAGTTGATCCATGTATGGCTCTGTGTTACGGGGTAGGCATAGATGTAATTTTATGTTACATTTTGATAACCCCAGGGTAGCCCCGACCCCTGTGGACGGGTATAATGAAAAAACTAGAACATGAAGGTATGGATGGGAAAGGCTCCAAATACGGACTAGAATATATGTGTGAAGTTTCAGGGAAATCGGAGAGACCCAACAAAATTAAAGTACACTATATGGGAATAGATTGGGTGTAGCCCGGATACCTATGATCTGGGGATAGGAAGACGGCATCTAAAAAGATCTATGAAGTTTCACTGAAATCGGATAGAGGGAAAAATGTTTCGGATTTTTGTAAGGGTCAAAAACCGAACATATCTTCTTTCTCCAAGGTAGGATATAAATATATCTTTTGAAAGGTCTCAGCGAGAGAAGTTCAGAATCGAAGTCAGAACTTAAATCGGGTCACTTTCCGCGGAGTTAGATATTTTCGATTGTTTAACCACCCCAGACACACCAAAAATTCGAAACTTTTTTGCCTATCCGATTTCCTTGAAACTTCACGTATCTCTTCAGATCCTTATATGAAGCATTTCCAATTCATATCTTCACGTTCGATTTCTTCTTCTTAGTCATACCCGAATCTAAAGGGACCGGGCTACCCTCAGTCTATTTTCATAAAGCGTTCTTTCAATTTTTGTGCTGTTGGTTGAACGAATGTTCAACTCACTGCTAGCTGTGTATTTGCGGCTGACAGTGTATTAACATTATAATGCAGTTGTGCATGTTCAACCCAATGCCAGTTATGCATTGTATCCTAACTGTGTGTTTCTTGCACTATACGGAACGAATGTTACTGCTGGCTGAGGTTTCGCTAATATTTTGTTATTTTGGCAAATTACAGTAAAACCTCTCTATAACGGCCACTAAATTACATAAAGTAATAAAGTATATTAAAGTCATAAAGTATATTAAAGTCAGATGGCTGTTTAAAGCAAGGTGAAAGTAAAGTAGAACGCTCCTTGCTTTAAGCAGCCACCTGCCCTAAATTCCAACTAATTAACACAATTTAGTGGCCGTTATAAAGAGGTTTTACTGTACAGGAATGAATGTTCAACCTCAACCTACAAATCAAGTTTCCAACTTCACTTAGCTCTTACAGACTTGATTGATCTTTTCCATAGACCTCACCAAAATCATTTTCATGACCTGATTTGCACGTATAGATCAAAATTCGATTCAATATAAAATGTTAATCTCTAACGGACCCCCCAATGTTCAGTCATAGTTCAGAAATAAAATACAAAGACAGACCGATATAAAGTTATAAAACCCCACTATTCTCTTTTGAGTTAATTTGCATGATCCGCACCTGAAATGCTATATCTATCTCAATGGTTTCAAAAGGTGACTTTTACAGAGGTGTCAAAAGGCATCAATATAAGTGAGTGGGTTAAATTTACACGGCAAGACAGAACCTTTATGAAATTCTACCCCATTAGCGTTCGAGTTATGATCAGTTTTGGCCATAATAGTGTTTTCACTTTCGGTTTGATGTTACGCACGTGCGTAAGTCTGTATCGCTAGCTACGCCTCTGGCATAGTTATAAAGCTGCTGTTATGCCCAATTTGAAAGTACATGTACGTTGATTTATGGAAGAAGCTGTATACAGTATAGCTGTACAGCTGTACAGCTGATCAGTATACATGTATGTGAACAGACAAGGCTTACTATACTGTATGTGCACATATCAGTATTTGTGTAAGGCATGTCTGACTATAGTTTATGTACACATATCGGTTTTTGTGAATAGTCATGGCTCTCTATATTGTATGTACACATTTCAGTATGTGTGTATAGATATGGCTGACTATATTGTGTGTACACATTTCAGTATGTGTGTATAGATATGGCTGACTATATTGTATGTACATATCTCAGTATTTGTGTACAGATATGGCTGAGTATATTGTATCATTTTGTATGTACATATTTCAGTATTTATGTACATATATGGCTGACTATATTGCATGTACACATTTCAGTATTTGTGTACAGATATGGCTGACTATATTGTATGAACACATTTTAGGACTTGTGTACAGATATGGCTGACTATATTGTATGTACACATTTCAGTATATGTGTAAAGATATGGCTGACTATATTGTATGTATACATTTCAGTATTTGTGTACAGGTATGGCTGCCTATATTGTATGTACACATTTCAGTATGTGTGTACAGATATGACTGACTATAGTGTGTGCCCTGTCGATAGAGAACATGTAATATACAGTAGAAACCCTCTAAAGGGAATTATAATAGAGAATAATTGAGATGTTTTTAAGCAGGTAATTGTTTAATGCCAAAGTATGTTAATTAGTTGTATTTAGGGCATGTAACTGCTTAAAGCAAGGTGAAAGTAGAACAAAACGCTCCTATAGGAGCATTCTGTTTTACTTTCATCTAACTTCAAGCAACCACCTGCCTTTAACACTCACTACTTTATGTAAACTAGTGGCCGTTATAAAGAGGTTTTACTGTACTATGTCTGCTATATATGGAGAAGTATTATGTATGCTATATATGGTAGGTAATACGTCTGCTATATAGGGGTGTACTGTGTCTGCTATATATGTAGATACTATGTCTGCTATATGTGTGTACTATGTCTGCTATAAATGTAGGTTCTATGTCTGCTATATGAGGGTGTACTATGTCTGCTATATATGTAGGTAGGTACTGTGTCTACTATATGGGTAGGTATTATGTCTGCTATTTGGGTGTGTACTATGTTTGCTTTATATGTAGGTAATATTTTTGCTATATGGGTAGGTACATGTACTATGTCTACTATATATGTAGGTTTTATTTTTGCTATACGGGTGTTTACTATGCCGGCTATATATGTAGGTACTATGTCTGCTACAGATATAGGTAGTATTTTTGCTATATGGGTAGGTATAATTTCTGCTGTATATATAGGTGCTATGTCTGTTATGTATGGAAGCACTATGTCTGCTATATTTGTAGGTCCTTTATCTGGTATTATGTAGGCATATGTCTGTTTAAATGTAGGTACTATGTTTGATATATGGGCAGGAGCTGTGTCTGCTATATGGGTAGGTACTGCGTCTGCTATATTGGTAGGTATTAGGTCTGCTATATGAGTAGGTATTATGTCTGTCATATGGATAGGTACTATGTCTGCTATATGGATGTGTACTAGGTCTGCTATATTGGTAGGTTCAATGTCTGTTCTATAGGTAGGCACTGTGTCTGCTATATGGGTGGGTATTATGTCTGCTATATAGATGTGTACTATGTCTGCTATACATGTAGGTACTATGTCTGTTATACATGTAGGTAGGCCTACTATGTCTGCTATTTATGTAGGCACTATTTCCGCTATATTTGTAAGCACTAATCCTGCTGTATATTATCATACCTATATTTCCCTTTCACAGATATAAGGCATGAGCTTTTGGGGTTGGTACGAGAACATACCTGCCATTGCCATTCAACTTTCATAAGGCGTTGGCTATAAGGATATATGCATATCATTCCCATCTAGTACACATAAAGCATGCGCTATGAAGGTAACATATCTAGCCGTTAATTTCAGCATACATTAAGCATGAGCTAGGAGCAGACCTCTGTTTTCATAAATGTAAGAACGCGCACATCTTCGATTGTTGCCCATATTTTGAATGCATACCGTCTCAGAATACGTTCTATGACAGCATAATTATCGAAACCGAATTGAATTTGATTCTATATTACAAGTGACAATAATCATGGACTTTAAATGAGGAGCGCTCTCATCGGAGTCTGCAGTATTTGTCATATTACATTTTCCTCAAATATCCATTAGTCTTTTTTTAATAGTCCATGTTAGTCCATTTGGAATAGTATTGTAAGGGTTAAGACCGAAGCTACTCGATTATCTAGTTCATCCGTACCGAATTCGTTAGCAACTTCAGAGTACATGTACCTTATCCCCGTAGCTGTTCAGTATTCTTGACAGAATTAATGATATCATAATTATTTATTAGCTGATTTTTTTTAATAACGGAACATGGAGTCATTTATGGAAATTAGCAGAAACTGTAGAATCAGATCTATATAATGTCATAAGCAAACAGAGTAGACCCAGGTCAGACGGCTCCTGTAGTAGCCGTCTGACCTGGGTCTACTCTGTTTGCATATGCATGAAAAGGTGTTTGTATGAAGGATAGGGTTAATCGTTATAAGTAAACAACGAACAGTGAGCCATAAAATTCTGCGCAGTCCACATTTTGAGGGAAACAGCATTCTGTCACCATGAGAAAATCGTAATTTTCCCTTTTTAATCCATATAATCTTCTACACAACAAAGTAAAGGTAAACCTCTCTATAACGACCACTAAATTGTATTAGTTGATTGGTATTCAGGACAGGTAAATGCTTAAAGCAAGGTAAACGTAAATCAGAACGCTCCTACAGGAGCGTTCTGTTTTACTTTCACCTTGTTTTAAGCAGCCACCTGCATTTAACACAAACTATTTGATGTAATTTAGTGGCCGTTATAGAGATGTATACTGTATATTGTCTTCGATGGACTGCATTAATGCCGACACCCCTAAATCGTGGAATGTTCCAAAATGTAAAGTATATTCACGGCTCACTTCTCGTTGTTTACCTATAACTCGCTGTTTCAAAAAAGTGTGTCGGCTCAGATTAGGAACTATAGTTCAATTCTGACCCGTGAGCTGTGACCTTTATGACGAGTCCAGCCGTAGAGGTAAAACGCGTCACAAAAATGTATTTTTCCGGAGTTACCTGACATGTGATAAGCATATACAGTAGAACCCCTCTAATGCGATAACATGAGTGTCTTTATGAGCAGATGGTTGCTTAATGCAGTACAAAAGCAATGCAGAAAGCTCCTCTAGGAGCTTTCTGCATTACTTTTGTCCTGCATGAAGCTACCACCTGCATCTAGCACCTATAATTATACCTCTTTTATAGGTGGTCGCATTAGCGGGGTTTTACTGTATATACTAATATTGCACGATTACTACGAGCTTCTTGTGACCATCATTTCCACTTACCCGTAAATGAGAATGGTTGCAGCTTCTATATATAGAAACGTTCAGTCACGGCTCAGCGTTCGAAATCGAACTATAGTGCGAGAGACGTTCGACTTGCGTCTCATCTGGATGCGAATGGTTGGTACAGGTATTCACAGATGTGCAAGTCACGCTAGTCGCTTTCGCGGTGAAAGTAGTCAGATTCATATACAGTAAAGCACCTCTAAACCGGACGTTCGATTTAGTGTACATAATGATCTTTTAGACAGGTGACAGATTAATGCAGGGCGAAAGACATGCAGAAAGCTCCTGTAGGAGCATGACTTTCACTCTGCATTAACCCTTTCCCTCATATAAACGTGTTTTCACGCATTTGCAAACAGAGAAGACACAGATCAGACGGCTCCTACAGGAACCGTCTGATCAGGGTCTGCTCTGTTTGCTAATATAATTTGATAGAAATGTGTCTTTGCTTTCTAAAATGTCTATAATGCTCCACCTTCTACATTTCTTTATAACTATTTTGTTGATGAATATTCAGTAGGTATTGAAAGTTGGATTAAACATAGAACAGGGAAAGGGTTAAGCAACCATCTGCCTGAAAGTATTTAAATTATTCTCTATACTGGGATTCTGGATGAGAGGGATGTTACTGTAATTCAGTCCCATGATGTATCTCTCAAAAGACTACACACGGAGGGTTGTATAGAAAATAACATCATTTTCATTTTGTTTGCTACAATACAACACATGAAAACATCGCGGAACATGCAGAAATAAAATATATCAACCGCGTATAGGATGTTAGCGAATCACGTGACCAATGACTTGTCTATCAGCGCGACTTTACGACAAAAAAAAACAAGAAATAAAACAAATGCATGCAACTGGTTCCATATTCCCTACGTTTCTTGGTTTAACCCTTTCACCGCCACAGTCGAGTAAATGCACCACGACAAATAGTGCATTCTCAGATCAGACGCCGCCTTTTCAAGGCGGCGTCTGATCAGGTACTTCACTACATTGTATTTGTCTCAATCTCTATATATGTGCTTTATTCCTTTGAAATTTGCATTTATTTATCTCATTTCCTTATTTTACTGAATGATTGAACAAACTTGGATTGCAGATGACAATTAGAAATTTGGCGCCGAAAGGGTTAAGCAGACGATACCGGTTTGTGTCGGCTGGGACCATTGCCTCTCAAGTTATTTGTTCTCCTCGATTGTCAGCTTTAACTCTTTCAGCGCCAGTGTCGCTTGTTGGCACCATTGAAAACAGTGCAGTCCCAGGTCAGATGCCGCCTTTTCAAGTCGGCATCTGACCTGGGACTTCACTGTTTTCTGTATTATTTTAGTCCAAGCATACAGGTTGTTTTTTTTAAAAAACACATGTTTTACTAATATACCTTTATTATTTAGTTTAGAATTATATTTAATATGAAATTATTTTTGCAGACGACACTTTTTAATTTGGTGCCAAACGAGTTAAATGCGGACTCCCGTTATTTGCTATTTGTGTTTACTATTTCTTAGAGCAGACGTCGCGCGACGGTCACGTTCCAGTTCTTTTGTAGTTCATTTGCATTTTTAGTGGACGATCTTGACAACTTTCACATGGACACTTTCACATGGTAAATCCTGTCCATTCCCCTGAAATAAAACAGTTTTCGGGTGTCGCGACTTGTTCACTAGCGTTTTTAACCCACCTATTGACACAAATCGATATTTCAACATTTTAACTAGAAAAATGTGATATTGAAATATGATAAGACTTTAAACCCTATTATCGCTTTAACCGCGATCTGAGTGACAATTGCATACATCTCTGGCTGCAGATGAGACACTGAGTGAATCGACGTCTCATCAAGATCCAAGCTGTTTTGTTTTAACCCTTCGCTTGCTATTCGCGTCCATATTCCTACCTGTAAATAGTGAAGACCCAGATGAGACAGCTCCTGCAGGAGCTGTCTCATCGGTGTCTGCACTATTTACAAGTGACTTGTGCAACCAGTGCACTCCACAGCAGTCATTGCACAGCGAAATACGTGTACACAGTGAAGATATATGTAATTATACCACAGGACATGGGTAAAGAAGGAGAGACGTGTTTTAAAATTCAGCAAGCGATGGGTTAATTAACACTAACTACAGTTTCTCAAAAGCGTGTGTCATGACACTTGAACGATAGTTTCTAAAAAGCGTGTGTCATGACACTTGAACGATAGTTTCTCAAAAGCTTGATCGAAACGGCAGTAGCGATTAGTGCATGCAATAAAACCTCTCTATAATAAACTATAACGGTCACTAAATTACATCAAGTCTTTTGTGTTATAGGCAGGTGACTGCTTAAAGCAACTCCCTCTGAACAACACATACAATCTTCGTATCCCAAAGGGTGTCGTTGTAGAGAGGGAGCACTGTAGCTGTAAACAATAGCAGAGTTGTTATAGGGAGGGAAAATCAAGCGCAATTAGCTTGTTTGCAGATCCCCAGATAAGGTGTATTACGAGAACTAAAACCGTTATGCCTCTATCAAGCCCTATGTTGTGACCACTCTTTAGAATCATCACAAAGTGATAAAGAAAATACGATGGAAAAAAGTTGTTTCTGGATCCTTGTTGTTTCGGAAACAGTGACACGCGATGTTGTAAGGAGGGAATTGTTATTGAGAGGGCCGTTGTAGGGAGGAGGCACTGTACTCGGATAGTCGAAATTAGCGCACATTCTAGTGGGAAACAATCAAGCCTAACTTCATCATACATACGACAGAAATTATCGCACAGTCTAATGGGTACAATAATAAGACTAACTTCATTATACATACGACAGAAAATATCGCACAGTCTAATGAGTACAATAATAAGACTAAATTCATTATACATACGACAGAAAATATCGCACAGTCTAATGAGTACAATAATAAGACTAAATTCATTATACATACGACAGAAATTATCGCACAGTCTAATGAGTACAATAATAAGACTAACTTCATCATACATACGACAGAAATTATCGCACAGTCTAATGGGTACAATAATAAGACTAACTTCATCATACATACGACAGAAAATATAGCACAGTCTAATGGGTAAAAATAAAGACTAACTGCATTATACACACGACAGAAAATATAGCACAGTCTAATGGGTACAATAATAAAGACTAACTGCATTATACATACGACAGAAACTATCGCACAGTCTAGTGGGTAACAATATAGACTAACTTCATTATACATACGGTATAAATTATCACACAGTTTAGTGGGTAACAATAAAGACTAACTTCATTATACATACGATAGAATTTATTGCACAGTTTAGTGGGTAACAATAAAAACTAACTTCACTATACATACGACAGAAATTATCGCACGTTCTATCATACGACGAGCATAACCTTAAGCCTGTTGAGCAAATTATTTTTACAGACATTTTCACCTACTACATTTTCAAAATACGAGCTATAATCAACGTGTCTACCAAAATGGAATTAGGGTGACAAGTAGGTTGGATCCTGATGAGACGCCGAGTAACTCGGCGTCTCATCTGGACCCAAAGTGTTTGCACAGGTATTCACGCATCCACCCATAGCCGGCTAAAGGTTAAATGAAAGAGCCATCTTTGAGATAATTCCCGTCTTGCGATTGATAGACGTCATAGAGGAAAGCATGACATCAGGAAAAAAGGTATAAAGCGCACTTGAAGGCAAACGACCTTGTGATCGACAAAGAAAGAGCTGAGCTAACAATGTGAATGGCATGTCTTCAAAATTCAAGGTCACTTAAACAAGGCAGCAGATGAAGCTGACTGATTTCCCCGACGATTCTAAGATTCGGGCGTCTTGGAGTGATGATTTTACTGATGATGATGATGATGATGATGTCGATGGTTGTGGTTGTCTTCTGCGATTAATCTCAATGTTATTTTCTTCTTTTTCGAAATTGTTGTGTCAACAGATCCTATCCAGATGAGACACCTAGGAACTTGTCTATATAAACCACTTCCTCTATGAATATTCATGAAAATATGATATCGTCGTGAATAATAATTAAATCAATTTGCAATAATAGTTCATGGACACAGGAATGTTTGGCCATGGCAGAAATTGGAGAATCATATCATATCCTATCGCAGCCGTCTGATCTTGGTCTGCTCTGTTGGCAAAGGCACAAAAGGCGTATGTATGAAGAAGTAAAGGGTTTGCATGAGTTGATTATTGATTCACTACTAGCTTGAACAGTATTGACTATTAAAAACTTAAAGCAAATTTCAATTAGTCGATATGTTTACCAACAGACTGTTAAGCAACCATTAGTCTGCTGAATAGGGGAATTTATATTCAAATTGTATTTGTCTTCTAAGAAGAGATATAACTTTGGTTTTTCTTTATTCTTTTTATTCGTTGTTTTCAACTTTATTTTAGTTTTGTCTCTAAGTGTTTGGTAATCCCCTTACATCGTGTGACTACAGTAAAACCTCTCTAAGCCGGGATTCAAGTAGAGAAGAATTTAGATACTTTTAGGAAGGTGACTGCTTAACGCAGGATGAATGTCATGCAGAAAGATCCTCTGGGAACTTTGTGCGTGCCTTTCACACTGCAATAAGCTACATTGCACCCTCTCTACAACGGCCCTCTCAATAACGATTCACTCCGTACAACAACGCATGTCACTGTTTCCGAAACAACAAGGCTCCATGCACAACTTATTTCCATCGTATTTTCTTTATGCCTCCATCAAACCCTATGTTGTGATCACTCTTTTCACGATTCGAAAGAGTGGTCACAACATAGGGTTTGATTGAGGCATAACGGTTTTAGTTCTCGAAATACACCTTATCTAGGGACCTGCAAACAAGCTAATTAGGTTTGGTTTTCCCTCCCTATAACAACTCCCTCTGAACAACACATATAATCTGCGTATCACAAAGGGTGTCGTTGTAGAGAGGGAGCACTGTACAGGCTGTTCCAATACCAATATTTATACTGATTTTGAAGCCCAGCTTTGAGGGTTTTACTGTATATGCATTGACAATTTATGCTGTAAATATTACATCCGCTCAAACTCTAATCCGGGACATTTTCGTCTCATTTTGAATTACAACTTAGATATCTCGAACTCGTAAAATTCGAACTTCGGTATAACTCGAAGAAAACGTTCAGTCCTTCCAAAACTTACAATACAGAAATGCTCTAAAATGTATCACTACAGATATCTAGAAACACATGTGACAATTTAATACAGGTCTAAAGTAATGCTGGAAGCTCCTGTAAGAGCTCCTGTGAACTCGAGAAATTGTTCAAATTAGAAAACGGATAACTCGAACTCCTGTTATCTCGAACTTATTTGTATAATCCATTGAAGTTAGATATATCGAATTTCAGCTGTATTTAATACGTTTTGAAGCTATTGGTTTCGAACAATAACGTCATGAAAAGGCTTTGAAGCTGTTGGTTTATATTTACAAGGTGTATGGTAGCGTATTATAGCAGTAAATAATCACGCGTAATAATTACTAAGAAATGAAGGAAAACTCTCATTTTGTATTCTTTGCGTAAACATATGAATAAAAAGTTATAGGTGTATTCTCGTGTCGGCCACATGCTATTCTTGCCGACCAGACAACCGCCATTCGGCATGGCAGTCTAGTACAAGCTATTGACGTGCATTCGATAGATTCAACAGGCGTTTATTAACATGACATCCGATAATAATGATTTCTGACATGAACAGGCGTTAGCTCTGGTTTAGTATATGTAAGAAAGTTCACAAAATATAGTCATGTGTAAAGTTGCGCACGAATATACAAATATTAGGCTCAAGGCCAAATCACATGACCATAATATGAATGAATTTATTCTGCCAGAGGATATTCAATTAATAAAAAGGTGCGCGTCGGATAACCCTGTGCTACAAGCGATTAGGTCATCACACCTATAACTTCGAAAGCAACTCCGAGTAGCCAGTTTGATAAGCATAACGAGAAACGGCCGAAATGTCAGCTGCAACTGAATCACTCTCTAGAAAGAGTGTTAGATCTAATCAGTTCCCTTCTAGACCAGCTATTTTATGCAAAATATCAGAAATTTGATTTTCAAAACATTGTTCCCATGCAAAGAATACTGCAGCGTCTGCAACGCTTTGATTTATTTTGGCTGTTTTCTCGGAATGCGAATTTGTTGTTACATTATAACTATATTGAATAACAGACCAAACTTTAACCATTTACATGTACCTGATATGTGCATTTTGTAACATTTACAAGCAATGTACACCCAGTCCAAACGTAGGATCAGGACTGCCTGATCGGAGTATCACGAATATTCATACAGCGAAAGAAACTAAGGATATTTTTCCTAACCCTTTCGGCGCCAAATTTCTAATTGTCGTCTGCATTCCAAGTTTGTTAAATCATTCAGTAAAATAAGGAAATGAGTTAAATAAATGCAAATTTCAAAGGAATAAAGTACGTATATAGAAATCGAGATTGAGACAAATAGTGAAGTCCCTGATCAGACGCCGCCTTGAAAAGACGGCGACTGATCTGGGACTGCACTATTTGTCGTGGTGCATTCATGCGGATGCGGCTGTGGAAGGGTTATATCAATTTCCTCCTATAGACGCCTTTCGACGCCTCTGTAAATATCATTTGTTGGAACCATTGAGCAAATGTTCTATTTATCACATTAGTTTCAAAACTATATAATTCTAAAATATTCATTTTTGTCTAGTAAACGCTCCATTTCAGTAGGTTTATTCAAATAGGCTGGATCTACAGATAGTCTTGGAGGGAATGGACTAATTGCCCTGAAAATAAAAACCATTAAAACAATAAAAAAGGCCGCAAATATAGACCATAAGTAAAACTGGGTAGAATGTTCGTGTTAGTATCACGAGAATGAATATGTTCATGTGTAGATCCGATCATGAAGTAGGAAGGTATCCTTATATCCCTATGCAGTCGGTCAGACAAGCTCAGGCAAATTGTGCAGAACCAGATCATACCGCTCCTGAGGGAACATTTTTATCAGCATAACACTACCTAGTTATAGTCTACTTTCAGTCCACACGGCCGCTCAGTCGATTGTACATTTATTCCCCTATTAAGCCATTCGCCTTCAATATTGAGCACCGCTAACACATGGCGCAAGTACGGAGCCGCAGTGCCGACTGGTGACCCTCACAGGTACCCATTCTAAATCATGCAGAGACGGAATCGTCATCCGGGTTGGAGAAGCTGAAAACCGCCTCTGAAATTTCGAGCTGGTCCAGTCGGGATTCGATCCTGGATCCCTGAGTAATCAGCTCGACGCTCAACCACCAGGCCACTATGATACTATCTCTCTTTACTTGAAAGATATCAATATGGTTTCAATTGGAATTCGTAAGGATTACAAAACAGGTGATATTGGTGTCCGAATTCTTAGGTTAATTAGGACGCAAAAAGTAGGTACATTAAGATTTTTGTTTTGCATTGTGTTATTTTTATTTTTCTTCATTGTTTTGCTATTGTCTCATTTTCATGATTACGAAATACATGTAATTTATAGAGAAACACACACATACATAATTATTATAAAATAATATATATGAACATTGTATAATTATGTTTAAGAAATAAATAGATTTAGGATAACACTACACACAATACGCAATACACACCATTACACGCCAGATCAATGTTCTACAATATCCAGCAAAATATATATGCCGGTATATGTGTATATATGTCTGTGTGTACGTTTATATGCTAACAAGTGTTTGATTTCACCTTGCTTTAAGCAGCCACCTGTTTTTAACACAAAACATTGATATAACTCATTTTTATTTCACATCGGTGTATGCTAAGAAGGCATGGTAAAACGACACAATACTACAAAAGTAGGAAAATATCCCTGTCACATTAACCCTTTACTCCATAGATACGACCTTTACTCCATAGATACGACCTTTACTTCATAGACACCATCTAACTCGCCGAAAACGTCCATGCCTCCTTAAACTCCGACATGTAGAAAAGTAACTCTCTGACTTGACTTGACTTGACGTGTACTGGGTGGGCACTGGACTTGACTAGACTGGTCCGAACCGGATATGATCGAACTTACTACCTACCTATGTAACTATAGTTGAACTTCGATATCTCGACCTTCAATTGACCACACGCATTAGTTCGAGATAACAGAAGTTCGAGTTATCTGATTTATAATCTGGATAATTTCTTAGGTTCACAGCTTAATGCAGGTCTAAAGTAATGCTTAATGCTGATGTAGGAGCTTTCAGCATTACTTTAGACCTGCATTAAACTGTTTCTAGATATGCGTAGTAATACATTTCAGAGCAAATTTGTATTCTAAGTGTTGGAAGGACTGAACTTATAGTTCGAGTTATCCCGAAGTTCGAGTTATCCGAGTTCGAGATATCGAAGTTCAACTGTACATGCCTACCTACCTAGCTACCTAGCTACCTACCTATTTACACACTTACCTATTCTTTCAAACAGAGCAGACCCTGATTAGACGGAAAGGACTGCAGGAGTTTTGTGATTTGGGTCTACTCTGTTTGCAAAGGAATATAAAGGTATACAGTAAAACCTCTCTAAAACGACCACTAAATTGTGTTAATTAGTTGGTATTTAGGGCAGGTGGCTGCTTAAAGTAAGGTGAAAGTAAAACAGAACGCTCCTATAGGAGCGTTCTGTTTTACTTTCACCTTGCTTTAAGCAGCCACCTGCTTTTAACACAAAACACTTGATGTAATTTAGTGGTCGTTGTAGAGAGCGTTCTGTTTTACTTTCACCTTGCTTTAAGCAGCCACCTGCTTTTAACACAAAACACTTGATGTAATTTAGTGGTCGTTGTAGAGAGGTTTTACTGTATTCTATAATCGTATAACAAACAATCACAATAGTATTATTATATGTTATAGTTTCAGCATCCAAAGAAGTCAAATCAGTCTATTCTGTCCACTTGTACCAACTGTAAACTTTTCCCCTTTCAAATGTGTACAGATTTCGAACACTTGTCATATATATATTGACTCTAAATTGTGTGCAAAGGTTGTTATAAATAGTAAAAAAAATGTGAAAAGTATTGGACCTAAATTTGTTGCAGTTATTCCCTAAAGAGAGGTTACAAGAGTTCAGCTGGGTGAATTTTTGAAATCGTTTGAATGCGAGAAACACGCGACTTGGCAATTGCAAACAAAGAGTATATCCAGATCAACCAACTCCTACAGGTCCCAACTATCCCGAAAGCTATATCCTATTATATTATAATCTAGCGTTAAAGTATGGAAGAACAATCACATAATTATGCAGCATTTCACAACGAGATTCCCTTGTTAATTACGTGTATTAGCTGCTTTCGGACGTCGTCTCCAGGTTTATGAACAACTCGTCTGGTGTTGCCTTGTATTTTGTTGATGAAGCCTCGGTTACGGACGATTGGTGAGATCCCGCTTGGCGGAAATGCACACTGCTGCACGAGGTGCATTAGTTCGTCCTCTATTCCACGTGGAGGACCACGCAAGAGTCCCGTGTTTATCCAGCCAACTCTATTTAGAAATATTCGTTCACAAACAGACTGAAATTATCAAAACATATATTATAAGACAACAGTGTATAATTAATAATTATGGTAAAATATATACACGTATAAACATGTACATGTGGAGACAGGTGGCAGCTTAATGCAATGTGAACACGTGCATACAGTAAAACCTCAACGGCCACTAAATTACACCAATTGTTTTCTGTTAAAAGCAGGTGGCTGCTTAAAGTAAGGTGAACCTAAAACAGAACGCTCCTATACTAAATGCCAACTAATTGACATAATTTAGTGGTCGTTATAGAGAGGTTTTACTGTACTAATATGAACGATTTAGAGACGTTTTACTGTAATCAAAAGTGACATTGTAAATAAAAATTAGATTATTGTTTTGTATTGGCATGCGACCATAAGGACAAGAAAAACTGTATAATCAGATTAACGTAATTCCACTGACAAGCAAAGCTGATCCTGCTTTGAGCTATAAATTGGATTCTCTGTGGAGTAAAGGGGTGAACCTTTCCTCTATAAATTTTCATGCAAGAAATAGTGATACCATGGACACAAATTAGATGCATTCTTTTTTATGGCATATAAACACAGGAGAACTGGGTATCTGCAGAATCGTATATATATTGTGTCATCAGCAAACAGAGCAGAACCTGATCAGGCAGCACCTATATGTGTCTATTCTGTTTGCAAAGGCGTACAAAGGTGTATTGATAGAATAAGGGGAATAAGGGGTTAATACAGGTTGAAGCTGAACGAAGGACAGCATTAAGCTGAAGTCTCACATTCTTGATTACTTATACATTTTGCATCCAAATCATACGGTACGTAGGAGCTTTCTGCATTACTTTTGACCTGCATTAAGCTACCACCTGCCTTACAGACCTTTAATTAGACTTCCTTTTACTGTCACTTAAGACAGGCTCTACTGTATTTCTGAAGATATAAAGGTGAAAATGTAACAGACGGCAACGTTTTGGGACAACATATACAAGCTAATCACTATCACCGCCAATGTCGCAAAAATGCACCACGACAAATAGTGTAGTCCAAGATCATGGAATTCGCTTTTTATGACTTGTCTCAAACTCTTTTTCTATTTCTGTGATTTATTCCTTTGAAATTTGCTTTTATTTATCTTATTTCCTTTTTTTATTTAATTATTTAATAAAATTGGACTGCAGACGACAAATAGACGTTTGGCGCCGAAATGGTTAATCCTTTACATGTTTAACTCTTTGCACGCTAGCGGCGAAACTGTGATTACCTATGCAAATATGGCGTCTCATCAGGATCCAAACAGTTTGTCATCTTGACCATATTTTTTTTTTAAAAAAAAAGAAAAGAAAGAAAGTTTATTTTAAAAATTGACGCAGAAAACAATTCGAGGGCTTGGTTCAAAACTATTGTAACTCCTTCACAGAGTTACAATAGTTTTGCACCAAGCCCTCGAATTGTTTCTGCGTTACAAGTTCCCCGCATTGAGCAACCGCCTGCTTTTAAGACTGTTTTAGGACAGCATCTACTGTAGATCCGAATCTACAGCGTCTGCCATGGGAAAACACGCATGTGCACGTATGGCATTATAAGAACTCAGTCTATGAATAGCCATGTCATTGTTTCCTTAACCCATTCCCTCCTGAACTACTTTAAGACATTCTTTGAATAAATCTAATGGAAAGGAGCATTTACTAGGGAAAACGGATGTTTTTAGAATGATATAGTTTTTATATGATATAGCCTTTACTCTATTTATCACAGTGCTTTCAAAAATACTTTAAGGCTTCAGGGTGAGGGAATGGGTTCATCCATTACCTCTTACTGACACCTTTTGACGCCCCTTAACCCTTTCCCTGACGAATATTCATGTAAGCAATAATGACGTCATCAATATTAATAAGATTATTTTTTATAATGGTATATGAACACAGGACAGTTTGGCTCAGGCAGAAGCTGTAGAATCAGATCTATATTACACCATAAGCAAACAGAGCAGACCCTGATCAGACGGTTCCTATAGGAGCAGACTGATCTGTGTCTAATCTGTTTGCAGATACGTCAAAAACCGCGTACATAAGGAAAAGAGTTAACGCGACCTTCTTCTCACCTGTAAATTATTATTTGTTCTTTCTCCTGTGCATTTCCGTTTATCCTTGACACACAATCCTGGACAGTTCAACAAACCACAGTCGAGGTCCTCTGAACAATCCTGACTCTTCAACATTGCTATGAGTTCGGACTCGAAGAAGTCGAGATCTATATCAATAAGAGAAATGTCACCATCATCTCTCATACCTATATTTGTATCTTTAATGTCACATAAGTGAAATGGTTCACTGACGTCTGTGTCTAAGGAAGGAATCATCTCTAGTATTTTGACAGCGTATTCTGCTCTTGGCTTCCAGGGCGTTAAATGAATGGCCAATCCCCTGCCTTCTAAAAAGCCTGTCTTTAACCCTCCAATAGCGCTTGCGTATTCCATAAAAAATGCAGCACCACAAGTTCCATAAATTCTTGAAACAGCCTTCATATCTTGATTTAATTTCAGCATGACGTATTCTCTCTGTTGCACAACATACCATATACTTCTGAGTGCCGATCTCACTGCGGCTGTTTGGTTCTTAGAGCTGTTTACAAATGCCGTGAAATTATAATTCCATAAATCTGACAAACCATTTGCATTTAGTGGCTTGAACGATTGCCTCAGCCTTTTGGGGATCTTTGGTAAGATGTTTTGCTCTATGTGTTTCATGAGAACTTCATCTGAACTATGTTCCATATCAACATCTATATCCTTCACATCCGGATACCGTTGCATTTTCAACACAACTGTTTTCGGTTCGTTCCCCAACTTTGTGTAGTTCATGAAGAGAACGGACTTTCCAAGTTGATGATTTACGCAGCCAACATATGTAATTATTTGTTTTTCACACAAATCCTCACACAGGGACCCGGCTACTTGGTTGGATTTGAAGGAGGTGCACTGAAAACGAAAGGAGGAATTAGAACTAGTGTTGGAATTCAATACAAGTATTTTGAACTTCAAGGAACCATACAAGTTACTTCGGGATAACAGAAGTTCGATTCATCCGATTTCTTCGCTGGACAATTTATCTAGTTCACAACTTAACCCATTCCCTCATATTGACGATTTTTTGCGACTCTGTAAAAGTCACTTTGTGAAACTATTGTGATAAATAGAGCATTTGCTCCTATAGGAGCAAATGCTCTATTTACCACAATAGTTTCAATCTACACAATTCTAAAATTTTCCTTTTCTTTAGTTAATGCTTCTTTTCGGTAGATTTATTGAAAGAGGTTGGGTCTAAAAATAGCCTATAAGGGAAAGGGTTAATGCAGGTCTAACGTAATGATGGAAGTTCCTGTAAGAGCTTTCAGCATTACTTTCTACATAAATTAAGCTGACACAGGTGTTTCTTAAAATGCGTAGGGATAATTTTAGAAAAAGTGTGTATTGTAAATTTTGGAATTACTGATCTTTTACTTCTACACGTAGTGATCCCGACGTTCAAATTATCCGAGTTCGAGATATTGAAGTCCAACAGTATAATCATAGGATATGGATACTAATCTTTATTAGAGTTACATCATGGTTACAATCATACAGAGAT
Organism: Azorinus chamasolen; assembly: GCA_963576725.1. NCBI lineage: Eukaryota > Metazoa > Mollusca > Bivalvia > Cardiida > Solecurtidae > Azorinus > Azorinus chamasolen. Next base: position 93,643,623 of record OY755235.1, on the reverse strand, counting down.
AAATATATCTATAAAGAAACAACGCCATTCATATTTGAATTACAAGAGACTATACATAATACTATTCCATATTTATTGCACTTATCTATACAAAGGTTAAATAGTGTATAGCCTCCGTTATTCTAACAAACAAGATGTATGTACATTTACGAGTAAATGGGTATGTTTTATTAAAAACTATCTAAATTAGTAGGTTAAAACTGAATTCGGAAAAACGGCCAAAAAACAAGCCATGTTACAAAATGTTCTTAAGAAAACGATTATCACCTCAAATCAGATTTGAGATAAACTGATTAACAGAGAGTTTATGCATGAAATAAAAAAGCAAATATTTAAACACGTTTTGTTATTAACAAAACATAGATGAGCACTTTAATGCCCGTAATATGGCCATTGTATGTATATGATCATTCTATAATAGAATTACAAGAGACTGTGTTTCTTTTTATTACAAACAATATCAGTTCCTATTGATTTAAAACAGAATAAAGTCTATGTGGATGTTGCTATTCGGTAAAAGCACTCCAGGCTAAAGATATATTACACACACACAATAAATAAAAGTGAGCAGTTAAAAGGATTCCCTTATATTCACTATAATTCACTATGTGTCAAGTGTCAAATTTCTTTTCAGCGAGAGTAGCCGACTTTATACATATCTACGCCTTTATGTTGTTCATCTAAAGAAAGTTTCAGACCATTTTATCAAAACTTTCAGAGCAGTTGAACACCAAACATTCTGTACTATCTGCTAAAACAAAACAAATACAGTATAGTGATGCCTGAACTGACCAAAGCTATAGCGTTCTTTTCTTTATTCATATCTTAACACCAATGTTGCCCATATTCAAAATTAAAAAGAATCCAATCAAAAGAGTAGGAGAAATTTGACCCGCAAATAGTGTGTACAAAAGGTGAAACTTGTCTTAAGCGGCAATCAAAAAGAGGTTAAACTATGTGTCTGTAATGCAGGTGGTAGATTTAAGCAGGTCAAAAAGTAATGCAGAAGAACCATCTGATCAGGGTCTGCTCTGTGTGCATATGGAATTACAGTACAACCTGTCTTAAGCGGCCATTCATTTATTGAACATAGGAGTGTATTGAAAATAGGCTGTTGCTTAATGCAAAGCAAAAGTAATGCAGGAAGCTCCTATAGGAGCTTTCTGCATTACTTTTGACTTGCATTAAGTTACCACCTGCCTTACAGGCCCTTAATTACACCCCTTTTTGATGGCCCCTTAAGACAGGTTCTACTGTATATATATCTGACTTTACACCTTTTCCTTAGTCAATTGGTTTTTGTTAATAATGCCTTAAAATAATTTGGCTCATTAATATGCCTGATGCCATTATTTCTTACATGAATATTCAACAGAGAAAATGTTAAGATAGTGTACCCGAAAACACTCCCCATGTAATATACCGATAGTGGATCGAGTTTAACGAAAATCTAATGGGGGTTAGATTACTGTCAAAATTGGTGATCTTTGACAAATTAGTTTGAGGAAAAATGTTTCAACTCTTCACCTGCTAACTGGGATTAGTTATTACCTTGGAAACAGTTTGGATCGGGATGAGATCTCCATATGATCTATTTAACCTGTTTAACACTGTGGTTGTGTATTTTCGGAATATAGATGTAAAGGCTTGATTTCAGCAGAATTGTAGCAGACGACAATATTTACTGACGAAATATTTTTGCAAATAGTTTATAACCATGACAAACATGCTGACTTTTGTGTACAAAGTTCTGGTCCACTGCATAAGTAGTTCACAGCAGATAAACTAGATTCTTTATTAAATGACATCTCATGACCATTTCCCTCATATAAAAGTGTTTTCACGCCCTTGAATCCGTCTGATCAGAGTCGGCTCTCATTGTTTATCCCTGTCCTCCATAAATACACCTTTCTACGCCTCTGTAATAACCACCTCTTGAAACCATTGTGATAAATAGAGCATTTGCTCTATTTATCACAATGGTGTCAAACTACGAATTTCTAAAATTTTACTTTCCTCTAGTTAATGCTCCTTTTGGGTAGATTCATTCAAAGAGAATGTGTCTAAAATAGCCTAAGAAGGAATGAATGGGTTAAGGAATTGTTTTAGATCTGACTCTAGAGTTTCTAGCAATACCAACGCAATAATTCGTACATGAACATTGAACAGGGGACGCATGCATATGTACATGTATCATGTTAATTTAGCCTCGAGTCAGGCTCCTGTGGTGGGGCGTTGCAGACAATGTTTTGTAGATTCTAGACCCAGACCAATCGATGTGAAAACATTGCGGTTTTTTATCAGTAGCTGTCCTACATTCTACGTTGGATAATAAATTCAGCAAAAGCTCCATAGTGCCGACGCCCGAATATAATAAACAATGATGTCTCTAAAAGCAGATGGCAGCTGCTCGTACATTTTGTAAGACAGCTTTCTGTAGAACTTTCGTTACTGCAATCTGGGTCCATGCTTTTAAAGCTTTTAGTTGAGTCTGAGTTTCGTTCTCAGGCTTTTGATTGGTCAGATTTGAGTTCTCAAGCTTTTGATTGGTCAGATTTGGCTCAAATCTGACCAATCAAAAGCTTGAGAACGATCTCAGACTCAACTAAAAGCTTTATAAGCATGGACCCAGTCTTAGCCGTTTCCTGTTGAATATTCGTTTAACACTGTTTCATACATGTATAACGCGTTTTCACGCATTTGCAAACAGAGAAGATCCAGATCAGACGGTTCCTATAGGAGTCGTCTGATTAGGATCTGCTCTGTTTGCGAATGAAATTTGATCTGTTTCAATACCGGCCATATTTCATTATAGTTCTGCTTTAACGAAAAATGCGCAAAAGCAAACAGAGCAAGTCCTGACCAGACGGCTCCTTTAACCCATTCCCTCATTTTGACGACTTTTGACGACTCTGTAAAAAAAAGTCAATTTGTGAAACCATTGTGATAAATAGAGCGTTTGCTCCTATATCACAATGGTTTCAAACTACAAAATTCCTAAAATTTCCTTTTCTCTAGTTAATGCTCCTTTTCGGTAGATTTATTCAAAGAGGTTTATCTAAAAATAGCCTATGAGGTAATAGATTAAGAGCGTTTATAGGAAGAAAACGGCGGTCAGGTGACCATCAAGAAGATATCTAATCATTGTGTATAATGGTGAAAAAGTTGTGACTAGACTGGGACTCGAACACAGGGCCCCTGGATTACCATGCCAACACTCTACCGACTGGGCTACCAAGCCACACAGTAAAGGCTATCAACTTATTTCACCACAATCTCTACCCGGCTACAAATGTATCATAGTGTATCCTATAGGAGCTTTCTGCATTACTTCTTTGCTCTGCAGTAAGCAACCACCTGCTTTTTAACCCTTTCCCTGATGAATATTCATCTAGGAAATAATGACGTCATGAATATTAATAATATTATTTTTTATAATGGCATATGAACACAGGACATTTCGGCTCAGGTAGAAGCTGTATAACCAGATCTATATTACACCATAGGCAAACAGAGCAGACCCTGATCAGACGGCTCCTATATGAGCAATCTGATCTGGGTCTACTCTGTTTGAAAAATGCGCTTATAACAGGGAAAGGGTTAAGACGCCTATGTTCAATAAATGAATGACCGCTTGGGACAGGTTCTATACCAATAGTTAGTAACATTTGAAGCAAACCAGAATTTGAGCAAGCATAATTGTTTCAGCAGTATTAGAGTTATAGAGGATCTGTTGCGAGTTGTCTTTTAAGATCACATGTTCCTAAACGAGCCTTAGAAAATGTCATTAAGCGAGCCTTGGCGAGCTTAATAACATTTTCTTGGTGAGTTTAGGAAAGACAACGAGCATCAGATTCTTTTTCTCACATCAAAAAAGTGCATTTTCGCCGTTTAAATGACATGTAAACATCGGTTTCTATGGTTTGACGTCATATTATATGACGTATGACGTCATATATGTTCTAAAGTGATCTTACACGTGTTACAGTTTGGATCCAGATCAGGCGCCCAGTAACTCACCGTATCAACAGGATGCAAGCGGTGTATATTCACATTCGATCAAAAGAGACTTCATCGAATCGAAAGTAGTCACAAGTGCAACAAATCTAGATACATGTACAAGCAGATGCAGTAGAATCCCTCTAATGCGACCACTTAGTGAATAAACATGGATGTCTTTATAAGCAGGTGGTTGCTTAATGCAGGACAAAAGTAATGCAGAAAGCTCCTAGAGGAGCTTTCTGCATTACTTTTGTCCTGCATTAAGCTATCACATGCATCTAGCACCCAAAGTTATACCTCTTTTAGGTGATCACATTAGTGGGTTTTTACTGTATTATGTTTAATAGGGAGGTAAGGGTAAACCGTTTATTCAATACACCTTTCTACGCTTTTGCAAACAGTGCATACCAAGTTCAGACAGCTCTTTAACCCTTTCCCGCATATTGACGACTGTTGACGACTCTGTAGAAGTCATTTTATGAAACCATTGTGATAAATAGAGCATTTGCTCCTATAGGAGCAAATGCTCTATTTATCACAATGGTTTCAAACTACAAAATTCAAAAATTTTCATTTTCTTTAGTTAATGATCCTTTTCGGTAGATTTATTCAAAGAGGTTGTATCTAAAAATAGCCTATACGGTAAAGGGTTAAGGAATATAGACATGATCAGGACCTGCTCTATTTGCTTATGATATAGATATGATCAGGGTCTGCTCTGTTTGGTTATACTATGATAAAATGACAATATGTCAAGATGTGAACAATGAAAAAGTTTTGCTTTATTTTTGTTGCTGCAAATCACTAACATACAACTTGTATACACACAGCCCCATTATGCTACAGACTGTCTTACTTGATCCAGTTCATGAGAATAGCCCATTATTACATGAATTTTGCCAGCACTTTAGTTCCAGACTAGTCCGCCCATCTACATTCTGATCTGGGTCTAAACTGTTTACTAGGATATATCGATATATGGACAACCTGATTCCAGTATACATGTATCCCCACCCACCCTCTCCACCGATCGCACGCACGCCCATGCGCACGCACACACGCACACGCACGCACACACACATATACTAGCTTTGCTGTAAGGAACGGGTAGGTTTTTCTTAAATTTTGAGCCAAAAAGGGGCTATAACCCCACTAGCTTTATTTTTTCTCGAAGTCTAAGTCAAACTTCGTTGTGGGCGTATAGTAAAAGAAATGTGTTCATGGGACAAGGGTGTACCCGCACGACAAGCCTGAACAGGAGAGGCACTGTACAACTTACTATTATTATGCTTAATACCAAATATCAAATCATTACAACATACACAGGCCAATAAATATTTATCGATTTTTTTACAGGAAGGGCGTACGGACAGAAGTATGGACAAGGGTAAAATTTAATAACCCCGTCGCCTAAAATATTCCCCAGCTTAAAGTCTCGATAAATGACGATTATAGTAAAATAAAAAGAATTCGCAATTAAAACTAATTAAATATGACCATAAATAGCAATCAAACTCACCGTTTCCTCTATCACCCCATGGGATCCGTAGAAATCACAAGAAGATTTTTGTTGATATAACGACGATGTAGTTAGTAATGTAAAACATACTAAAACCATTAATATCAAAGTAAAAGCTATTAAAACCAAAAAATTCCGGAATAATTTTTTAATCTGTCTATTCATGTTTTTTTCCTTAGTTTTCCCACACGATGGTTTCGCCTAAGTTGACGCACTACTGTCCGTTCTGGTTTATCAACATATTTTCCAGAGTGTATATAAACGACTGGACTCTCACTCACATATATCAAGTACTGCATCGTTGATTTTGAATATCGAGGCGAGAAGAATAAAAAAAAGATATGCGGCTAGGAAATATCATTATATGTTTTAAAATCATTTTGAGATATTGTTCAGATTTTAAATTGAAATCGATTTTGTTTTGCTACTTTTCACATATATCGGGTCGGCTTCGGTGTAATTCATTGGACAAAGGTTAGAATACACGGCCAAAAGTACCTCGCAAAAAGTCGCCACATATTTATAAAAAATACCTCAAAAGAATGATTTGTTTTATTATTATTATTATTATTATTATTATCATTATCATACCATATTTACATATATAGCGCTCTTTTCACACTGGATATGTGCGTTCAAAAGCGCTGCATATGGATGAAATCACTAACCGGAACGATCCGCATGATTATCTATCTAGACAATGAAAGATTTACAATAAATATACAAAAGATTTAAAATCACTAGCCGGAAGGAACCGCACGAGTGTCTATCCGGTCAATGAAAGATATACAAAAAATACAATATATATGAAACCATTAACCGGAAGGAACCGCATGATAGTCTATCCAGTCAAGACTTTAGGAAGCTTAACGTGCAACCTGTTTGAATGCAAGATAAGCTTTTTACCTACTGAGGTGTAAACCATATAGTGAATATAAAAGTAAATGAAACAAAGTTAATCCATTTCCTCCTAGACTGCTTTTAAACCCAACCGCTTTGAATAAGATTACTAAAATGAAGCATTTACCAGAGAAAGGGAAGTTTTCAGAATTGTGAAGTTTTAAAAGCATTGCTATAAATAGAGCATTTGCTCCTATGGAGCAAATGCTCTCTTTATCACAAAGGCTTTTCATAAAAGGTCTTTTATCGAAGTGTCAAAAGGCCTCAGTGTGAGGGAATAGGTTAAGTTCCTCATTTATTGGACTGTTATCTGTGCAGACACTCCAGACAGCATACACTTTTGTACAGCCACATTCGAGGATTAGGTGCATGGTGTGGACCTTACGTTGAAGTAGGTTTTACTTATACGTATGGCAGTTCCTGCAATGATATTTTCCGTACATTGTCAGAAGCTATCGACCTCTTCATGATCAGACATGGACTAAACGTACTGATTTGTAGCATGTGGAGCATTTACGTTCAATAACACGATCAGAGTATCAAACAACTTGGATCCTGCCGAGACGCCGAGTTACTCGGCATCTCATCTGGATCCAAACTGTTTGCATAAGAAATCACTCATCCACCCACCCCATGCTAAACTTTAAAAAAGTTCAATTGGTGAAGAAAATAAGATTTCAAAGATTCAAACAGAGCGAAAACTGATTACATAAAACTGAGATAAGTTGTCCAAATGTTTCCCACATACAGGCACCAACATATGGCATTCTACATAAAAACACTTTTAACCCTTTCGCTGCCAGTGCCGGATCTGTGATTACCTATGCAAGCAGTTTGGATCCAGATGAGACGCCGAGTAACTCGGCGTCTCATCAGGATCCAGACTGTTTGTTACTGTTCCAATGTTTTTGAAACAAAAAATGAAGAAAATAAAAAAAATGAAATTTTGAAGCAGACGACAAAGTTAGCAGACGACATAATTTGGCAGCGAAAGGGATAAAACACTTTTAAAATTTCCCAAAATGTCTAGTATGACTTTTGTGATGACATTGTCAAAGATAATTTCGAGGGCTTGGTGCAAAACTATTGTAACTCCTTCACAAAGTGAAGGAGTTACAAAAGTTTTGCACCAAGCCCTCGATTTGGAAATTTCGTTTGGAAATGAAGCATTTCTTTGGAAAATCTTGATCATGAAATAGAAGAGAAAATACAAAATGTAGAAATTTCCTCTAAGCAAGATAATTTTAATGCCAGCGTTAACGCAATGCCAAAAGTCTAAAAACGATGTGGACAGATAATCGAATTTGTCAAATGTAACAAACTAGTTTCCTAAGGTAAAAATTGCTATTGGCAAACATTTCCTATCTTTTATTTCTGGATGTGGCGGAATGGATTCCCTGAAAGACACGTAATGGATGAGGTGCTCTGAGGATCTGCTACAGGGTTTTCTTGTCTTGTTGTAGGTGTTGCTGTTGTTGATTTTGGGTTGTAATTTTTTTACAAAAATAAATATATCGGGTTTTGAAAAACGAAGGACACAACAGAACACATACTCAGCAATATAGTAAAACCCCTCTAAACCGGACGTTAAATTTGGTATAAATATCGGTCTTGGAGCCAGGTGGCAGCTTCATGCAGGGTGAAAGTCATGCAGAAAGCTCCTAGAGGAGCTTTCTGCATGACTTTCACCCTGCATGAAGCAGCCACCTGCCTAAACGTATCTAAATTCTTCTCTACTAGAATTCCGGTTTAGAGGGGTTTTACTGTATATCAATTTTGTTTTTCCGAACACATTTTAATGTCCCTGTAATTCTCATATCAGCACAGCTATATATAGTAGAACTTGTCAAAAGCGACCGTCAAAAATAGGTCTAATTATGGGTCTGTTGGACAGGTGGTAGCTTAATGCAGGTCAAAAGTCCTGCATTAAGCAACCATTATTCTGTATACACAATGCTATGAAAAAGGTCACTTGTCGAAACTGTCATTTTATCCCATTTACATTTCAGGCCAGTAATTGACGCCTGCTACACTTAGCAATTTAGTCTTTCATATTTGGTAGACTAAAATGCGAAGTTTGATGAATACCCGCCCTCAAGTACATGTACTATGAATTACTGGTTGTGTAGTAGGTCATCCTATTTTAGATCATGTACATGGCACGGGTACAGGTTCAATACAGGTACTGTCACTACCTGATCTCGTTATCTCCTATTCTTACTACAGCTGAACTTCGATATATCAAACTCGGATAATTCGAACTTCTGGATTATTCGAAGTAAACATTCGGTCCTTCGAAAAGTTACAATATATAATTGTTCTAAAATGTATAACTACGCATATCTATAGTAACATGCACATGCAGGTGCTTTCAGCATTACTTTAGACATGATTGAACCCATTACCTCATAGGCTATTTTTAGATACAACCTTTTTCAATAAATCTACCGAAAAGTAGCATTAACTAGAGAAAAAGAACATTTAGAATTTTGTAGTTCGAAACCATTGTGATAAATAGAGCATTTGCTCCTATAGGAGCAAATGCTCTATTTATCACAATGGTTTCACAAAGTGATTTTTACAGAGTTGTCAAAAGTCCTCAATATGAGGGAATGGGTTAAGCGGTAAAGTTGAAGTTTGTAAGGTCCCTCGAAGTTCGATATATCGAAGTTCAAATGTACATGCAAATATGAAACAAAGACTTAAGCTTATACCAATTCAACACCATACCAAAACATAGTCAAATATATACTAACAATAGTTTCTGTGACTATCCATTTTATTCACAGCTAACTTTAACAAATGAATTGCGACTCATCAAAGAAAACAGCAGGTGACTATATAGTAACTTACAGATAGCTTCCACGGATTAAATCAGACAAGTGTCTTCTTGATAACACAGAAATAAAATCTGAAACTCTCAGTTATGCTGATAAGCTATCAAATTATCAAATCGTTATCGTTCACTGATGATCAAAATGGCAAATGAATGTAGTCAATTGAAACTGTTCAAAATATGTTTGAAACAATTATGACAACGTCATTATTATATTATATTGATATAACATGTATGACAATGTCGTTTAATCCTTTGAAATCACTGTTCAGAGTTATATCAGTTTCCTGTTTATTTACATATGAGTGCCATTAACTGGTATGTTATCGACATTACATATTTGCGGCAGTGATATTAAAATGGCAAATAAATGTAGTCACGTGAAACTGTACAAATATTCTTAACATAATTACATGCATGACATCGTTATTATATAGAAATTACATGTATGACAATGCTACTTAATTCGTTGAAATCACTGTTCAGAACTGTGTCAGTTTCTTGTTTATTACAGTAATGAAACTTTGTTTGTTCTCTGAATTAGATACTCTTTCTACATAATCAGAAAGTCCCTTTCAGTTATGCAAAAACAAGAACGCTAAATTAAATGGTGGTGAGTTGAATGTGACGATGATGTTGTTGATATTGATGGTCGTAATGAGGATTTTTTTGATGATGGTGATGGTGGTGGTGATGGTAACGATAATGGTGAATGATGTTGCTGATGGTGAATGATGATTATAATGATGACAAAAATGAGTTTAGCATGATGAATATGTGGCATATACGTTTATGTTTTACTGGCATTCTGAGCAGACGAATATGACACATTTGACAAGTGTGATTTTTACGGTCGAATATATCACACACGTGTAATATATTCGATCCGTGACATAAAATACGGTTCAACATAGCCCTTTCCGTGTTCAGTGTTCATGTAAGTTCTGAATTTAGGAGATCCTTTAAATTCAATGGGAGAAATTTTATTGAGTCTGTTCATGAGCAGTTATTAAAAGTGCAAAACTACTTACGCCCCCAAGTATCAGCTTAACCCATTCCCTCATATTGACGACTTTTGACGACTTTGTGAAATTCACTTTGTAAAACCATTGTGATAAATAGAGCATTTGCTCTTAAAGGAGCAAATGCTCTATTTATCACAATGGTTCCAAATTACAAAATTCTAAAATTTTCCTTTGCTCTAGTTAATGCTTCTTTTCGGTAGAGTTATTCAAAGAGGTTGTATCTAAAACAGCCTATGAGGTAATGGGTTAAGCGGTATTCAATTTTCAAAACTAATCACATCGAGACTGATGACCTCGAAGGGCAAGAAAATATAACAACACTGAGAATGAAGTATGTGCGACTTTTTTACTGCCGCCACACAACATTTAACACCTGCTGTTGAAAAGTATATCATGAATACTTATTAACTGAAATTTTATAATGTATTTTTTTCTTTGCTTCGACAAAAACTGTAGGATCAGATATATATCATGTCAAAAGCAAACATACCAGGCACCGATTAGACCACTCCTATAAGAACCGTCTGATCTGGGTCTATTTTGTTTGCAAATGCATGAAAACGCGTTACACGAGGGCAAGTGATAGTCAGTTACATGTACATACACAATGTATTTACATACCAACTCCACTGGGGCATGAACAAGTAAAGCATCATCTGACGGTAATATTCTCATTGTCAGTTTTGATATATGTTCATCTATACATTTAGAAATGTTATGATACCGTTGTGTCGATGGTAGCTTTTTTGTGTGTTGTCACGTATTATGTGTACCACTTTTAGCGTTGAATTTGCGACACATTTGTCAATGAAAGATAATAGTGAATTATTTACATGTTTTCTTATATTACATGTATTGTTAGTTTAAACATATTTTATTTCCAAATACATGTATACATACAAGAATATAATGCTGAACATAGCAATTTTGAGAAAAGGGATTGGATCGGAATCAAAGTTTGCTTATATAGATCCTCTCCCGAAGGAGGTCATGTGTTTTTCAAACAGTCACATCATTATAAATACTACTATATTCGGAAGACTAAAATACATACTCAAGCTAGACTTAAAAGAAATATAAAGTAAATTGAAAAGGAAGGAGTTACAGAAACGGAAAGGATCACAAAACCTTTAAACGGAATAAAAAGGGAGTAGAAAGAAAATGGCTGGGTTGCAGTCTGGTAGTCGAGGGACATGAGAGATGCAGTAGATTAAATGTTTGTTTTATTTTGGTTCTCAGCACTCAAAACGCCCACTTTTAGTTATATAGTATTGAACTGCATCAAAAATTTCGGAATTTATGTCGTAAGATAGATTTGGATTTCCTTTCAGAAGTATTTCAGTTGTTATATTACATAGATGCGATATCTTGTTTAAGAGTTCAGTTCGTTGAACCTGATACAATTGACACCGTAGTAGAAAATGGTCATTACTCTCAATTTCACCACATGAACACAAAGGAGAATGGACAATATTGTTTTTGAAAAGACAAAGATTAAGCGAGCTACAGTCTGTTCTAAGTCTTGTATGCAAGATCTTGGCTCTTCTGTGACCTGAATAATAGTATTCGCGGTTTTAGATCGGCTTGGGTTAAGGTAGTTTTTAAATGATGAAACTGAATCGGCATTCCGAATATTTTCGGGCAATTCGTTCCATTGCACAATAATAGAAGGTAAAAAGGAATTAGCGTATAATTGGGTTCTGGAACGAACTGTACGAACATGATCGGTATTCCTCAGGTTATAACTTGAGACATCTCCAACAAGATTTGGGATCATAGAGGTTATATATTGAGGCGTAAGGTTATGTATCATTTTAAAAAATATCAAAAGTTTCTGATTGGATCTTCTTTGATTGAGTGTCTCCCAGTTGATCTCACTGTGGAGTTTGCTCAATGACACGAGTTTGGTTGCACCTGTTGCAATTCGCGCTGCTTCATTTTGTATACTTTCTAGTTCCTGTTTTTCAGAATTACTGCAATTATCGCAAATTTCATTAGCGTATGCAAGAATTGGTCTTATAAAACTTAAATAGATTATTTCTAGTGCCTTACGATCGAGGATGAATTTAACTTTCCTCATAATATTTATTCTCTGCCATGCTTAAGTTGTAATGTAGTCAATATGGTTATGCCAAACATGTATTGTTGTTCACCTAATCACCAAATATGTTTTAATTGACGAAACATTTTATGTTAAAAAGAGTCATTGTCATAGTCAAGGTCAAAGGTAGCTGACTGACCTGAAACTACACTGTTTGCAATGGCGTAAAAATTAGGATTTAGTCTTAAAATGGTATACAGTTGAACTTCGATATCTCGAACTCGGATAACTCGAACTTCTGGATAAGTTGAACGAAATCTTCAGTCCTTCCAAGACTTACAATACAGAATTGCTCCATTAATGTATCTCTACAGATATCTAGAAACACGTGTGGCAGCTTAACTCAGGTCTAAAGTAATGCTGAAAGCTCCTACAGGAGCTTTCAGCATTACTTTAGACCTATTTTTAAGCATGTGCCTTGAGAAATTGTTCAGATTTTAAATCGGATGACTCAAACTTCTGTTATCTCGAACTAATTGGTCCCTTGGAGAGTTCGAGTTATCGAAGTTCAACTGTATATAAAGCATGCATTGCAATTTGTCGGTCGAATGTGTCATGAATGATAACTATTGCATATTTCGTTGAGAAAATACACATGTAGCAAGTTGTTAAGAGTGTGAGTATTTAAAATTGAATTTTCTTTGATATCGAATCTTTACAGGAAAACATCAGAAACAAAGTGCAAGAAAATCAAATGTGATTAAGATTCTCAGAACGTGGCTACATTTTGTAGTTGCATTGATATTTCGTTTTATGAATCCCAAAGGCATGTCTCAAATCTTATATACAATAAAAACCCTCTAAACTGGAATTCTAGCAGAGAAGAATTTACATACTTTGAGGCAGGTGGCTGTTTAATGCAGTCATGCAAAAGCTCCTGTGTGACTGTCACGCTGCATTAAGCTGCCACCTGTCTCCAAGACCGATAAATGTACCAAATTTAACATCCGGTTTGGAGGGGTGTATTGAATGTAACAGTTGCCAAAAATACGATCATATCCTTATTTCCTGTTGAAATCGAGAATTTGTATCAACCGTTTTAAACATTTACAGTAAACCCCCTGTTCAATTTGGTACATACAGAGAACCCGCATTACAACGGAGGTTGCCATTATAACGAGAGTTTAAATATGAAAGGAACCATTTGGCCAGTTTTAAACTTGTACCAACAGGTGATCGCTTAATGCAGAACACAAGAAGTGCAAAAAGCTCCCTTTAGGAGCTTATTGCACTTCTTGTGTTCTGCATTAAGCAATCACCTGTGCTATTGGCACTGTACCTATTTATTCAGTGGTTGTTTCAAAGAGTTAACGGTAATTTTGTTTCAATGAATATTGCCGGCATAACGAGGGTATAACGAGATTCACTGTTAATCGGTTTTGAAGACCTGGGCAGCTTACTACATGGTGAAAATCACACAGAAAGCTCTTCTATGAGCTTTCTGCATGACTTCAACCTTGCATTAAGCAGCCACCTGCCTAACTGTATCTATTTTCTTCTCTACTAGAATCCGGTTTAGATGGGGTTTACTGCACTTCATGAAATATTCATATAAGAAATTAATGAAATAATTTTATAATGACATTTTCATAAGGGAATTTACCCATGATACAAACTGTAAAATTAATTTTTCTGCCGTAGCCGTCTGAATTGGATCGACTCTGTTTACACAGGTGTTAACCCTTCGATTGCTATTCACGTCAATATACCTACCTGTAAATAGTGAATACCCAGATGAGACAGCTCCTGCAGGAGCTGTCTCATCTGGGTCTGCACTACTTACAAATTGATTGTGCAACCAGTGCACTCCACAGCAGTGATTGCATAGCGAAATACCTGTACACAGTGAAGATATATGTAATTATACAACAGGGCGTGGGTAAAGAAGGAGAAATGTATTTTAAAATTCAGCAAGAGAAGGGTTAAAAGCGTTACTATGGAAAACAAGGTTAATAGATAACTGCATGGGTTTGCCTTATAATGGGTGTTCGGTGAGTTTACATTTACAGAGTAATTTACGATGTCGAACCAGGATCAAAGCTCTGCAGACTCTGATTATGTTATAAACAATTTGAAGATACGGTATATTTTAACTCATCAAGCAAATTCCTTTTGGCGGCGATGCAGTTGACCCTTTTCTTCATATAAACGTATTTTTACGCATTTGCAAACAGAGAAGACCCAGATCAGACGGCTCCTATAGGAGCCGTCTGAGCAGGGTCTGTTATGTTGATAGATCTGTTTCTTTACTTTCTAAACTATCTACAATGTTCTACCTTCCACATTTCTTTATAACTATTTTGACCATTAATATTCAGTATAATGCGGAATAAGCATAGAGCAGGGAAATGATTGAACCTATCAGTAATAATGTCATTTGAATACAGCCACCCAGTGTAATTACGAGGCGTCTGTCAGAAATGCCTTCATGCAAATACTGCGTTATCGAATCCAGGACCCCTCACTTACAAGGCGAGTGCTCTAACCACTGAGCTATCCGAACCGCTTATTGTTTTTCACCCAGTACCTGTACCCGGCCTGTGACAGTCACAGGTGTTTGAACCTTTTCCCTGTTTAATATGTAAGAAACAACACTATCATGCACATTAATTAGATTAGTTTTTATGATGGCATATGAACACAGGGCATTTTAAATAAGACAGAAACGATAGAATCAGGGTCCATGCTTATAAAACGTTTAGTTGAGTCGGAGTTCGTTCTCAAGTTTTTGATTGGTCAGATTTGAGCCTTTGGCTCAAATCTGACCAATCAAAAGCTTGAGAACTCAAATCTGACCAATCCAAAGCTTGAGAACGAAACTCAGACTCAACTAAAAGCTTTATAAGCATGAACCCAGATCTACTGCTGAACTTCGATATCTCGGCCTTCAAGGGACTATACAAATCAGTTCGAGATAACAGAAGTTCGAGATATCCAATTTTTGATCTAGACACTTTCTATGTTCACAGCTTAATACAGCTCTAAAGTAATGTTGAAAGCTCCTGCAGGAGCTTTCAGCATTACTTTAGAATTGCATTGTTTCTAGATATGCGTAGTTATACATTTTATGGAAATTTGTGTTGCACATTTTGGAAGGACGACTGAACTTTGATTTCGAGTTATCCGAGTTCGAGATATCGATTTTCAACTGTATATAATACCATAAACAAACATGGCGAGCAGACATTGATCAGTCAGTTCCTATAGGAGTCATCTGATCTAGGTCTCCTTTGTTTACAAAGACGTGAAAAGTTGTGATAAAGAGGAAAGGCTTGACTTTGAGTTTACAGAACAAATGATCAATTGTACACATTTTCATACAATTTATTTCAAAATACGTAACCCCCTCTAAACAGAATAATTTAGTATGAATATCGGCATTATAGATAGGTGGCAGCTTAATGCAGAGTGAAACAATTGCAGAAGAGCTCCTAGAGGACCAGCCACCTGCCTAAAAAGCATCTAAATTATTCTCTACTAGAATTCCGGTTTGACCCATTTGCTCCCACGATCCCATATATGGGACGTAGGCAAACAGTGTAGACTTTGATCAGACGCCGCATAATGCGGCGTCTGATCAGCGTCTACACCGTTTGCTGATAGGAAATTCAATATAAAACAAAACAAAAATGAAAATTTAGACCAGACATCCCTTAGATAAAAGACAGACTAATCCAATATATAAACATGGAAGAATCCACTGGGCGCAAATGGGTTAAAGGAGTTTTACTGTATTCATTTCTACAAACAATTAGATGGTAAAACATATTAAATACTTATAAGACGCCGAATTACTGGAAATTTCATCAAGATCCTAACTGTCTGATAGAGTTATCAGCAATTCTCGCGTAGCATAATGGCTTTGAGAGTAATAAACCATCCTTGGAGAAAAAAAGTTGAACACGAAATTATTCTATAATGATGTAAAGAATTCCGAAATCGCTGAATAGTCAGATATATAATTCCCTTTGGACATGCCGTATATTTCATCATGGCACAGTAAGTCACGTGCTTTACGAGGTTATGTTTGTTTTGTAGCACGTACTTAAAGGGCCACAAAAACAATATTCTAAAACCAGCGAATCGGCCCTTCGGGATATTTTGGATGAAAACATAACTAAATTATAGTCAGAGAAGATGTTTTAATATTAAGCAAAACATTATTTTGCAGGATTGTGATGTTTTGCTTTGTGTGAAGTGCTGTATTACTCCAACATAGTTATTGGCAATGAATATTTTAACTCTCATCCCATGAATAACCATGTAAGAAATAATGACACTATTGAAACTATTTAACAGGATTTTTATAATGGCTTTAATGACTATGGCAAACAATTTAATACAGCACAACATGCCATCAAAAGCAGATCTAATTAGGTTTTTTTTAACCCATTCCTAATAGGCTATTTTTAGATCCAACCACCTTGAATAAATCTACCGAAAAGGAGCATTAACTAGAGAAAATGATTGTTTTTAGAATTTTGTAGTTTGAAACCATTGTGATAAATAGAGCATTTGCTCCTATAGGAGCAAATGCTCTATTTATCACAATGGTTTCAACAGGTGGCTTTTGCAGTGGCGCCAAAATGCATCAATATGAGGGAATGGGTTCAAGCAGATGGTAGCTTACTTTTCTCAATTCTTCATTACTAAAACTTCGAATAAACAGTGTAGACCAAGAAATAGCACAGCTGGTCTGGATGCGTGCTGTTTATTCCATATCTTTTTTTATCTTTTACAATAAACTAAACGATTATTTTTTATAAGAATATATCTGACGAGTGTTGCGCGAAGACAGAATATGTGAAATGGTCGTCTTCAACATTTTCCTAAAACGCTATACATGTAACTCATTTCATGCTATTCCGCCATTTATTTGCAGTCTTAAGACGTATTAAGTTATAATTTATTTGTATGATTCGCGTATGTACATTATCACGGATTGACCCTTTCCTTCTTTGTCACTATATATATATATTCTCTCGCTCATTATCTCTGTCAATCTCTATAAGTACTCCATACAAATGTAATAAGGGACTGTCCTTTACAAATGTATATTCTGGTTTTATCCATGTGCATGATAAAAATATTCATTCAATAGTTAAAACACTATTTCTGAAACTCATAACGTTATTTTCTCCTATAGGTGCACATTTGTTGTAGTGTATGACAATAAAAACGCTAGTATAGCCAGTGACGTAGGTATAGTTCACCGTATCTGGTATTTGTGCAGTTTTGTTCTGCTAAGTAATTATAGTCTGCTCTTATTTGCTGAACGGTACGTTCTATACCAAGGGAAGCAACAAGTGCATTCCCAGATTCAGACACATTATCAGTTATCCCCCACCCCCTAATCGCATGAGTGCTTAATCCAGAGCTTAATCCAGAGCAAAAGCCATCTGAGTCAGTTTTTATGATACATCAATATACAATGAATCATACGGTTTTGATCCTGATAAAACGCAGATGCCTATAATAACGATGTTTAATTAACTCTTTCGGTGCCAATGTCGCCTGTTGGCACCATTGAAAACAGTGCAGTCCCAGGTCAGATGCCGCCTTTTCAAGGCGGCATCTGACCTGGGACTACGGCTCTATACATAGATACGTAAATAATGCATTGATAACATCCTTCGATCAAGGACTTCACTTTTTGTCTCAAACTTTATTTCTGTATCTGTGCTTTATTCCTTTGAAATTTGCATTTATTTATGTTATTTCCTTATCTTATCGAATGATTTAACAAAATTTGATTGCAAACGACAATTGGAAATGTGGCACCGTAAAGGTTACAAATACGCACAGGGTAGAAAACGGATAACCATGCGATATTATTAATCGAACAGAGAAACGTAAAGAAAAGTGTGTCTTAACCCTTTCCTCCATAAATACGCCTCTGTTAAAATCACCTGTTGAAACCATTGTGATAAATAGAGCATTTGCTCCTATAGGAGTAAATGCTCTATTTATCACAATGGTTACAAACTACAAATTTTTTAAATGTTCCTTTTCTCTAGTTAATGCTCCTTGTCGGTACATTTATTCAAAGAGGTAGGATCTAAAAATAGCCTATAAGGGGGTGGGTTATTAGCCCGCTGAGAAAAACTTTATTAGCACGCATTTCATCCACTTCAATTCAAAAGTTAAAGGTATAGTTTAACCCTTTACTCCATGAATATTCATGTACGACACAATGACACCATGGATATGTAGAATCATGTATACATATTCCTCTATAAAACCCTTTACTGTGGGGCACTAAACTGTGTTGTGTATAAATCATTTAATATTTTAGCATGGAAATGTCACTAGACATCCTTTGGTGAAGTATTAAGGAAACTTGGTTTAAGGTGGAAATTATTTATACAACGAATCACAGTTACCTCCCTTGGTACAATTTATTGAAACGGTGTCGTTTTTTCCAAGATGCGGTCAGTGAGTAAATATAAAGCCCCATATATTTTATACATTTTATCTGTGTCTATTTGTATACAGGGAGTCCTCATTACAACGGAGGTGTTTGTTTCCAGACATTGTGCTGGTATAACGAGGTTGCCGTTATAACGAGTTTAAATGTGAAAGGAACCATTTGGCCAGTTTTAAACTGGTAGCAACATGTGATCGCTTAATGCAGAGCACAAGAAGTGCAAAACGCTCCCTTAGGCATTGCACCTATTTATTCAGTGGTTGTTTCAAAGAGTTAACGGTAATTTTGTTTCAATGCATATTGCCGGTATAACGAGGGTGACATTATAGCGAATGCCGGTATAACGAGGATGGCATTGTAACGAATGCCGGTATAACGAATGTGACATTGTAACGAATGCCGGTATAACGAATGTGACATTGTAACGAATGCCGGTATAACGAGGGTTCACCGTATACAGGAGTGTCGAGTAAGCCAACAACTCGTATGAATGCAGAGCAGTCATGAACTTTAAACCGCCGTTTATCAATAAAGACATTTTTAAATTTACAGTTCACAGTAAGGTCCTGTTGTCGTTGGTTTCGTTTGGTTATAGGAAATGTACATTTAATTAATAAATGTTTATGATCATGCAATGGTTTGATAGAAATAACAGAATGTGCATGCGAGTATAGTAAACTAAGTTTCTAGATGTAGAGTTTTTCTTTAACCCATTATCCCATAGGCTATTTTAGATACAAGCTCTTTGAATAAATCTACCGAAAAGGAGCATTAACTAGAGAAAAGGAAAATTTGAGAATTTTGAAGTTTGAAACCATTGTGATAAATAGAGCATTTTCTCCTATAGGATCAAATGCTCTATTTATCGCAATGGTTTCACAAAGTTACTTCTACAGAGTCGTCAAAAGTCGTCAATATGAGGGAATGGGTTAAGCACATGTCACGAATGCATGCATCGTGTAAACCGAGCATGCACCGTTAAGAAGCAGACACGGTTTTCGTTTCTTTTAAATCTGTAGCGTAAGTTTCAAGTTCGTGAAAAATAAATGTTTGTGACACAGGTCTAAAATACTTTAATGTCTAGCACGTCCTCATTCGCGAAACAAGCGTTTAATATGCATTACAGGTATTCACATGAGAAGTTCCCGTGACTTATAAAAAGGTCTTAAATCATTATTTAACATTAGATTGTTTGGTGTGTGTTTTCAAATGTGCTTGATCAAACACATTAGATATATAACACAATATTCACATGTTTGTCATCAATATAAAATGTTCACAGCGTGAGCATATATGATTTTTAGCTCGCCTGTTTCGAGAGAAATCGGGCTATTGTGATCACTGGGTCGTAGTGTCGTCGGCGTGCAAAAACTTTAATGTAGCTTATTACTCGGAAAATATAAGAGGTATAAACATGAAACTTCATAGCGGGTAGATCTCATTGAGGAGAATGCCCCTACATAAGAAACATAAATCTTGATTTAACAATTTTGGAGTTATGGTCCTTTATGTGTATCAAAAAGTTTTAATTTAGCTTGACAAACACCAAATCAGACGAGCGTTGGAGAAGCATGCGGCTCTTGCTAAACCAATAATAGGTCCACATAGTCTATACAATCGATTATATTTGATATTATATTATTTAAAGAAACGCATCATGCTATCTACACAACTGTTAGAATTCTACAAATTATTCAGTCTGGCACCACATTTCAATTAAATTTTACAGACCAATGTAACAAATACATCCATTGAACATTTAAGATATCTTCATTATTTAAATAATATTTTAAATTTGCCCCACACTTCTATTAAGTTAATACAAATAAAAATATAAGTATTTAATCTGACCCAGAAGTGTGACAAATTAGGGTGTACAATATAATACTCAGGGAGCCAATAGTGCCTGCCATGCCCCCCCCCCCCCCGGCCCCTAGATTTTTTTTCATGGGGACCAAAATGTTCAGAAAAGTCTCTTGAATCAGAATCGCGAATGTACTCAAGTTTAAATTCTTTTAGGCTTTGTGTATTTTAACCGTTTCCATGGCACCCCCCGCCCAGTTTTCGTAATGATGACCCATGCCTTCAAATTCGCCCATATCACAGCCAGTTTTTGTCCTAAACCTATAAAACTGGTACCAAATGAAAGATAAGACACTGGGCTTTTATTTCCATTTTTTTTAAATTACCTTATTTGCATACTCATGAATATTGATGAGAACCTTAAAGATAGTAGAAAAAGTATAGAAATAACCTAAACCTAATTTCTACAAATATCAGAAAACAACTTCAAATGCAGTTTAACATGATGACCAAACCCCCAGAAAACAAAATATCCAATTTGAGGACGAAAGCATTAATTCTAAGTACCATTTTCACCGTTTCCATGGCAACATCCCAGTTTTCGGGTCGCCAATGAGCACTATTCCCAGGCAAACAAGGATACACTACACCGATATTCTGGGTGAAATATTAAACTGTTCTTTTAAAATGTACAAATGACCAATTGAAGACAATTTTTAAACCTTAATTTCTTTTTATTGCATTCAAAATTATATCCAAAGGGTTAAACTCAAATGGCGGTAAAACAAAATGGCCGCCAGTAAACACTGTTTGGAGACAAACAATTATACACATTCTATAAACAGTACAATCGACATTGTTTAAAGACTGAGTTCAGGTATTTGAAAATATTTTAAGGTTTATAAACGATGGCCGCCTGCCAAGATATATGGTAAATATATAATTATAATGGGAAGATGGTGGAACACGAAATAGTCGCCTATGAACAATAATTAACATAAACGTAGGACATATTTACTGATTTTTATAACAACGGAAAATACATCTGATTGAAATATCTATTCAGTGGAACACAGAACAAGCCCCCCCCCCCCCCTCCACACACACACACACACAAGTACGCACGCATGCACGCATGCACACAAGCGTGCGCGCAAACATACACATGCAAGTAATAATCATCAGGATGTATTTCCATTCTCGAACAATTGCTAGTCTCATGCTGGCATCGCCTGTTTTTTGTACATCGAAAACATGCATAATTTTGCACTGATGCTAAAGTTGTCTGGCCTGTTTGAGACAACTACATTGAAATAATTTCTTTAAACGAACATGTATACAATATTCAAAAACATATAAACACGATTGCATATACAAATGCGCGAACTCAGGTCTTCATAACTAAAATTGTCAAATTGTATACATTTTGCGTAACAACCTGATTATCTCACAAAAGTTTAAACTTGTGACACATATTATCCAATACGGGCATTCCTTCATTTGCAATGTGCAAACATGCACCTTGTGGTATACTTGCAGGAGATAAGTTCCATGCAAGATCTAGGAAATGTCGGTAGCCTCAGTAAGAAAAGAAACAGCGAGCTTTCTTCCATATTCGGTCCGACTTCTTCTCAGAAAAGCAAATCTAGTCATTTATGAGCATACCTCCATACTGCAGCTTGATAATGAATGAGATTGAAATGGAAACTCAGAGCAGCACTTGTAGGCAATCTGGGTCCATGCTTATAAAGCTTTTAGTTGAGTCTGAGATCGTTCTCAAACTTTTGATTGGTCAGATTTGAGCCTTTGGCTCAAATCTGACCAATCAAAAGCTTGAGAAATCATATCTGAACAATCAAAAGCCTGAGAACGAAACTCAGACTCAACTAAAAGCTTTATAAGCATGGACCCTGGAGAAAGCGATTTTACGAACATCTGTGATCTTGTCTCATTTAGAGTGTCCTTATTGGACACGCCGTATACCTTGCAGATGAATTTGTCAATTCACCATTGCTCAGATCTTTAAAAGGTTGTAATATTCTATGACAAATTTCAGCATGTTTTGTTGCCATGTCTTCCAGTGTATGAGGTCACCACATCCCGTAGGTGCCTGAAATGCGGGTAAAGTTTCAATCTTATTTTCACCGAAGAGAGTTGCTCTACAGTGATAGGCACTGGGTGTACTTTTCTTCTTAGAAGTACCAGCTTTAAATCGGAGCATATTGCATGACATTCTTTGAAAACGGATTATGAGAAATACATGAATGTCAACATTTTGAGCAGCCACTATTGCCTTTGATATTTTTCATTCAGTACAGTTGATTATCACCCTTGTGTTAGCCTCTTCGTATTTGGATTCTAACGTTTCAATTTCAACCTCTGGAACAGATGGTTTGACCCCTTCTTCTTCACTGAACCAATCCAAACTACAATAACGTGCACACAAATTAAGATGTTGTGGCGGAAATCTTGCAGGATCAGTTTTGAGCTAAGAAATTGTCGCCCATCTGCTTGGTAGAGAAACACCCCTGTTTTCAGATTCGTCTAATGACGAATCGGTACTCCCGTAGAATTTGTACTCCCCAGTTAATATTCGACGTAGAAAAGGCACCCGGTCTATATTCTACATAAAAATACGGACTCCCCTCCTGTAGAATATGGACTCCTGCTATAGAATATGTACTACCCTGAGAAAGTTGTTACAAGGCAATTATTTTCTGTATAATGTAATTAAATGCATTCAATTAATAATAAACAGTGAGTAACATAGTTGCTAAATAATCACATTGATGGCACTGACCGTTTTAAGGCAGTACTAGTACTTTCATATTTCTCCTAGCAAAATAATGCTTGTTTCTGTTTTGATGTGAAATACTTCGGTGTTATAGCCAGGTGCGTAGGCAAATTTTGAAGAGTGTGGCCGCGGAACCGCAGAGACGCGGTGTCGTGGGTACTAGAGGGATGTCCCCTTCAATGCTGATTGTTTTAAATTGGTAATTTAGATGCATTTTAAACGATTTAGGGACTCTTGTAGCTCTTATTATTTAACCAATAAAACATCATTATTTTTGTCAATTTACCGCATCAGTCCTACCAAGAGAACTCAAATCTGAATAAGACTACTTATTTTAATGTTAACGCCATTTCGTCGCCCGAGCGGAACAATGCACCATCTACCATTTTGAGCTTTGAAGAAAACAGCTCGCAAGGTTTTTAAGTTAACTGATCATGCATTTATCATTTCTCATTATTAATTCCGTATGTTCGTTTTTGGAAATATAAACAAAAATAAATGCACATTTGTATTTTATGACACATTTACTACAATAACTATGACTACAATAACGTGCACACATATTAAGATGTTGGGGCAGAAATCTTGCAGGATCAGTTTTGAGCTAAGAAATTGTCCCATCTTCTTGGTAGAGAAACACCACTGTTTTCAGCCGGTCTAATGACGAATCTGTACTCCCGTAGAATTTCTCATTATTAATTCTGTATGTTCGTATTTGGAAATGTAAACAAAAATAACTGCACATAAATTTTGTATTTTATGACACATTTCTTAATTATTCGCAATATTTACTTTGGGGATAGAGCATTTTGGTGAAACAAAGCTGAAAAGTTTTGCATTGTGTACTGCTCTACTGGGAAATGGAACAAACTGACACAGGGCAACCTAATAGTATTCAATAGAAATATTAACAGAAATGTATATGTCACCATCGTAAGTCTTTGTTATCAAAAGCAAAGATATTAAACAATTTCTTATTATACAAGCGGCAATAATGTGTAACTGCAAAATAGTAAAACAAACTTAGCTACTGAAATAGAGGGTAATGCCAAAATCATGATCATGATCATGTAGTGTCAGTAATTAAATTATAATAAAGAAATGGGGCAATATGCTCTATAGGGATATTAACGCGGCAATGAAACAACGAATTCTGTCATAGAAATCATACCATATATGTACTTTCAACAACTTTAGAAGCTAAACATTGAATAACTAAATGAAATAAATTACAGCTTTCTAAGTACATGTATGTATGCTATTTATAAATTACATCTCAAATCTCACCTGATTGTTTATGTAAAATAATAACTTACAACTGCAGAAGTAAAGTGACTAGTAGTGTGGACCTAGGATCAGACCCAATATTTATGGCGTTTCATCTGGATTCAAACTGCATGAACACGTTGCAGGTAATCAGAGAGAATCCAAAGAGTTGTTAATTTCCCTGTAGAGCATCCATGTGGGATATAATGACATCATGAATATTTATTACATGAATTTGTATAAGGGCATACCGTGTGTGTATTGGTTGAAACTGTAGAGTCAGATCTCTTATAATTTCATAAGCAAATAGAGCAAAACCTGATCAGATGACTCCTACATTAGGTGTCTGATCTCGGTATACTCTGTTTGCAAAAGCGTGAAAAGATTTGATGCGTTCTATTACTCTGCATTATAGTATATGGATTATTTTAATTTGTTCCAGGAAACAACCTGCTACCAGTCAGAAGGTTGTTCTCCAATAATGTTTAGTGTATATGATTCAAATAGATGGGATATTGGAGCTTTATTGCTCAACATTATAGTATATAATCAAATGTATTTCAATAATATTACCAGTAACAACCTTTCTCTCCAATAATGTTGGTGTATATGATTCTAACAGATTGGTTTATTTGAGTTTTATTGCGATTACGGAATATGAAGATGATGATGATGAAGATAGTTCAATTTGCTATTTCAAATTAGGTGCCTTCTGCTTTTCCCCACCTACTCAATATCGCTCGAAAACAGCTTGTTTGTTTCGGATATGATTGAGATAAACAAAATATAATAGAGCAATTTAGAAGTAATGTTAAGAAATAAATATCTGAGTATCATTTTTCTAACATACCTTCCCTTATCTTCGAGTTAGAACAACGGGTTAAGATTCCCTTATCTGTAACACGTGTAAGATTACTTTAGAACGTATATTTGACGTCATACATCGGATATGACGTCAAACCATGGAAACCGATGTTTACATGTCATTTAAACGGCAAAAATACTCTTATTTGTTATGTGAGAAAAAGAATCTGATGCTCGTTGTCTTTTAAGATCACATGTTCCTAAACTCACCAAGAAAATGTTATTAAGCTAGCCAAGGCTCGCTCAATGACATTTTCTAAGGCTCGTTTAGGAACATGTGATCTGACAACTCGCAACAGATCCTCTATATCTGTCTAAATCAGTTTTTAATACAAATACATTTACATTTTTATTACAGTTAAAGTATTTAAATGTAGTTCCATCACCTTCTTACATGTTTTATTTTAATTAGCGATGGCCAGCAATGTGCTTGAGAAGAGATGGTCTAATTTACCGACACTGTAGGGAGATAAACAACTAGCTAGACACTACTTTTTCCACAGTCAAAGTGCAACTATTGTTGAATCAAACACATATAAGAAGAAAATGACTTTGCATTTATAAAACACATTTCTGCATTAAGAGTTTTGGGCGCCCATTTTGTTTTTCGCCAATTTAGCTTTACACTCGGGAAACAACTTTGAATGTACTAAAGTATATTCAGCTTCAATCTTCCATTGGTGGTTTGTACATTTTAGTATTACGCCAAGATTTTCGGTGTAGTGTATCCTTGTTTGCCAGGGAATAGTGTTCGTTGGCGGCCATTTTTTTCCGCCATTTTGTACCTTAATGCGGAATATACAGCTTGGCAAACAGCATATTCGGATCTAGCACACTCACATTATGCAAAAACAACTGTTTGCCAACTTTTAACACGATAGGCCTAGTGGTGTCAGAATTTTCCTAATTCCGCCTAGGATATATGGAGCAAATGCTCTTTTTATCACATGGTTTCAAAACATGAGTTTTAAAGAGCCGCAAAAAGGCGTTAGTTGGAGAGAATGGGATATCTTCCAGTTTACAATCAATGCAATTTACTTCAGATTTGCGTGTTAATGGTCTGCAGATTTTTGGATTCTGTTTGAAGCCGGCTCCTCTTCTCTTTGGGTCTGCTAGGACAATGCATCTTGATTTGAGGTCTGCTAGAAGCAGACCCGATGAGCATATCTCATTTGAGGTTTGCTATCAGCTGACTTCTGTTTATGGGTTTGCTTATAAGATTTATGAGGCCAACCTCTTTTTAGGTCTGGTAAGAACAGACCTCGATGAATCAGGTCTCTCTTTGGAATCTGTTACTAGCAGAACTTTCTTCGAGATCTGCTTGGAAGTAAACGTTGTTTTGGATCTACTAGGAGACATCCTCTTGCTTTGAGGTTTCATTCTCTATGAACAAAGACATTGTGACATTGTTTATAACTACAATAAGGGATAGTGAATAAACGATTTGCCAGTGTGATAACCCTTTACTCCATAAATGCGTCTTGCTACGCCCTTGCACACAGAGTAGACCCAGATCAGGCGGCTCCTATAGGAGCCCTCTGATCGGGATCCGGTTTGCTTATGATGATATACGTATATATATGATTCTACAGTTTCTTCAATGACCAAACATGTCTGTATCAGTATGCTATTATAACAATTATTGTAACTAAAATTCAAAATGAAATTATTTCTTACATGAATAGTCATGGAATAAAGAGTTAATATACCATTTTGATAAATCAAGGATACATCTCTACACATACTAGTCCAACATCTCATATTCACACTTGGCCGAGACATTATGGCTATATAAATTATTTCTGGCTATCATAAGGAGCCGTGGAGAAACAAATGCTGCTACAGGGTCAACATGGTGAAATATGACACTTTTTATATAAAAGACACACGACTCTGTCGTAGTTACCATATGTGTAACCCATTACCTCATACACTATTTTTAGATACAACCTCTTTGAATAAATCTATTGAAAAGGGGAGCATTTACTAGAGAAAAGGGAAACATTAGAATTGTGTAGTTTTTAAGCCATAGTGATAAATGGTGCATTTGCTCACAATCAGATTCAAAAAGTAACATTTGAAGAAGCGTCAAAATGCGTCAATATGAGAGAATGGGTTATATATGACATTGATCCATGATGACAAAGGTGCTTAACCCATTACCTCATAGGCTATTTTTAGATACAGCCTCTTTGAGTTAATCTGCCGGAAATGAGCATTAATCAAAGAAAAGGAAACTTTTAGATTTTTGTAGTTGGAAACCATTGAGATAAATAAAGCATTTGCTCCTATAGGAGCAAATGCTCTATTTATCACAATGATTTCACAAAGTGTCTTTTACAGACTCGTCAAAAGTCGTCAATATGAGGGAAAGGGTTAAGTGTTAACATGGTAAACTTAAGCAGTTCTGATACATCAGTAACAAACACCTGTAGAAATACTGATTCCATTTTGTCCATAATCCAATTTGGCCGAGATCTTATGGATGAGAACAAGCTTGTCTGTCAAGGCTGGTTAAGATTGCTTTGAGAATTATGGGTGTTATTGTATACAGTGAAACCACTCTAAACCGGACGTTAATTTTGGTGTAAATATCGGTTTTTGGAGACAGGTGGCAGCTTAATGCAGGATGAAAGTCATGCAGAAAGCTCCTCTAGGAGCTTTCTGTATGACTTTTACCCTGCATTAAGCAGCCACCTGCCTAAAAGTAGCTTAATTCTTCTCTTCTATAATTCCGGTTTACGGTTTTTACTGTAAACAAGCTGATCATGGACGGACATAATGATGAACACATTGAGCGGAGCTAAACGTTTATTGATTTACTGTGGCATTGTGAGTTGTTCACGTTAAACCCATTATCTCATATGCTATTTTTAGACCCATAGGCTATTTTTAGACCCAACCTCTTCGTAAAAATCTAATGAAAAGGAGCAGTTACTAGAGAAAAGGATTTGTTTTAGAATTAGCATTTGGGATTTTCAAAAGCTTGACCGAATCTGTAGTAACTAAAGTTGCATAAGATCCAAATTTGAACAGGCGTTTCTCTTTCATATCCTGATTTAGGTTGAAACTGATTTGAACAAGATACAGTAAAACCTCTCTATAACGGCCACGGAATTGTGTTAATTAGTTGGTATTTAGGGCAGGTGGCTGCTTAAATCAATGTGAAAGTAAACAGAACGCTCCTGTTTTAAGCAGCCACCTGCCTTTAGCACAAAATACTTGATGTAATTAGTGACAGTTATGGAGAGGTTTTACTGTATTGTGTTCAGGTAACACATTGGGATAATTGTTAACTCTTTTGTCGTCTGCAAACTTTGTCGTCTGCTACATTTTTTTAATTATTTTCTTTTCATTTTCCTTATTTTCGTTGCAAAACCATTATCACAGTAACAAACAGTTTGGAACCTGATGAGACGCCGAGTTACTCGGTGTCTCATCTGGATCCAAACTGTTTGCATAGGTAATCACAGATGCGAAAGAGTTAGAGCACACATGTATAACATCGTCTGCTTTTTGTAGGCAACTTAAGTTACTTATGCGTTTCATACTATTGAAAGTTATCGCTTTTAATTCCTTTTCTTCATATAAAAAACAATTTCACGCATTTCAAACATAGTAGACCCTGATCAGAAGGAACCGTCTGATCAGGATCTTCTCAGTTTGCTTTTGACAGTGTATAGATCTGCTTTTAAAGCAAAATATATCCTTGAAACGATTACATTATGAAACTTAAGCTAATAAATATTCACGCTGTTGTGATTTCTCACATGAACAGTGAAACAGGGAAAGAGTTATACTGTAATGGTTTGTTATTGAAAGCTTAACATTAATATGACCAGTGATATAAATGTCGCTATACAAAACCATGGTTGCTGTTTTGTAATCAGTACAGAACCAGATCTGGGGCCGTATTCCAGTACTTATCATCTAAGTTAAAAACTATCTTAAGTAAAAAAATATCTTAAATCCTGTCATTTTTTCCTCAAAAAATAAGAGATTTTTTTTTATCTTACGTGAGAACTTAAGATACTACTGGAATACGACCCCAGCCCCTTAAACGTGGGAAACGGGTGTTATTGGCAAAAAGTGTAGACCCATATTAGCGGATTCCTTGATGGGACCTCTGATCAGCGTCTGCACTGTTTGGCATTCAATGTCCTCTTGTAAATTTCATCTTGGTGGGACTTTGTTTTTAACTTTGAACATTCAGCATTCAAATGCTTAAAATGCGGTGTACTATATTTGACACACAAGTCAACAAAACAGAACAGGCTATGGTAAGTGGCATAACGTGTAGAACTTATCATAAACAAGTTTAAAACGAGGCAGGTGATCTGGATCTACACTGTTTGCAAAGGTTAACTGCTTACTCCGTGAATATTAAAATTAAGAAAAACATGGTCTCATGAATATTAATTAGATTGGTTGTTACAATAGCACATGGACACAGGACTGTTTGGCAATGGCAGAAACTGTAGGATCATATCTATATCATATCATAAGCAAACAGAGCAGACCCTGATCAGACGGCTCCCATAGGAGCCGTCTGATCTGGGTCTACTCTGTTTGCAAAGGCGTTAAAATGCGCATTTTAGATCCTCGGGTTAGGGGTGGTTCCCCTTATTTGTTAGTGTGACCCCATGTGTATAATGATAAACTATTAAATTCAATGTGTGTTATGCTTCAGTTGTTTCTGATTCTTTGACTATGATGGGGAATGCGAAATAAACCTTTCACCCAACCTGTCCAATGCGTTCCAAATCTGATTTTAAACATACCCGACTGGTATTTGCAAACAGCCTGGATCCAGAGGCAATCCGATTAAATCGGCGGCGTTTCAGGAACCCAGCTGTTTGACACTCAATCAATAGCGTAGCAGGTCAATAGTGTAGCAAAAGTTTGACTGAATCAGAAGTAAATGAAAAAATGTTGCTCTGCATTTACTACAGTGTTTTACGAGTTGACTGAAATGATCAGTAACGGTGCTTACCGAGTGTCTCATTTATTTCATTCAACGAGTTTGGTAATTCAACCACGCTTAATGTCAAGACGCATGTTATTTTTGTCATCTTGTTTGGTAAATAGCAATAGTCAATGAACACAAGTGTAATATTCGTTTTATCACATGACAAAAAAAAGAAAGAAAATGAGGCGCCTTTTACTGGTTACATGTACTACAGTATAACCTCTCTATAGCGACCGCTAAATTGTGTTAATTAGTTGGTACATAGGGGATATGGCTGCTTAAAGCAAGGTGAAAGTAAAACAGAACGCTCCTATAGGAGCGTTGTTTTACTTTCACCTTGCTATCAGCAGCCACCCGCCTTTAACACAAATTCTTTGTGTAATATAATGGTCGTTATAGAGAGGTTTTACTGTAGTATATAGGAAAGGGTTTTCGACTTGCTTATGTCATTTGCATGTGTGCAGTATAAAAAATACAAGATCGTTATATTTACTTGAATTAAAGCAGGGGCATGATTGTGACAACATTTTTTTAACAGCTGAACAAGGCACAAAACTGAATAAGGGTTGAGCGGGTACTTGTCGACATGGAACGCTGGTTGCGCCTACTAATATGTATTGCAATTCAAAAGGGAAATTGGGTATCATTTTAACATAGAGCGTGTGTATTTCTTACACGTACTAGTCACTGCATGGCCATAAATCGGATGGTGGCGTGGATTGCAGTCGCATACAAATATATGACTGGGTGAGGATAAATATTGAATATCATTTCCACGGGTATATGAGTCGTTCGGGGCGATCTAGGTAAGCCTTTTTCAAGACGATTTTCCGCGTGGCATTGTGTCTGGGGTAAAAAATAGTATCACTATATAACACTGAAATTTAGGTCTGCCGTCCCTTTACTTGATGCAAAAATGCCTTCTTGCGCCTTTGTAAACAGAATTCAAATAGATGCAGATCAAATGGCTCCGAGCTGTATGGCCAAGGTCTGTTTTGTCTGCTTATAGAGTTATATAGATATGATACTACGTGCTTAACCCTTTCCCTCATATAAACGTGTTTTCACGCATTTGCAAACAGAGTAGACCCATATCAGACGGCTCCTCTAGGAGTCGTCTGATCAGGGTCTGCTCTGTTTGCTAATAGAATTTGATAGATCTGTTTCTTTGTTTTCTAAAATGTCTTCAATGTTACACCTTCCATATTCCTTTATGACTATTTTCTTTTGAATATTCAGTAGGTATTGAAATTTGTAATAAACATAGAACAGGGAAAGGGTTAAAATCAAAATTAATGTCACTCTCTCTTATATGCATATTCATGAGTCAAACAACCGAGCAAAAACATTTTTCTGTTTTGATTATACATCTTAGTCCATTTAAGGGATCGTGTCGGTTCTAAAAGATTGGTTTTAATAATTGTGATCAAATTAATTCCGATAAATATTTTCCATGGGCGTGTCTCGTTGGTGTTAACCTTTTCCCTTATGTAAGCGCATTTTGACGCATCTGCAAACAGAGTAGACTCAAGTCATACTGGTCCTATATGAGCCGTTTGATCAGGGTCTATTGCTGTTTGCTTATAGTGTAATATAGATCTAATTCTTAAGCTTCTGCCTGAGCCGACATGTCCTGTGTTATATGCCATTATAAAAAATAATCTAATTGATATTCATGACGTCATTATTTCCTACATGAATATTCATCAGGGAAAGGGTTAAGCTATTTTCTTTACTGAATTGTTGTTTATTGTATTGAAAAACTTTCTAGCTGAATAACGGGTAATTCCTTTTTTTCCAAATTAAGATAACTGGAAACTTGAAAAGATTCTTCTCGATTTCCAAACTGCGTTTATCATCAAGTATTAGGGCGTGGCATTTAACCCGTTACTCCATAAATACGCCTTTATACGCCTTTGCAAACAGAGTAGACCCAAATCGGACGGCTCCTGTAGGGTCTTACCTGTTTGCTTATGATAAAATATAGATATGATTCTACAATTTCTGCCATAGCCATTATGTCCATGTGCCCATGTGTTATTACAACAATACCCCATGCTGATAGTATTCATTTTATGAATATCCATGGAGTAAAGGGTTAGCGGTACTCGTTATCGAGCAAGCTATCGTGTTAGTCGCTACCTAACCACCATTTGCAAACAGCTCAAGAATCGAGATGAGATGCCGAGTAACTCGATGTCTCGTCAGGATACAAGCTGTTTGACACTCTGTCAATGTTTTCCCAAAAGCCTGAACGAATCGCGAGTAAGTCAGGATACAAGCTGTTTGACACTCGGTCAATGGTTTCCCAAAAGCCTGAACGAATCGCGAGTAAGTCAGGATACAAGCTGTTTGACACTCGGTCAATGGTTTCCCAAAAGTCTGAACGAATCGCGAGTAAATCAGGATACAACTCGTTTGACACTCGGCCAGTATACTTTCTTAACCCTTTCCCAATGCTATGTTTATTACAAATTTTAATACCTACAGAATATTCATGGACAAAATAGTTATAACGAAATATGGAAGGTGAAACTTCGTGGCCATTTTAGAAAGTAAAGAAACATATCTTTCAAATTCATTAGCAAACAGAGTAGATCTTGATCAGACGGCTCCTATAGGAGCCGTCTGATCTAGGTCTACTCTGTTTGCAAATGCGTCAAAAACACGTTTATATGGGGGAAAGGATCAAACTTTGAACGACTCGCAGGCAAGTAAATATTGCTTCATATAGATCTGAGTTTTAAAAGAGATGTTAATGGTTAACCCTTTCCTCTCTAAAGAACGCCTTTCTACGTCTTTGCAAACAGAGTAGACCCAGACCAGACGGCTCTGTCAGATCATGGTCTAATCTGTTTACTTATTGTATGGTATACAATTTCTGCCTGAGTCAAAATGGCAATTGTTCGTATGCCACTATCAATATTTTTATTAATATTAATTGAGTAAAGGGTTAAGATAATTATCTGATTATCACTAAAGCGTGTCTGTTTCACGAGTTGTGTGTGTATATGACATATACGCCTGTTTTTAGAAACATTTCGCGAAGATCGTGTGATAAAGGCAGATATATGCCACCAATACGAGACAGAACATATCCTTAGCGAGCATTCGTTTATTGAATTCAAACAAGTCTTAAAAAGCAAGTGGTTGTTTAATGCAGGGATATTTCTGCATTTCTTTTGACCTGCATTAAGCAACCACCTGCCTTACAGACACATAATTAGACATATTTTGATAGCCTGTTAAGACAGGTTGTAGTGTACATGTTTATTGTAAATCAATAATTTACGAAGTCCTAGCTTTACAAGAATCCCCTTTTGGCTGTTATTCGACATTCTAAATGTTTGCAAAGATCAGAACAATTTCTCCAGTAGCGCGTTAATCATTCGCTCCCGCTGCGAACAGTGTAGAACTTGATCAGAATATGTGTTGCAACACGGCGATCTATCTAATCTACACTGCAGAGCAATCTGTCAACATTCGTATTGGTAATTTGATAATTTTGCCACGTTTCGCGTTCTCGTGATTTTCAATCAATTATTTACACCACTGATTAAGACTGGGATTAATCAATAACGAGAAATATAACAATATATAGACTTTTTTTAAATAGCATTATAACAGTTCATAAAATTAGACTAATAAGCCGGTATTTTGATATATACATTAACGCTATCTCTGATATAAACACATTTTAACGCATGTACAAACAAAGTAGACCCAGATCAGACGGCTCCTATAGGAGCCGTCTGATCAGGGTCTGCTCTTTTTGCTAATGAAATTATGTAGATCTGAATGTAGTTTCCTAGTTCATTGGCGAAAAATTAAACTAACGAATATTCATGAAGTCATGAATTATTGTATAAATATTCATCAAGGAAAAGATTAAAAGCAGACATCGGAGTTTCACCGACATCATGAATATTCATTAGCTGAATTGTTCTAATGTAAACTTTTCAAGAAATGTATTTGCTTTGACACAAACTATAGAATGGGATCTATTTCATGTCATAAACAAACAGAGCAGACCCTGATCAGACAACTCTTATAGCTGCCTGGTCTGGGTCTATTCTGTTTGCAAATGCACGGAAAGGCGTTTAACCCTTCCCGCATAGACACGTGTTTTCACGTATTTGCAAACAGAGTAGACCCAGATCAGACGGCTCCTAGAGGAGCCTTCTGATCAGGGTCTGCTCTGTTTGCTTATGGAATTTGATAGATATGTGTCTTTATTTTCTAAAATAGCTACAATGTACCTACTTCTATGTTTGATTATAACTGTTTTGTGCATTAATATTCAATGGGTATTAAAATTTGGACTAAACATAGAAC
This sequence comes from Azorinus chamasolen, assembly GCA_963576725.1. NCBI lineage: Eukaryota > Metazoa > Mollusca > Bivalvia > Cardiida > Solecurtidae > Azorinus > Azorinus chamasolen. The sequence continues at coordinate 93,608,782 of OY755235.1, read as the reverse complement.
AGGGAAAGGGTTAAACGAGAGACTGTGTTAAGACGGGTTCTACTGGAAAGTAGTAGAAGTTGCTGGGTTTTTTTTCCATATTGTACGAACATCGAAGCAGAACTTGGTCGATCAAATGTTAATACCCGTATAGACAACTTTCGTAGAACCCATTTAAAGCATGTTCTGTTCTGTTCTGTTCTTAACACTTAGCCTGCTTAGCAAATTGTTTTGACAGAATTTTTCACCTTATACATTTTAGAAATTGAAGCTAAAATCAATTTGTATCTCAAAATGCAATCAGGATGTCAAACAGTTTGGATCCTGATGAGACGCCGAGTTACTCGGCGTCTCCAAACTGTTTGCATATGTATTCACTCATGCGCTTAAAGCAGGCTAACGGTTAATATGTTCGATCGTGATTTTCTTCTAAATGAATACTTTGTTGAAAGTGTCGACATATTAGTATCGCATTTATGTGATATTTTTAATGCTATCCTTAATTCAGGGTTTTTTCCGGAAAGCTGGATGGAAGGTGTAATCATACCTGTCCATAAGAAAGGTAGTAAGAGTTCTGCAAATAATTATAGAGGCATTACTTTAGTCAGCTGTATGTCAAAATTATTTACCTCTATACTGAACAATAGAATTGAATCCTTTTGTGTAGAGAACAATAAAATCTCCGACGCTCAGTTTGGCTTTAAAAAGGGACATTCAACTGTTGATGCAATGTTTATACTTACTTCTATTGTACAGAAATATCTAAATGAAAATAAAAGATTGTATGTGTGTTTTGTAGACCTAAAGAAATGTTTTGATAGCATTAATAGGAATGCACTTTGGTATAAACTTTACAAGACAGGTATTCAAGGGAAATTACTGTGTATTCTTAGGGACATGTACAAAAAAGTTAAGTCGTGCGTGAAACACTGTAATAGTTATTCTGATTATTTTGAATATGCAGTTGGATTAAGACAAGGGGAGGTAATATCTCCTGTCTTAGTTTCTTTATTCATGGATGACTTAGAGTTGTTTCTACAAGATGACATTAACTCAGGTTTATTGATTGACGATATAGTATTGATTTTATTGTTGTTTGCGGATGATATGGCAATTTTAGCTAATAGTGTTGAAGAATTACAAAGGTATCTAGATGTATTATACACTTATTGTACTACTTGGGGCTTGGAAGTAAATACAGAGAAAACTAAAATTATGGTGTTCAGAAAAAGGGGTAAACCACGAAGAAATGAAACCTGGGCTTACAATGGTAAATTAATTGATTTGGTTGATGATTTTAATTACTTGGGTACTGTATTTAATTACACTGGTAACTTTTCCAAAAATCAAGAACATTTAATTGGAAAATCTTTAAAAGCACTAAATGTTTTATTATATAATTGCAAGAAAGTTAAGCTAAAGCCCAAAATTCTGTGTCAGTTGTTTGATTCCTTCGTTGGCTCTATTTTAGGATATAGTTCGGAGATATGGGGTTTCGGAAAATCAAAGGAAATAGAGAGAATTCATTTGAAATTCTGTAAGAGATTACTCGGTGTAAGGTTAAACACGAGTTCAAATGCTGTATACGGTGAACTTGGTCGTTATCCTTTATATGTATCTCGCTATGTTAGTATTATTAAGTATTGGCTAAAATTAGCTAATAATAATGATAATATTATAATTAAATCTTTGTATCAACAAGGACTTATTGACTGTGAAGCGGGTCAAAAAAATTGGGTTGCGAGTGTTAAAAATCTATTGAACAATTACGGTTTTGGATTTGCTTTTTATAATGCAGATCAATTGAATATCAAGACATTTCCTTATGTTTTTAAACAAAGAGTCATTGATAATTTTATACAGCAGTGGCATGTTTCAGTTAATAATAGTCCTGTTTTAAACACTTACAGATTTTTGAAAAGTAGTATTGATTATGAAGGTTATTTGGATATTTTACCTTATTCACTAAGATGTAGTTTTTCTAGAATTAGGTTGTCTTCTCATTCTCTTAGAATACAAACTGGCAGATTTGCACAGAATAGATTGATTCGTAATGAGCGAATCTGTTTATTCTGCAATTCTGGGGATATAGAAGATGAATTCCATTTCATATGCGTCTGTCCTCGTTTTGTTGACTTGAGAGTGAAATATCTAAATAAATACTTTATTCAAAGACCTTCAATGTTTAAATTTATTGAATTAATGAAATCAACAAATAAGCATGTTTTGTATAATTTAGTTATATATATAAGAGATGCTCTAAGATTAAGACATTCTTTCAATGAAACTTAACTGATGTATTCATCCTCGTATTGTCACGTGATGTTATATGTTTGTGAATATTTATATGTGACTAAGATGATGTACTATGTACAAATCTGAATAAAATTATGTTCTGTTCTGTTCTGTTCCGTAACTCCTGAATGTGTCGGTCAATATATCCGATAATTGCATCTGAATGTGTCAATGCATCCGATCATTACAGCTCAGTATTTTATTTATTATTTACTGGTTTGTCTCACCTGTTTATATGTATTCTTTATTAGAGTCTCCTCATGGTACAATAGTACAAGGTCATCACTATATCTACAAAGACACCATGTCATTCAAACTTGAATTATAAGAGACTATACAATTACCACATAAATCCATACTTATTGCACAGGATCTATACAATAATTAAAAACTACATAGCCTCTGTTAATCTGACAAACACGACATTTGCACAATTATACGTACACATGCATGCTTGTATAAAAATTACTTAAATTAGAAGGCACATAAAAACTGAGTACATAAAACCGGCCAAACAAGCCATGTTACACAATATTCTTAAAAACCCGATTATTACCTCAAATACATATATAGTCAATACAATCACTCTCCAGCAATAACACAATGTATACAGTCTTTCTAAACAGAAATATAAGAGACATTATCCACCTATAACAAAATGGGCCAAAACATTATCACAGCAGAGAAGGTAATAACAAAGTAAAATCTAAATGAAAGTAAAATCTAAATGATACATGTAGCTGCTAATCTATGCAATTCTGCATACAAAATATTAAAATGAAATTTGGAGTGAAAGTTGACAAATTAAAACGGACGCTTATGCCAGTAATAAGAAAGTCCAATAGCCCCTTTGATCATATCCAAAGAACACTGATTAGTAACTGTCATTTAGAATAGTAAAAATACAAATTAAACAATACAAGCGTATTAACTCATTACCTCCTAGGCAATTTTTAGACCCAATCTCCTTGAATAAATCTACCGAAAAGGAGCATTAACTATAGAAAAGGACAGTTTTAGCAAATACTATTTAGCTCTATTTATCACAATGGGTTCAATATGTGAATTTTATAGACGCGCAAAAATGCGTCACTAGGGGTTAATGTGTTGAACATACATGTGCATTATTTAAACAAATTAGACGATCATCGGGCTGTACTTGGTGAAAAGTACTCTAAGCTTTGATATGTCACCTAGGATAGAGAAACTTGTTCTGCTCTACAAAATTACTAGTGCGTATATCATCATAAAGTGTACAACATAATAAAACGCGAAGTTCAGATTCAACAGCGTCACATAGTGGACATTTTCTATCTGACAAAGGCAAGTTCTCGTATCTGTCAGTTTCTGTTATTAACATCTAAATTTGCAAAATGCTGAACGATGTCGAAGCGATAGAATAAGAGTACAGTACTTTTCAACCCTAAATAATTCTTTAAACAAACAATACGTTCGTAACGTATTACCAACATTTCCAGATGTAACAGGGGATGGGGTGGTGTGGGGGTTGAAATTATACCCCTTTAATTTTCAATAAAACGTGCCAGTACAGAGTTTTCCAATATTACCACACAAATGCCTTTTTGCTATCCATGTTTCGATATCTGTACATCTAAACCATATTGAATAAATGCAGATTAAACAACATGAAAGCTGGACCCATGCTTATAACGCTTTTTAGTTGAGTGTGAGTTCGTTCTCAAGTTTTTGATTGGTCAGATTTGAGCCTTTGGCTAAAGTCTAACCAATCAAAAGCTTGAGAACAAACTTAGACTCAGTTAAAAAGTTTTATAAGCATGGAACCAGTTTTTGCACGAGTTTCCAGCTGAAGTAGTGTCAATATTTACGGTCATGCTAGCAGATTGTGTCTATATATCCGCTTATTGCAGCTTACTGTCACTGTAGTATTGTCCTGTTTTATTAACCTGTCAAATTTGAATATTCCTACGTCACTGAAAGGATATATTTAGCTTGGGTAAACCTGTGTTTCAAACGTTTTTCACGAGATTCACAATAAATATACAGGTACTTGAATAAGCCAAGTAAGAAAGCTTTTATTAGCGGAAACAATCGATATCAACCGAAGCTAAATATGGCGTGTTCAGCAAGCGTATAATTTGACAGGTTAATAAAACAGGACAATATAATAATATTGGATTTTTATTCACACAATCATTCCATGTTTTGAGATATTGGTCATTAATAGAGGGGTGATACACGTCTTTTCGGGCAATAACATATGCAGTGTCCCGAGGGAATGTTGATGGCCCGAGCCCGAAGGTCCTTCATGGGCTATTTTAGATCCAACCTCTTTGAATAATCTACCGAAAAGGAACATTAACTAGAGAAAAGGAAACTTTTAGAAATTTGTAGTTCTTAAACCATTGTGATGTATCAAAATGGTTTCAAAAAGTGTCTTTTACAGAGGCATAGAAAGGTGTATTTATGGAGGAAAGGGTTAAGATAGGAAACAATAAAATAACCACGAGCATTAATAAAGAAATCAGCAACACTGTTGTCTAGATCAAACCTCTTTTGTCTTGTAAGACTTGAAATCGTATTAGATATATTGGTCCTTCGATTACGAAGACGACCATAACTTCATCAGATTTGGTTCTGTCTGTGGGTCCGAAGATGATATTTAATTAATCGTATTAGATATTTCATCATTGGTAAACAGACTATCCGGTTCATCGATAAATACTGTATCGTTTTGATCTGAAAATCTATTTTTCAACATTCGACAATTAATTTATTTCTAGTGTAGCATGTACTACCTAAAACTAAAACTACACATTTGGTTGCGATAGTCGCAGCTCAATGTGTCAATATGCCCAAACATCGCAGCTCAATGTGTCAATATGCCCAAACGTCGCCGCTCAATGTGTCAATATGCCCAAACATCGCAGCTCAATGTGTCAATATGCCCAAACACCACAGCTCAATGTGTCAATATATCCTACTTTAACAGCTTTTTTAATACAAAATGTTCCTAGTGTAACATGTACGACCTGCGCTAAGACACATCATTACCATCATTATCAGCAGTAGCACCATTGAAACATTTCGCTGCTGATTGTGTCAATATATATTCGACCATCGCAGCTGAATATATCCGATCATTACAGCTTAAAGTGTCAATGTATCCGGTTATTACAGCTGAATGTGTCGATATATATGACCGTTGTACTATAATGTGTCAATATATTCGACCAATGCAGCATAATGTGTCAACATATACGACCATTACATCTGCATGTGTCAGCATATCCGACCATTACAGCTGAATGTGTCAATATATCCGACCCTGGCAGCATAATGTGTCAATATATCCGACCATAGCAGCTGAATGTGTCTATATATCCGATCATTCACAGCTGAATGTGTCAATATATCCGATCATTCACAGCTGAATGTGTCAATATATCCGATCATTACATCCGAATACGTCAATATACTCGACCATTATAACATAATGTGTTAACATATCCGACTATTACAACTGCATGTGTCAATGTATCCGACCATCACAGCTGACTATGTCAATATATCCGACCATTACAGCATAATGTAGCAATATATCCGACCATTACAGCATAATGTAGCAATATATCCGACCGTGGCAGCTTAATAATTATGTCAATTGTTTTGTTCATCGCAACTAAATGTTCAATATCTCCGACCCTTACAGCTGAATGTGTCAAAATATCCGACTATCACAGCTGAATGTGTCAATATTTCCGACCATCAAAGCTGATTGTGTTTATATACCACACCATGGTAGCTTAATGTGTCAATATATTCATCCATCGAAGCTGAATGTGTCAATATATAAAACCATATCAGCTGAATGTGTCAACGTATTCGACCATCGCAATGGAATGTGTCAATATACCCCACTATTACAACTGACTATATCCGACCATTACAGCTGAATGAGGCATTGTGCCAACATATCTGACCACTGCAGCAGAATTTGTCAATATATTCGACCATTACAGCTCAGTGTGTTAATATATCCAACCATGATAGCTGAATATGGCAATATATCAGACCATTACAGCTCAATTGATCAATGTGTCAATATATCCGACCATTACAGTTCAATGTGTCATTATACATTGTATCCGATCTTTACAGCTACTTCAATTTTAAACATTGACAAATGAATTGTACTTAATGTAACATTTATTATCTCAGCTAAAACTACAAATGACTTCATAACATATAGATGTGCCGACACTCGCAGTTTAATGTGCCAATATATCCGCCCATTACAACTGAATGTGTCAATATATCCGTCCATTACAACTGAATGTGTCAATGTATCCGATCATTACAGCTACTCTTATTCTAAACTTTGACAACTAAATCATTCCTACATTTACTACTTCCACTGAAAACTAAAACACATCATCATCATTATTACCCTCATCAACAACAGCAGGATAAAATATCTTGATGATGATAATAATGATGATTAAATTATGATAATAATAAATCCTCGATAGCCTTGTAATTCCGATTTTGGCTCATATTCCGCTCAAGCGCAAACCAAACGGGAAAATGACATATCCACTAACGATTAGCCATGCGGAAAGAAGGGCATCCAACTAACCCAATACGAGTCGAATGATATGGGAGTGTGTATTTCCTTCACATACACCGGTATTATGTCTTTTTGGCGTTACACAAATTTAACCTTTATGCTCAAAATTGGATTAGGTGCACTTTTAAATATAGCCCAACAAGATTCACCTGACCTTGCTGACCTCTATTATCATAATGTCACACTAAGTTGCGTTTCTATATAATATCTTCAGTAGTCTCCGTGAATTAGTTTTACATGACTGCACTTGGTATAGAAGATTAAAATACAGTATATCCTCTCTATAACGGTCAATAAATTGTGTTAATTAGTTGGTATTTAGGGCAGGTGGTTGCTTAAAGAAAGGTGAAAGTAAAACAGAACGCGTTCTGTTTTACTTTCACCTTGCTTTGAGCAGTCACCTGCCTTTAACACAAATACGTGATGTGATTTAGTGGCCGTTATAGAGAGGTTTTATTGTACCATTCACCATTGACAAATATATCGCCAAGAATGTGCGTCAGATGGATTATATCGTGTGTCCCGTGCATTTTGTTATGTGCGATGTACAGGCGAGTATTGATATATCCTGCGTCACCTCACTTTAATTTATTCTTGCATAAAAGTCAACGTCAGGTGAATCTTTTTGGACTATACTTCCTATATATTTCTTTTGAGAAAATATTGGTCGAGCATCAAACAGCTTGGCGTTTCATCTGGGCTCAATCTGTTTACAAGTGCGGACCTGGCCTCGAGGTTATAAAACTTTTTGCGTGAGTCTGCCATCATTCTCAAGCATCTGATTGGTCAGATTCTGAGCTTGCATCTGACCAATCAGATACTTGAGAATGATCTCAGACTCAGACTCGGAAGTTTTATAACCTTGGACCCACAGGTAGCGGTTAACAAGATACGGATCGAGCAAATGATTGTGTAAGTCATATTTGTGCATGGAAAATAACATCTTCTAAAGTGGGTGTATATTTGAGATGAAATTACATGTAATTTAATCGCTTTCTGGGAAAGTTGCAGTTATAGACCATGAGCTAGAGCCCCATATTTTGGCCATCCGTACAGGGATGTTATCAATACTTTTTTTGTTTTTGGCAAGATATACATATAAGTGTACATATGTGTATCTAGAATAAGACAATATGTAATAACAGTGACTCGTAGGTAGCATTGTGTCTATCATTTTAACCCTATGCTAAAGTTACACTTTTCTAAATGTGGCATTAAAAAGAGACAACAGTAAATTTAAAACAGCTGGCACTCTCTTGTTACACTCTGTATCTACTTGAAATATAATAGGCTTGTAGCTGAAGTTACATATATTTCATGTATGATATTTTTCCACCAAAAGGAATGTATCTCATGTAAATTCATGCTTAACCCTTTCGATGCCTAATTCTGTCGTCTGCTAACTTTGTCGTCTGCTACAAATTTTCATTCTTTTGATTTTCTTCATTTTTGTTTCAAAAACATAGTAACAGTAACAAACAGTTTGGATCCTGATGAGACGCCGAGTTACTCGGCGTCTCATCTGGATCCAAACTGTTTGCATAGGTAATCACAGATCCGGCATTGGCAGCGAAAGGGTTAAAGAAGACAATCTTTATTCAATATTTATCAAAATCATACTTATATTCACAATAATGATGGCAATGAACTGATTTCCGACTAGAACTCGTAGATCGATCTAGAATCTTTGTATGCGAAATATCAGAGTGATGTCCCTTTTAAAACTTCAAAAGAATACTCAAATTGTGCTCAAACTATAATATATTAAGAGTGAGCTCTATGAATATTCACAAGCATTTCATTATCATTATACCAGTTACCTAATACATGACGGGAATCCTTTGAGCCAGAACCCAGTCATTGTTTTGGCCAAATTGTGTCCCTTTTAAACTTGTAACAGGTAAAATACTATTATCTGACCAACCTCTTCAGGGCTAGTCTATTGGAATTTTACACATTTGTCATTCATCATAAACATTGGAACTTGAATTAGAAGTATGTTCATCATAGATCCCATACCACCCCTTCTCCCTTCTGGTGATATTATCTCTAAACCAAGTACATGTATGCATTTTAGTGAAAAAGGTAATTTCGGTAAAATGGTTACAGCAAAAATTCCCTTCTTTATGGTCTTCTTATTAAGTAGTCTAACTGTGGAAATTGCAAAGTCATGTAACCTCGGTCGGAAAAGTCAAAGATTGTGACCATCTTCACATCAATGTTGTCATTTGTGAAAGTTTCAAGCAAAGTCTCCTGTTGATGTATGAGAAGGTGGACACACAGACATAACATTAATGCTTTTGTCTGACCATCCTTTTGTTCGTCCGCTGGCACATGTTACGATCGGTAGTTCAGTTAGCTCAGTCGGTATGGCATTCGCATTCGGGCAGGAAGTTTAGAGTTGAGTTTGGTCCCTAATCGGGCCATGGCAAAGGCTTTCAAAATGTTTAGAATTAACCCTTCGCTTGCTGAATTTTGAAACACATTTCTCCTTCTTTACCCATGCCCTATTGTATAATTACATATATTTTCACTGTTTACAAGTATTTCGCTGTGCGATCACTGCTGTGGAGTGCACTGTTTGCACAATCAACTTGTAAATAGTGCAGACCCTGATGAGACGGCTCCTGCAGGAGCTGCTTCATCTGGGTCTTCACTATTTACAGGTAGATGCATTGACATGAATAGCAAGTGAAGGGTTAATGTGTCAGGTAAATGGTACTGGCTATGGGTTACAATCGTATACCTTTAGTGCATGTTGAATAATCAAGGAATCAAAGTCATATTTTGTATTCCGTCTCCAGTGCACCTATTAGCACATGATGGCAAAATATTGACATAAACAACCAAACCAAGCAATAAATGCTGTATGAATAATGTGGTGGCATGTTTCAGTTATATATCATATATCATATGGGTTGAATGGGGGGCGTGGGGAAGCCTACATGACTTTTCAAACTTACAGGATTTGGTTATTAAATTAGATTAAATTAAAGAACAATTAATCTTTGCAGAAAGGCATTGCATAAGTACCTGGAATGAATGCTGCAGATCCATATAAGCATCTAGTACCTGAAACGCTAAATTCAGGTTCAACATACCTTACTAATTAAAAAATACAAATGAATGTTTTCTTTCCGTTTCATTTAAGTGTTCAAATTCGTAAACAATAAGTGTCACTGTATGAAACATCTAAGTGTACAATAGTATACAATGGTATGTGTTTACTCTGTGTGCAATGCCTCAATACACATTCCTCTGTGTTCCATATTTCCCCTAGTACATTTGTATGTTTCATGTCGACGTCTGAAACGTAATAACGTTCTGTTCTTTCCAAAAGTACCGACGAATTGCACGTTCACAGACTTTAATTCGATTATGCACAGCAACATCAACATTGTCATAAAACGAAAGTATATGGTAAAGAAGAGAGCGATTGTACAAAACACATCCTTGTATATGCACGTATATTCAAATGCACTAACTATATTTAAACGCTAAAACGTTTTTGCCTACAATCATTGTCGTCTGGTTTAATTAACATATTTCCCCATAGTGACGCATTTTTGCGCCTCTATAAAATTCATATTGTGAAACCATTGTGATAAATAGAGCATTTGCTCCTATAGGAGCAAATGCTCTATTTATCACACTGGTTTCAAACTACAAAATTCTAAAAGTTTTCTTTTCCCTAGTTAATGCTCCTTTTCGGTAGATTAATTCAAAAAGGTAGAGTCTAAAAATAGCCTAGGAGAGAATGAGTTAAGTCTCATAGTGGTTGTTCTAAAATATAAGTGGTGTCCCAAATAGTTTGGATTATGCATTACTCTGTGTTTCATCTGGATCCAAACTGTTTGCAAAGGTAATCACAGATTCACTCATAGCAGTATGTCAAGTGTTTTACTAACTATTTATATATATCTTTAATCCTTTGAAAGCTGATTTGTCAAAATGAACTGGTCAATATGTTTAAACAGTAGAGCCCATTCACTGGGAAAAAATGTATATTTCGCGATCGGGTATTGCATGAAAAACAGACGTATTAAATGGTAATATTTCTATTGTAGATCGGAGTATTAACCCATTTGCGCCCAGTGGATTCTTTCATGTTTATATATTGGATTAGACCATTTTTTATCTACGGGTGCCTGGTCTAAATTTTCAATTTCGTTTTGTTTTATATTGAAATTCCTATCAGCAAACAGTGTAGACTCTGATCAGACGCTGCATTATGCGGCGTCTGATCAGAGTCTACACTGTTTGCATACGTCCCATATATGGGATCGTGGGAACAAATGGGTTAAATTAGAAATCGAACAACATACATCTTCGTCCTAACACCGTCATGTGTCTGCTTAATTGTATATATTATAACATTAAAACCAAACAATTCTAACTTCTCAAAACGCACTTTCATCTTTAGAGTTTGAATTTACCCCTTCGCTTGCTAATCGCGTCAATATACCTACCTGTAAATAGTGAAGAACCAGATGAGACAGCTCCTGCAGGAGCTGTCTCATCAGGGTCTGCACTATTTACAAGTTGATGGTGCAACCAGTGCACTCCACAGCAGTGATTGCACAGCGAAATACTTGTACACAGTGAGGATTTATATAATTATACGACAGGGCATGGGTAAAGAAGGAGAAATGAATTTTAAAATTCAGCAAGCGAAGGGTTAAAAGGATGTCGTTCTTTCACTTACAGATTGTGTACAAAGATCGAGGCATTGAATCTGTGAAGAGGTTACGTGATTTTCACAGCCTGCGACTCTACAACGAGACAGTTTGAGTTTTTGTTACTGTAGTGATCCGTTTAAACACCACTATGATTATTGGCTTGTAGACAGTGGACTTATGAATAGGAGAGTAATGGACTTGATGTGCCAAAAGGTGAGAAACACCATTATGCAACCATTCAAGTTGTGAGATTTATATATACTGATATTGATTGAATAACTTAGAAGCAATAGAGTAAAATGGCAAAAGCATCGATGGGTCGAGTCAAGAGAGAGATTATGTTCTTCATATTTGGTGTCGGGTTTTCGTCCATTGTAATGTGTTTGGTGTATGCGACAACGTATAACAGAACAATAATTGTAAGACAATCAAACAACGATATGGACACTTTCCAAATGAAACCCTTCACTTCTAATATATCAAATGTCCCTGCAACTTTCTCAGAACAACTCTTCATTTCTGATAGTTCAAAGGTCAGAGAGACGGGAGAAAATAAATATATAAAAGTGTTTAATGCCTCAAACGAAGGTGAAGAAGTCCGGATGTCAGTTTCCAAACATCAGTGTGTATTGTACAGAACGCGCGGTGGGACAACAAATATTTGTGTACATCCCCGTGAGAAGGATATTTGGGTATCTGGCAACATAATATCTCATGGTTCATGGGAAGGGGGTCTCGTTGATTTTATAGCAAATACTCTCAATGAGGACCCTGGTATGTCATTGTTGGACCTGGGCTGTAACATCGGTGTGTTTACTATATACATAGCTAAACTGGGAAGACGGGTGGTTGGTGTGGATGCCAGTAAAGAGAATTTACTACTTCTGTCTAGATCATTAACGATGGGTAACCTACACGAGAACGTAACTCTGATCTGGAACGCACTGTCGGACACTCATGAGAATGTGATTCTTAAGGAATATTTTAACAACAAGGGTGGCACATATGTGGAACCATCTACGGAAACCGACCCAACTAAAACTGTGTCGACCATTATGCTAGACGACTTAGTCTCAATGTTCAGCACTGGAAGTCTTTTCATTAAAATGGACATTGAGGGGTCCGAGTGGAGAGCGTTGAATGGGGGAAAACAATTCTTCAAGGCTGTTAATGTTAGATATGTTTTAATGGAATTTGTGTCTCACAGTAAACTCGAATCTGGGAAATATATTTGCAACTTTCTCTCCGACAACGGGTTTCGCCCTTACAAACCTACTGGACGACGAGAGGATGTGTTAGATATAGCTCAATACAATTCGTGGCCAAATAATGTTCTTTGGGCGAAAGAGAAACACCTTGGCCCTTCTAATAGTTTAATTGTCCCTGCGGCTATTTCAAACCTCAGAGAGACAGGAGAAAATAAATATATAAAGTTGTTTAACGCCACAAACGAAAGTGAAGAAGTACAAGCTGCAGTTTCCAAACATCAGTGTGTATTGTACAGAACGCGTGGAGGGACAACAAATATTTGTGTACATCCCCGTGAGAAGGATATTTGGGTATCTGGCCACCTATTATCTTATGGTTCATGGGAAAATGAACTCGTTGAACTTATAGCAAATACTCTCAATGAGGACCCTGGTATGTCTTTGTTGGACCTGGGCTGTAACATCGGTGTGTTTACTATATACTTCGCTAAAATGGGAAGACGGGTGGTTGGTGTAGATGCCAGTAAAGAGAATTTACTACTTCTGTCTAGATCATTAACGATGGGTAACCTACACGAGAACGTAACTCTGATCTGGAACGCATTGTCGGACATTCATGAGAATGTCATTCTTAAGGGATATTTTAATAACAAGGGTGGCACATACGTGGAACCATCTACGGAAACCGACCCAACTAAAACTGTGTCGACCATTATGCTAGACGATTTAGTCTCAATGTTCAGCACTGGAAGTTTTTTCATTAAAATGGACATTGAGGGTTTTGAATGGAGAGCGTTGAATGGGGGAAAACAATTCTTTAAGACTGTCGATGTTAGATATGTCTTGATGGAATTTATGTTTCATAGTAAACTCGAATCTGGGAAATACATTTGTGAATTTTTCTCTGACAACGGGTTTCGCCCTTACAAAACTACCGGACCACGAGGACAGGGTGTGTTAGATGTAGCTCAATACAATTCGTGGCCAAATAATGTTCTTTGGGTGAAAGAGAAACAAATTGGCCGTTCTAACAGTTTAATTGCCCCTGTCGAATTGTCAGCGAAATCCTTTACTTCTGATATATCAAACACCAGAGAGAGAGGAGAACATAAGTATATTAAGTTGTTTAACGCCACAAACGAAAGTGAAGAGGTCCGAGCGTCAGTTTCCAAACATCAATGTGTATTGTACAGAACGCGTGGTGGGACAACAAATATTTGTGTATATCCCCGTGAGAAGGATATTTGGGTATCCGGCAATCTATTATCTTATGGTTCATGGGAAATAGACCTTGTTGATCTTATAGCAATTACTCTCACGGAGAACCCTCGTATGTCTTTATTGGACCTTGGATGTAATATTGGTGTGTTTACTATATACTTCGCTAAAATGGGAAGACGGGTGGTTGGTGTAGATGCCAGTAAAGAGAATTTACTACTTCTGTCTAGATCATTAACGATGGGTAACCTACACGAGAACGTAACTCTGATCTGGAACGCATTGTCGGACACTCATGAGAATGTCATTCTTAAGGAAACTTTAAACAACAAGGGCGGTACATATGTGGAACCATCTACGGAAAACGACCCAACCACAACTGTGTCGACCATTATGCTAGACGATTTAGTCTCAATGTTCAGCAATGGAAGTCTTTTCATTAAAATGGACATTGAGGGCTTTGAATGGAGAGCGTTGAATGGGGGAAAACAATTCTTTAAGACTGTCGATGTTAGATATGTTTTGATGGAATTTATGTTTCATAGTAAACTTGAATCTGGGAAATACATTTGTGATTTTTTCTCTGACAACGGGTTTCGCCCTTACAAAACTACCGGACCACGAGGACAGCGTGTGTTAGATATAGCTCAGTACAATGCTTGGCCAAATAATGTTCTTTGGATGAAAGAGAAAGATATTGGTCTTTCCATACCAAAGCGGTAAAATCTCAGTAAAGCCGTCTCTGAAAAGAAGTTACATGATCGATCAGCTTAACCCTTTACTTCATAAATATTAATGAAAGAAATGATGACATCATTGATATAAGTCATTATTTTTTGCAAAACTATTATTGGAATCTATATTATTCCAAGAGCAAACAGAGCAGAGCCTGGTCAGACGGCTCCTATAGGAGCCGTCTGACCTGGGTCTACTCTGTTTGCAAAACCGTAGAAATGCGTGTTTATGGAGTAAAGGGTTAATACATGATGCAAATAATGCAGACATCTCTAAGGAGTGAAACAATTGGACTAGTTCCATCATATGTCGTTTCAATTTGAATTTAGTTAGTATTGAACATGCCCCTGTATGTCCGTCCGTGTTACTATCTCAGATGTGTACAACCTCTCTATAACGATCATCCAAAGATGTTTATGTTATTGCCTCTGAGTGTATGTTACCTCTTTACTCCACGAGTATCCTTGGAAGAACTTATAATATCATCTATATTAATTAGATGGGTTTTTTTTCTAATTGGATATAAAGACGGAAATGTGGGCCAATGGCTGAGACTGTAGAGCCAGATGTATATTATTTCACAAACAAGCAGAACAATCCCTGGTCAGACGGCTCCTACAGGAGCCGTTTAACCCATTTGCTCCCACGATCTCATATATGGAACGTAGGCAAACAGTGTAGACTCTGATCAGACGCCGCATAATGCGGCGTCTGATCAGAGTCTACACTGTTTACTGACAGGAAATTCAATATAAAACAAAAAAGAAAATTTAGACCAGACATCCCTTAGATAAAATATAGACTAATCGGAGTAATCCAATATATAAGCATGGACGAATCCACTGGGAGCAAATGGGTTAATCCGGTTCTACTCTTACTGCAAATGTGCTAAAGGGTTATAGATCTATGGAGTAAACGGTTAACAATCCTCCCAGTCTCAAACATCTCTCTACAATGCCTATTCAAAATAGTCTAATTGTGTATGTGCAATAATGCAATTTTGCTTTAGGCAGCTACATGGTTTCACTGAGACCCATGTTTATGCATCACATAGCCACTGAACATGTACAGTAAATCCGCGCTAATGCGACCACTTAATGAATAACCATAGCTGTCTTAGCTGTTGTATATGTGCTGAGTGATTCAATAAACTGTAAACAGCTTTTGGCAGCCACGTGGTTTCAGTGAGACCCATGTTTGTGCATCACATAGCAGCTGAACGTGTACATTACTTGCAATCAGTTATGAGACGGATTTCGATATCGTTATCAATGACCTGATTGTACAGTAAAACCTCTCTATAACGACCACTAAATTATGTTTATAGTTGGTATTTAGGACAGGTGGTGGCTTACAGCAATGTGAAAGTAATACAGAACGCTCCTATAGGAGCGTTCTGTGTTACTTTCACCTTGCTTTAAGCAGCCACCTACCTTTGACACAAAATTATTGATGCAATTTAGTGGCTGTTATAATAAGAGAGGTTTTACTGTATGATTTAATTAAATTGCTTATCTTAAACAAAACCTGCATAATTATACAAATACAAATTGAATTCAATTTGGCTATAACCCAGCCAGTTATAGTTATTTTAGTTATTGAATTTTATATAGATATAGTAAAACTCGATATGTACTACGAAATTTTAGTAATGAAGATTTTATGTCTTTTTAGGCAGGTGACTGCCTAATGCATGGTGAAAGTCAAGCAGAAAGCTCATAGAGGAACTATTTATATGACTTTCACCCTGCGTTAAGCTGCCACATGGGTTAAAGATCAATAGTGTTACGTATGTGAGTGTTCGATTAATCGAGTTATCACTATAGCTATATTGTATAGTTGCAGCTAGGACAGTGGAACAAAACGCTGCTATTACGTCTTGCAAATGGTGCCTTGGATATCAAATATCAATACATTTATTTATGTATGTTGTACATGTGTATATTAACTACCAAACAGTGTCCTTACATGTTATGAATTGTCTGTCCCATTTATGAATTTTTATCTCAGGGTCTACGTCTTGTTTTATCCAATAGGCATATGACAAGCTTTGCGTTGGGTCCCTTGTGTAATCATTCTGCCAACAAACGTAAGAAATTCTTCGAAAAGTTAGTTATGCAAAGGAGGAAGGGTGTGTAAGAATTGTCATGTAATAATATGATAACATGTACATGTACTTGTATAGCATTTATATTTTTAATCTTGTATTATTTTTCTTTGAATGTCTATTGAAATATCTCAGAATATATCAATTGCTACGAATAAATAAAGATTCCAACGATCAACTTCGTTCGTCTGTAGTTTAACAGCTTGTTCCCGCTATTACGAGAAAGCATGGCTGTTTTAACACATTCCCTCATACCTACGCCTTTTGATGCCTCTATCACTTTTCGAAACCACATTGATGAATACAGCATTTGCTCAATTGTGAGCAAATGCTATATTTATTAAAATGGTGTCAAAACTACACGATTCTAAATTGTTCCTTTTTTAAAACAATGTTCCTAAAATGTACACAATTCTAAAATGCTCATTGTTTCGGTAGATGTATTTAAAGAGCTTGGGTCTTTTAGACATATCCTATGAAGGAATAGGTTAGCCCATTGATACCCAATGGCCCTTAACCCATTCCCTCATATTGGAAACTTTTGACGACTCTGTAAAAGTCACTTTGTGAAACCATTGTGGTAAATAGAGCATTTTCTCCTATAGGAGAAAATTCTCTATTTATCACAATGGTTTCAAAAAGCAAAAAATTCTAAAAAAAATTACTTTTTTCTAGTTTATACTCCTTTTCGGCAGATTCATTCAAAGAGGTTGTATCTAAAATAGCCTATGAGGTAATGGGTTAAAAGACATATGCGAACCAAAAAGTCACTTTGTGAAACCATTGTGATAAATAGAGCATTTTCTCCTATTGGAGAAAATTCTCTATTTATCACAATGGTTTCAAAAAGCAAAAAATTCTAAAAAAAATTACTTTTCTCTAGTTTATACTCCTTTTCGGCAGATTCATTCAAAGAGGTTGTATCTAAAATAGCCTATGAGGTAATGGGTTAAAAGACATATGCTAACCAAAAAGTCACTTTGTGAAACCATTGTGATAAATAGAGCATTTTCTCCTATAGGAGAAAATTCTCTATTTATCACAATGGTTTCAAAAAGCAAAAAATTCTAAAAAAATACTTTTCTCTAGTTTATACTCCTTTTCGGCAGATTCATTCAAAGAGGTTGTATCTAAAATAGCCTATGAGGTAATGGGTTAAAAGACATATGCGAACCAAAAAGTCACTTTGTGAAACCATTGTGATAAATAGAGAATTTTCTCCTATAGGAGAAAATTCTCTATTTATCACAATGGTTTCAAAAAGCAAAAAATTCTTAAAAAAATTACTTTTCTCTAGTTTATACTCCTTTTCGGCAGATTCATTCAAAGAGGTTGTATCTAAAATAGTCTATGAGGTAATGGGTTAAAAGACATATGCGAACCAAAGGGTTCCAAAATGAACCCCCCCCCCCCCCCGACCAGGGTCTGCACTGTTTGTGGACCTCATTGATGTCAATGACGTAATTATACCAGTACATATTGTGTATGATTATCTCTCTCTAAATCAAAATGGGTGGATTCAAAATAAGATCTGGACGGTTCTTCGGTAAATAATTTTGGGAACAAATGGGATTGTGTAGATCGAAATATTACAGTATGAAATGCTCTTATTGGACTTTCTGTATAATATCCATACTGTGATAGACTATGACCTTTCTTAAAAACTTAAAACCAAACCTCTTTTACATGAGCTTTAATGCATGTCTAAAGTAATACTGAAAGCTCCTGTAGGAGCTTTCAGCATTACTTTCGACCTGCATTAAGCTGTCACGTGTGTTTCTAGTTTTGTGTAGTGATACTTTTTAGAACAAGTCTATATTGTACCTTTTTGAAGGACCGAACTTTTAATTTGAGTTATCTCGAAGGTCGAGTTATCCGAGTTCGAGATATCGAAGTTCAACTGTAGGTAGCTAATGAAATAAACAGTAAAACCTCTCACGAGTGTAACGGGGGTTAAGAGAATTACTGATTATCCAAAACACTAAGACTTAACCTTTAACCTCCTAAGCTTAACCCTTTACTCTATAAATATTCATGAAATAAACAATTGCATCATGGATATTACAGTGCTCCCTCTCTTCAACGACACCCTTTGGGATACGAAGATTGTATGTGTTGTTCAGAGGGAGTTGTTATAGGGAGGGAAAATCAAACATAATTAGCTTGTTTGCAGATCCCCAGATAAGGTGTATGTCTAGAACTAAAACTGGTATGCCTCAATCGACCCTATGTTGTGACCACTCTTTAGAATCATCACAAAGTGACGATTCTAAAGAGTGGTCACAACATAGGGTTTGATGGGGGGCATAAAGAAAATACGATAGAAAAAAAGTTGTTTCTGGGGCCTTGTTGTTTCGGAAACAGTGACATGCGTTGTTGTAAGGAGGGAATCGTAATTGAGAGGGGGCACTGTAATAAGATTAATTGCTATAATGTTACATGGACACAATGATGTTTGGCCTTGGCAGAAATTCTAGGATCATATCTATATTAGTATCATAAGCAAATAGAGCAGACCCTGATCACTCGACGTCTCTGTTTGCAAAGGCATTAAAAGTATATTCATGGAGTAAATGATTAAAACTTGCCCTGCTTCGTATTGGAGTCACACACTTTACTTCACGTCTTCGTGTATCCCAAACTCCTCACAGTGATCTCCCTTGTCACTACGTGCGGTCATAACTCTTCCTTCAGCGTAGCGATTAGGGGAGATAACTGCGTTGGAGGTTGCGTGTATCCTAGTTCGGACTCTGATGAAAAACCTAACCACTTGGCGCCTCATTATGATCATAATCTTTAAACCATTCTTTTCTACTGGTGCCTCTTTAACCCATTCCTTCATATTGACAACTTTTGACGACTCTGTAAAAATCACTTTGTGAAACCATTGTGATAAATAGAGCATTTGCTCCTATAGGAGCAAATGCACTATTTATCACAATGGTTTCAAACTACAAAATTCTTAAAATTTCCATTTCTCTAGTTAACCTTTCCCTCATATAAACGTGCTTTCACGCATTTGCTAATAGAATTTGATAGATCTGTTTCTTTACTTTCTAAAATGTCTACATTGTTCCATCTTCCAGATTTCTTTATACCTATTTTGTTAATGGATATTCAGTAGGTATTGAAATATGGCCTAAATACAGAACAGGGAAAGGGTTAAAGTGCATTTTGGGTAGATTTATTCAAAGAGGTTGGGTCTAAAAATAGCATATGGGGTAATGGGTTAAAAGTCATTGTTTGAAACCACTGTGGTATACAGTTCCATAGCAGCAGATGTGCTAGTAATCACAATGGTTTCAAAACTGCATTACATGTATCATAAATATTTCCATTTCTTGTTTATATTTTCCTTTTCGGTATATTTTTTCAGAGAGGTTGGATCTAAAAATAGTCGGGGGATGGGTTAAAAGGTAGTCACAGATTCGCCTGTAGCGAGCTATAGGAAAACAAATGATGGAACGTTACAAACAGAAAGCTACGGAAAACCTTTACTCTTCTGTGTTGTATCTAACCCTATGAACATTCATGCGAGAAATAGTGAAATCATTAATATTTATTACAGTAAAACATCTCTATATCGGTCACTAAATTGCATCAAGTATTTTGTGTTAAAGCTAGGTGGAGCGTTCTGTTTTACTTTAACTTTGCTTTAAGCAGCAACCTGCCATAATATATCAACAAATTAATACAAATTTAGTGGCCGTTATAGAGAGGTTTTACAGTAGCTGAATTTTATAGTAGTTTACAAACACAGGATATTTGACCATAGCAAAAATTGTACAATCAACTTATTATGACACTATAAGCGATATGTGTCTACTCTATTTTGTAAATGCGTGAATAGGCGTCTCTATCAGACAAAGGGTATCAACAGTTGTGATAAGTAGAGCATTTGCTCCTATAGGAGCAAATGCTCTATTGATCACAATGGCTTCAAACTACAAAATTCTAAAATATTCCTTTTCTCTAGTAAATGCTCGTTTTGAGTAGAGTCATTCAAAGAGGTTGGGTCTAAAAATATAAAAATAACCTGTGGGAGAAAGTGTTAAACATATTCGAGGTTTTTGAATGATAAACAATGCGGACCCAGATCAGATGGCTCCTCTACGAGTCATCTGATCAGGGTCTACATTGTTTGCAAATGACAGTACATAGTATGTGATACTAACCCGTGTGGTCATGCCTATTATATGACGTATCGTTGGTAAAATCAAGTTTTTAACAATGCCACAAACTGAAAGTTTTGTAAATTCATTTGCTTATGCATTCTATTCTCTCAATGCAAACAAACGAATCTCTCACGTTCCGTTTACACATATTACTTATACCCGTACAGTGAAACCCCTCTAAACCGGAATTCTAGTAGAGGAAAATGAAGATTTTTTTAGGCAGGTGGCAGCTAAATGCAGGGTAAAAGTCATGCAGAAAATTCCCATAGGAGCTTTCTGCATGACTTTTACCCTGCATTAAGCTGCCACCTGTCTCCGATATTTAACTGAATTTAACGTCCGGTTTAGAGAGGTTTTATTGTATATCATTTTAAATACTTATTTGTTTTTGTGATGAATAAGTGATGGTCCGTTTATTATTTTGCTAGGTATATATGCACAATGGAAGCATTGATTGCGGCATATAGAAACATAAACTTTGAATTAACCTTTTCGCTGCCAATGCCGGATCTGTGATTACCTATGCAAACAGTTTGGATCCAGATGAGACGCCGAGTAACTCGGCGTCTCATCAGGATCCAAACTGTTTGTTACTGTTACTATGTTTTTGAAACAAAAATGAAGAAAATCAAAAGAATGAAAATTTGTAGCAGACGACAAAGTTAGCAGACGACAGAGTTTGGCAGCGAAAGGGTTAATGAAGATGAAATCGTGAATTCAAGAACTGAAATAGTGAATGTATGAAGTTAAATCGTGAATCGATGACTTTAGCCCTTTCCTCCATAAATACGCCTAGCTACGCCTTTGGAAATAGATTTGACCCAGATCAGATGGCTCCTATAGGAGCTGTCTGATCAGAGCATGTTCTGTTTGTTTATGATATAATATAGATAATAAGGATCCTACAGCTTCTGCTATGGCCTAAAATGCATATGTCCATGCGCTATTACAACAAATTAATCTAATTAATATCCATCACGTATTATTTCTTACATAAATATTGATGGAGTAAATGGTTAAATATTGATGGAGTAAATGGTTAAATATTGATAAATGGTTAAATATTGATAAATGGTTAAATATTGATGGAGTAAATGGTGAAATATTGATAAATGGTGAAATATTGATGGAGTAAATGGTTAACTAGTGATGGAGTAAATGGTTAAATATGTAAATGGTTAAATATTTATGGAGTAAATGGTTAAATATTGATGAGTAAATGGTTAAATATTTATAAATGGTTAAATATTGATGGAGTAAATGGTTAAATATTGATGAGTAAATGGTTAAATATTGATAAATGGTTAAATATTGATGGAGTAAATGGTTAAATATTGATGGAGTAAATGGTTAAATATTGAAATTGCCAATGCATTAACTTGAAATACATGTATTGAAATAATTAAGTTGAAATTATGAAAGAGTAACTAATGCACGAAGTTGAAATAATGAAAAGTTGGAATTTACTTATGTATTATGTAGTTTTAAATTTATAGACCGATGCAGACATTTATGAAAATCATTTTACTAATTACACGTAACCTTCATTTATCCCTTTCCCTCATATAAACGTGTTTTCACGCATTTGCAAACAGAGTAGACCCAGATCAGACGGATCCTAGAGGAGCTGTCTGATCAGGGTCTACTCTGTTTGCTAATGAAATTTGATAGACCTGTGTCTTTAGTTTCTAAAATGGCTACAATGATCCATCTCCCATATTTCATTATAACTATTTTGTCATGAATAATCAGTAGGTACTGAAATTTGAAATAAACATAGAACAGGGAAAGGGTTATTCAATATTCAACTAAATGAATTCGCAAATAAGATATATCAACCTCAAGAATTAGCTTCTATTCACTATTCCAACTTTATGATTTCCATATTATTGTGATATGTCTTGGGGACAGGTGACTGTTTAATTCAGGGTGAACGTCATACAGAAAGTTCCTCCAGGAGCTTTTTGCGTGGCTTCCACCTTGCATTAAGATACCTGCTGCCTTAAAATACCTAAATTCTTCTCCACTAGAATTCCTGTTTAGAGGGGTTTTACTTTAATATTTCACGATTGCATAATTTCACTCTTCTTGTGTCATTGAATGTGAATCGCGCTATTTATGTTTCATGATAAATAAGAAACCATGTAAGTTTATCCCATATTTTTATTATTATAACCCTTTCCCTCATATAAACGCGTTTTCATGCATCTGCAAACAGAGTAGATCCAGATCAGACGGCTCCTATAGGAGTCGTCTGATCAGGGCCTGTTTGCTAATGGAATTTGAGAGAGCTGTTTCTTTACTTTCTGACACGGATACATTGTTCCACCTTCCATATTATATTATAACTATTTTGTCCACGAATATTCAGTAGGTTTTAACACGTTCGCTGTCGTTCTCGACTTCCGTCCAGCTACAGTTATTTCAGAATATTTTCCGAAACCGTGACACTTTAATCAACCAGACCGTGACATAGTAAATTCTTAATATTGTTATTTTATGAGATTTTACGACCGATATGTACACAATATTCAATATGTATCTTTTACGAATCAAAATCAACATGCTTCTTGGCTAATTTATTCTCATTTTCTCAGTTCGTTCCAAGAATACGCTTAGAAACAATTCTTAACCCTTTCCCTCATATTGACGACTTTTGACGACTCTGAAACCATTGTAATAAATAGAGCATTTGCTCCTATAGGAGCAAATGCTCTATTTATCACAATGGTTTCAAACTACAAAATTCTAAAAAAAAAAAATTCTCTAGTTATTGCTCCTTTTCGGTAGATTTATTCAAAGAGGTTGGGTATAAAAATAGCCTATGAGGTAATGAGTTAAAGATAAAACACAATCATATGGCAATTGCCGAGTAAATAGCTAGAAATGTATTTGGCGTGATAGTCGCTATCAATTTTATAACGATATCAACAATAAGGGATAAAAACAAATGCTTTACATGATTATTTTGCAGATGCTTTCGTTTTTTGGTTTTTTCTTTGATACAGTAAAACCTCTCTATAACGGCCACTAAATTGTGTTGATTAGTAGGTATTTAGGGCAGGTGGTTGCTTAAAGCAATGTGAAAGTAAAACAGAAAACTCCTATAGGAGCGTTCTGTTTTACTTTTACTCAGGGAGCCAGTAGTGCCTACCGTGCACCCCCCCCCCCTAGACTTTTTTTCATGGGTACCAAAATGTTCAGAAAAGTGTCCTGAATCAGAATCGCGAATGTACTCAAACTTAAATTCTTTTAGGCTATGTGTATTTTAACCGTTTCCATGGCAACCCCCCAGTTTTCGTAATGATGACCCATACCTACAAATTCGCCCATATCACGGCCAGTTTTTGTCCTAAAACTATCAAACTGGTACCAAATGGAAGATAAGACATTGTGCTTTTATTTCTAACTTGTTTTTTTAAATTACCTTATTTGCATACTCATGAATATCAATGAGAACATTAAAAATAGTAAAAAAGTATAGAAATAACGTAAACCTTTCATTTTTTATCCTACAAATATCAGAAAATAACTTCAAATGCAGTTTAACATGATGACGAAACCCCCAGGAAACAAAATGTCCAATTTGAGGACCATAGCTTTAATTTTAAGCACCATTTTCACCGTTTCCATGGCAACACCCTAGTTTTCGTGATGATGGTCCGTACCTGCAAAATCGTCCATATCACAGCCAGTTTTTGTCCAAAACCTATAAAACTGGTACCAAATTGGAGATAGGACATTGTGCTTTTATTTTCAGTTGTTTTTTTATTACCTTATTTGCATACTCATGAATATTAATGAGAACATTAAAAATAGTAAAAAAAATAAAAAAATAACGTAAATAATGTAAACTATTCACTTTTTATCCTACAAATTTCAGAAAACAATTTCAAATGCAGTTTAACCTGATGACAAAATCCTCAGAAAACAAAATATCAAATTTGAGGACCAAAAATTTAACTCTAAGTAACTTTTTAACTGTTTCCATAGTAACCATTCATTTCACTCTGTTCACACAGTTTTGTTAGTCGACACCTACCTGCAAAAATCTTCTATATCACAGGAAGTATATGTGCTAACTGTATAAAACTGGTACCGAATTAAAGCTAAGACAGAGTGCTTTGGTTTAAAAACTATAATTAGGACTTACCTTATTTGCATACACATGAATATTAATGAGAATAATTATAAAATAGCAAAAAAAATACAGAAATAACTAAACCTCTCAATTTTTATCCTACCAATATCAGAAAACAACTTCAAATGTAGTTTAAAATGATGACAAATACTCAGAAAGCTAATCATCTTAATTGATACCCAAACAATGAACTGTAAGTAGGATTGTAACGGTTTCCATGGTAACCGAACCTTTCACAAATTGGAAATTTGACATCCAACTGTAATACTCCGCTAGATCTCGGTTATTATTGATGAATCATGAAATCAATTGTTACATAGATATGAGGCATTGCTTTAATAGTAAATATTACTTTTCTGATATAAACTAATTTGCATATGTATGAATATTTATGAGAACAGTAATAGATGTTGAAATTTTCGACAGACACCAGTCTTTCTCTTATAAAGCAAACAGATATGGAAAATGGTTAGCTAAAGTTTACTATGATCACTGAATATCACCAAGATTATTAGATAAATAAATTTGGGACACATTATATAGCACTGATGGTGATATATCTGTTTTCTAGGCAACCATTCTAACCTCATTGTTCGTATTACAGAGTGTTTACATACCTGCAACATACAAAGATATTGCTGCCTTCTTGGGCGATAATTATAAATGATATAAACATATACCCGGTAGTTGATGTATGAATCTTAATATTAGGTTCACGTTATGCAAATTACCTTATTTGCATCCTCATGAATATTAATTAGTGATAAGAAAACAAAGAGAAACAATATTGAAAATAACATGTTTCGCAGTATGCCGAGCACAAAATTACACCTTCTCCAAATATAGCTTGCAATGTACCTTTTGGTGATAAATAAATGAATTTTAATTCTAAAACTGTCTAAAAGATGTTAAAGGGCATGTATACATCTAGTAAAGGGTTAATCACACTCTCTGATTTAAATCACCTTTAGAGAAAGCTTCTTGAGTATGCCGACTCAACAAAAATAGATGAATGATATCTCACTTAACCCTTTACCAGCTGAATATTAATGTTAGAAATAATGACACCATGGGTATTTATCGGCTAATTTATAAATTGAAGGTCTGACTCTCAGAGCATATCTTAATTAGAGGCTAAAATGGAACAGTTTATATTGGATCTTCTCAGGTAATACTCTGATAAGAGCTAGGTCAAGATGATAACATTGCTGTTGAATGTCTGTGAAGCATACCCTTATTATAGGCCATAATGTAATCATATCTGTTGATTGACTGTCAGAGTTACATGTTGACAACAATTCTTCTCTAAAACAAGGGGAATGTCTGGGTCGGGAAAGAGATCACTTCCAAAGTATCAACTGGTAAATAACTCTTCAGACGTGCTGTATTAAGCAGGCCCTACAAGGGGTAATGTTCCCATATCAGCATTGCGAAGTGCATCTGTTGGCACACTTCTCCTTAATCTTAAACAATATCAATTCATTCACAGTCTGAAATCTTAGGTTGCCATACATTGCACACGTAAATTCATCTAAGTCTTGCACAAGATCTCCAGACACATCCCAAGAGTTGCCCAAACCTGCTAATGGTTTTATAAACATTGGCTTCTTTTCAATGGTCTTAGTGGGTGTCAAATGTTCTCAGCCATTGAATGCACTTGTAGAATCACAGCCACAGTACAAATGGAGACCCAGAAGTGCTGATCGGTAATCTTCTGTGTATGCTTGGGCAACTTCTGACATGTTTATTATTTTTTGATGATTGCCTAAGCCAGTATCAAACAAGACAGTAACACCATCAAGCCAGTTAAGGTAATACAGAAGAATGAAGAATATATTGATGGTGACTGTCTGGAGTTCGAAGATGAACAGTTTTGTAGCCTTGTTCTTTTGCATGCTTGGTGTAAATAACGATCCTTGTTTCAGTTTCTTCCTGTGTTGAATTCAGGGCATCAAGACTGTTTCTCACTGTTGAAATACTATAATCTGGCGAGAACTGGTTAGGCTCACCGTCATATATGTTAAAAACAGTTCTGCCTTGCAGCTTCTAATCGTAAGGAATCAAGGAATTGTAGCAATTATTAGTGGTTCACAAAGACCCAATATGCAGATTGATATAAGTGAGCTGATGCAGAATCTGCTGACACCAGTTCCCTTCGGTATTGGTATGACTGATGATGGCTAAGCAAGACGGACAAATCAAAGGGTCTTAAAACACATTACAGGATTATCAGTTCTCGACAGATGATGGTATATCAAAAGTCGAAACAGTCTTGAAACCCTGAATTCAACACAGACTTTATGGGCTTTAAAATCGCTGACACTTTAAAAACAATAACATTAGATTGTTTGGGGTATCATATTAGTACTTGGCTTTCAACAGTTACCATGGAAGCAGTGCATGGTCATTTTTGGTAACAGTTTTAAACATAAAATTTAATTATTCATCATCAAAAGGTACATTTATTATTGTAAGCTATACTTGGAGAATGGTGTAATGTTGTGCTCGGCATACTGCGAAACATGGTATTTTCAATATTGTTTCTCTTTGTTTTCTTATCATAAAATTAATATTCATGAGGATGCAAATAAGGTAATTTGCATAAAGTGAACCAAACATTAAGATTCATACATCAGCTACCGGGTATATGTTTATATTATTTATAATTATCGCCAAAGTAGGCCGCAATATCTTTGTATGTTGCAGGTATGTAAACACTCTGTAATATGAACAATGGGGTTAGAGTGGTTGCCTAAGAAACAGATATATCACCATCAGTGCTATATAATTTGTCCCAAATTTATTTATCTAACAATCTTGGTGATATTCAGTGATCATAGTAAACTTTAGCTAACCATTTTTCATATCTGTTTGCTTTATAAGAGAAAGACTGGTGTCTGTCGAAAATTTCAACATCTATTACTGTTCTCATAAATATTCATACATATGCAAATTAGTTTATATCAGAAAAGTAATATTTACTATTAAAGCAATGCCTCATAGCTATGTTTGTGACAATTGATTTCATGATTCATCAAAAATAACCGAGATCTGGCGGAGTATTACAGTTGGATGTCAAATTTCCAAAATTTGTGAAAGGATCGGTTACCATGGAAACCGTTACAATCTTACTTACAGTTCACTGTTTGGGTATCAATTAAGATGATTAGCTTTCTGAGTATTTTGTCATCATTTTAAACTACATTTGAAGTTGTTTTCTGATATTGGTAGGATAAAAATTGAGAGGTTTACGTTATTTCTGTATTTGTTTTTGCTATTTTATAATTATTCTCATTAATATTCATGTGTATGCAAATAAGGTAAGTCCTAATTATAGCTTTTAAACAAAAGCACTCTGTCTTAGCTTTAATTCGGTACCAGTTTTATACAGTTAGCACAAATACTTCCTGTGATATAGAAGATTTTTGCAGGTAGGTGTCGACTAACAAAACTGTGTGAACAGAGTGAAATGAATGGTTACTATGGAAACAGTTAAAAAGTTACTTAGAGTTAAATTTTTGGTCCTCAAATTTGATATTTTGTTTTCTGAGGATTTTGTCATCAGGTTAAACTGCATTTGAAATTGTTTTCTGATATTTGTAGGATAAAAAGTGAATAGTTTACATTATTTACGATATTTCTATATTGTTTTTACTATTTTTAATGTTCTCATTAATATTCATGAGTATGCAAATAAGGTAATTTAAAAGAAAAACTGAAAATAAAAGCACAAAGTCCTATCTCCAATTTGGTACCAGTTTTATAGGTTTTGGACAAAAACTGGCTGTGATATGGACGATTTTGCAGGTACGGACCATCATTACGAAAACTAGGGTGTTGCCATGGAAACGGTGAAAATGGTGCTTAAAATTAAAGCTATGGTCCTCAAATTGGACATTTTGTTTCCTGGGGGTTTCGTCCTCATGTTAAACTGCATTTGAAGTTATTTTCTGATATTTGTAGGGGGAAAAAATGAAAGGTTTACGTTATTTTTTTTAAAACATTTACTATTTTTAATGTTCTCATTAATATTCATGAGTATGCAAATAAGGTAATTTAAAAAAACAAGTTAGAAATAAAAGCACAATGTCTTATCTTCCATTTGGTACCCGTTTTTATAGTTTTAGGACAAAAACTGGCTGTGATATGGGCGAATTTGTAGGTATGGGTCATCATTACGAAAACTGGGGGGTTGCCATGGAAACGGTTAAAATACACATAGCCTAAAATAATTTAAGTTTGAGTACATTCGCGATTCTGATTCAGGACACTTTTCTGAACATTTTGCTACCCATGAAAAAAAGTCTAGGTGGGGGGGGGGGGTGCACGGTAGGCACTACTGGCTCCCTGAGTATTTCACATTGCCTTAAGCAGCTACCTGCCTCTAACACAAAATAATTGATGTAATTAAGTAGCCGTTGTAGAAACGTTTTATTGTATTCTTTCACATACAGTCCGTGACACTTTCCGAACCATTCCGCCACAGCTTTACGAGAAATTTAGTGACGGATCAGTGAAAACCCAAATTCCGTTGCCAGTGACAATGTGCCACCCTCCTCATTTCATTAAAACTATTTCTGTCCATGAATATTCAGTAGGTATTGAAATTTGGAATAAACGTACAGAACAGGGAAAGGGTTAATTCAATATATCTAGATAAACAATTGGCTGAAAACTAAAAGCATCGGTTGTGTTGGTTCAGAACCAAAATCGCCTATAGATACAAATTAGTAGCAAATGGTTTTATCTCTTCACAATATTTATCACCATATGTGTTTTAGTTGATGTGTTTCTAAACGTCAGGTCTGTTTCAAAGACGAGTATGAGCCACAATTTAACATAGAATCCTGTCTGCATCTTTATCTATAGGTCGTAGAATCCTATTATAAAGGCTTTTTACACGACGGGTGGGAAGAGACGCCGTTATTATTGGCGATGAACTCGTAGGGCTGTCTTGAAAGTCTCTACTGAATCTGCATGCACTATTCTGTCTGGCAGTTTGTTCCATTGTATTATTGTGTATACAAAGAACGAGTGTTTGTATTCATGATATCGGAAAGTCTTGTTATTTGGGACTGTGAGCGCTCTTGTATTGTTACATACTTGGTTCTCTATTGTATTGTTTGTATTGATGTCCTTATATCTGGTGGCTTTAATGTTTCTTCTTGGTCTTGCAGTTTTTGTGGATGTTTTTTTTGTGATCCCATGTGATTTAGTGTTTATATTCCATTTAAAAATGTAATTCCTATTCATGAAGTCATTAGTTCTTACATTTATAGGTTACTAACATTACTACAGAATGCAGTAGAGATCTGGGTGCATGCTTATAAAACGTTTAGTTGAGTCTGAGTTCGTTCTCAAGTTTTTGATTGGTCAGATTTGAGCCAAAGGCTCAAATCTGACCAATCAAAAGCTTGAGAACTCAAATCTGACCAATCAAAAGCTTGAGAACGAAACTCAGACTCAACTAAAAGCTTTATAAGCATGGACCCTAGAGTGTTGCACTATATTACAATAGAACCTCTCTTTACCTATTACCTCAGGCTATTTATAGATCCAACCGCTTTGATTAAATCTACCGAAAAGGAGCATTTACAAAAGAAAAGGAACACTTTAGAATTGTGTAGTTTTGAAACCATTGTGGTGAATACAGCATTAATTGTTTTGTTCCTATGGAGCAAATGCTCTATTTATCACAATGGTTTAAAAAAAAGTGACCTTTACAGAGGCGCCACAATGCGTCAATATGAGGGAAAGGGTTACGCAGTCATCAAAAAGAGATTTAACTAGAAGTTTGTTTTTGTCACAAAAACAGATGTCTCCCCCACCCATCCTCTTTCC
Organism: Azorinus chamasolen; assembly: GCA_963576725.1. Taxonomy (NCBI): domain Eukaryota; kingdom Metazoa; phylum Mollusca; class Bivalvia; order Cardiida; family Solecurtidae; genus Azorinus; species Azorinus chamasolen. The sequence continues at coordinate 93,577,795 of OY755235.1, read as the reverse complement.
ATTACACAAGTGTAATGTCTGTAACTCCAAACTTATCTAATTTTAAATCATCAGGGGCAATAACTCCAACATTATCAGGGGGAGACAATTGAAAAACTCCCGAATACACAACAACACATGCTGGTCAACATTCCTGTGAAGTTTGGTGACTCTAGTACTAGTGGTTTCAGAGATACACACGACACAAAGTAAAGTTTCTCTTATTTTAAGTCATAAGGGGCAGTAACTCCACAGTTAACAGGGGGAGACAATTAAAAAACCCAGATGCACAGCAACTCATGCTGGTGAACATTCCTGTGAAGTTTGGTGGTGATTCTAGCCCTACTGGTTTCAGAGATACGTGCAGCACAAGGTTTCTCTAATTTTAAGTTATCATATCAGGGGCAATAACTCAAGAATTATCAGAGGCAGAAAATTAAAAAAAAACCAGGTGCACAACAACTCATGCTGGTCAACATTCCTGTCAAGTTTGGTGATTCTAGCCCTAGTGGTTTTAAATATATGCATGACACAAAGTTTCTCTATTTTTAAGTAATCATATCAGGGGCAATAACTTGAAAGTTATAAAGGGGAGACAATACAAAAATCCCAGGTGCACAACACCTCATGCTGGTCAACATTCCTGTGAAGTTTGGTGACTCTAGCCCTAGTGGTTTCAGAGATATGCACGACACTAAGTAAAGTTTGCCTAATTTAAGTCATCAGGGGCAGTAACTCCAAAGTTAACAGGGGGAGACAATTCAAAAATCCCAGGTGCACAACAACTCATGCTAGTTAACAATCCTGTTAAGTTTGGTGACTCTAGCCCTACTGGTTTAAAAGATACGCACGACACAAAGTTTGTATAAATTTAAGTGTTCATATCAGGGGCAATAACTCAGGAATTATCAGGGGGAGACAATTCAAACAAGAGGGCCAGAATGGCCCTGACATCGCTCACCAGACAATAAGAGGAGAAGATTTTCAAAGTTTTCACTATATGTTTCTATTGAAAACTTAACACCCCAGGGGCGGTGCCAATTTTGACCCCAGGGACACAATTTATATAACTTTTGTAGAGGACCTGAACATGATGCTAAAAGAATGTAGTGAAAGAATGGATAGAGCATTAGACCACTGGATCTTGTATTCTTTGGATGCTAGAGGTGGATTCTCCCACCACTAATGACCTATGCAAACAGTTTGGATCCAGATCAGGCCCCACATAATGTGGGGCCTGATCTGATATCCAAATTGTTTGTAAATGAGACTGAACTTCTGTGTGTAGTGGGATTCTCCCGCCACTAATGACCTATGCAAACAGGTTGGATCCAGATCAGGGCCAACATAATGTGGGGCCTGATCTGATATCCAAACTGATTGTCAATGAGACTGAACTTCTGAAAAACTTAGAAAGAAAGTGTGTAGTGGGATTCTCCCACCACTAATGACCTATGCAAACAGTTTGGATCCAGATCAGGGCCAACATAATGTGGTGCCTGATCTGATATCCGAACTGTTTGTCAATGAGACTGAACTTCTGAAAAACTCAGTAAGAAAGTGTGTAGTTAGGATAACTTGTGAATATGCTGCAGACAACAATTTAGCAGATCACAAAATTACCCAGCATGCAAAGAGTTAAGCTGAAATTCACAACAGATATGCTCTATATTGATAGCTGGTAGCTTAATGCAGGGCATATGTATGAAAAAAAGCTTTAAGAGTATTCTGCATTTTGAGAATTATCCACAGTTTTCTCAATCTTAAATGAGTGTGTGTTATTTGTCTAAACACAATTTCTACTCTACCGATCAGGCTAAGGGTGATTATATAAGAAGTCCCAGTGACTGGTCTCAGCTAAGAATGATATTAAGGAGAAACCTTTAGAATGTAATTTCTGGTGTAAAGAAGTATATACACACAGGGCATGGCCAATTTTAACCCCAGAACTATGATACTTATAAAACTCATAAAGTTATGCTAAGTAAATCTATACACCAAATATCTAAGCTCTGGGGCATGTAGTTTCTGACAAGAATATTTTTAAAGTTTTTCCTATGCATAACTGGTGATCCCATAGGCTGTTTACGCAGTCAGCTAGTAAAAACTGGAAATCCCTGGGGTGGGACCAATTTTGACCCTAGGGGCATAATTTATATAACTTTTGTAGAAGTCCTGAAGTTGAAGCTATGTGCCAAATATGAAAGCTGAGGACCTTCTAGTTTTAGAGGAGATGATGTTCAAAGTTTTCACTATATGTTTCTATTGAAAACTGAAAACCCCTGGGGCAGGGCCAATTTTGACCCCAGGGGTATAATTTATATAACTTTTGTAGAGGACCTACATATGATGCTATGTGCCAAAGATGAAAGCTGAGACCCCTGTAGATTCAGAGGAGAAGCACTTTAAAGGTTCAAATTGTTGACGACGAACGACGCACGACACAGGACGCACGACGCACGCCGACGGACGACGGACATCAGGCGATCACAAAAGCTCACCCTGAGCACTTTGTGCTCTGGTGAGCTAAAAACATAGGTGCACAACAACTCATGCTGGTGAACATTCCTGTGAAGTTTGGTGACTCTAGTCCTAGTGGTTTCAGAGATACGCGCGACACAAAGTTTTTCTAATTTTTAGTCATCAGGGGCAATAACTCCAAAGTTATCAGGGGGAGACAATTCAAAAACCCAGGTGAACAACAACTCATGCTGGTGAACATTCCTGTTAAGTTTGGTGACTCTAGCCCAACTGGTTTCGGAGATACGCGCGACACAAGTTTGTGACGGACAGACAGACAGACGGACGGGCGGACGGACAGGCAACTCTGGCAAAAACAATATGTCTCCCCATAAATGGGGGAGACATAAATTATGGGTATGTAAGGCAGATGATAGCTTAATGCATGTCAAACGTAATGCAAACACCCCCTATAGGAGCTTTCTGCATTACTTTGGCCCTGCATTAAGCAACCACCTGCATTTTAAGACTTCTGTGTTCAATAAATGAAAGGCCGCTTAACCCTTTCCCTCATATAAACGTGTTTTCACGCATTTGCAAAGAGAGTAGACCCAGATCAGATGGCTCATAGAGGAACCATCTGATCAGGGTCTGCTCTGTTTGCTAATGGAATTTGATAGATCTGCTTCTTTACTTTCTAAAATGGTTACAATGTTCCACCTTCAATATTTGATTATAATTATTTTGCCATGAATATTCAGTAGCTATTGAAATTTGGACTAAATACAGAACAGGGAAAGGGTTAAGACAGGTCCTGCTGTATATTGTTAGTTTATGGCTAAGATTACTTAACAAAATTGGGTACTATAGTGTAAACAAAACTAAATGTGGACGGATGATGGATGGACGTAATAGATAACGATTTTATTATATGTATATGTAATTACATATACATATAATATGAATAATCAAAACGAAAATGACAAAAAAAACATGTCCTTATTTTATTTTATTATAAACTCATTTATTCTGTACAGTCAGTGCCAGGCAAATACCATTCATATGTGTCTAAAGGAATACAAGATCAGACATTTATTTCATTGTCACAATACAAGAACATCACAATGGTTTGGAGTAATATTACTGTGTAAATTTCAACCTAAAGCCTGATGAGCAAACTTCATCGACTCCAGTTGTCACAGTCGATTTATCTTGCATTTCTTTGCAACAAAACAGTCAGAGACTCAAAAAGTTTGGATACTGATAAGAAACCGAGAAACTTTGTATATCATCAGGATCCAAACTATTTGCATATATAACTACAGGTTTGTTTTTGTCACAAAAACAGATGTCTCCCCCTCCCATCATCTTTCCAATATACAAGTGTAATGTCTGTAACTTCAAACTTATCAGGGTCTAATGTTTAAGTCACCAGGGGCAATAACTCCAACATTGTCAGGGGGAGACAATTCAAAAGCCCCAGATACACAAAAACACATGCTAGTCAACATTCTTGTGAAGTTTGGTGACTCTAGTACTAGTGGTTTCAGAGATATATTTGACACAAAGTTAAGTTTCTCTTATTTAAGTCATCAGGGGCAGCAACTCCAAAGTTATCAGGGGGAGACAATTCAAAAACCCAGATGCACAACAACTCATGCTGGTGAACATTCCTGTGAAGTTTGGTGACTCTAGCCCTACTGGTTTCAGAGATACGTGCAGCACAGTTTCTCTAATTTTAAGTTAACATATCAGGGGCAGTAACTCAAGAATTATCAGAGGGAGAAAATTAAAAAAAAACAGGTGCACAACAACTCATGCTGGTGAACATTCCTGTGAAGTTTGGTGACTCTAGCCCTAGTGGTTTTAAAGATATGCATGACACAAAGTTTCTCTAATTTTATGTAATCATATCAGGGGCAATAACTCCAAAGTTATCAAGGGAAGACAATTCAAAAATCCCAGTTGTACAACAACTCATGCTGGTCGACATTCCTGTGAAGTTTGGTGACTCTAGCCCTAGTGGTTTCAGAGATATGCACGACACTAAGTAAAGTTTGTCTAATTTTAAGTCATCAGGGGCAGTAACTCCAAAGTTAACAGGGGGAGACAATTCAAAAAACCCAAGAGCAAAACAACTCATGCTTGTGAACAATCCTGTGAAGTTTGGTGACTCTAGCCCTACTGGTTTCAGAGATACGCGTGACACAAAGTTTGTATAAATTTAAGTATTCATATTAGGGGCAATAACTCAAGAATTATCAGGGGGAGACAATTCATAAACCATAGGTGCAAAACAACTCATGCTGGTGAACATTCCTGTGAAGTTTGGTGACTCTAGTACCAGCGGTTTCAGAGATACGCGCGACACAAAGTTTTTCTAATTTTAAGTCATCAGGGGCAATAACTCCAAAATTATCAGGGGGAGACAATTCAAAAACCCCAGGTGCACAACAACTCATGCTGGTGAACATTCCTGTGAAGTTTGGTGACTATAGCCCAACTGGTTTCAGAGATACGCGCGACACAAATTTGTGACGGACAGACAGACAGACGGACGGACGGACGGACGGACAGACAGACAACTCTGGCAAAAACAATATAATAATTATCTCCCCATAAATGGGGGAGACATAATTACTCATCCTTCCTCAGCAGGCTAAAAGTTAAACAACCCTTTATTTGTCTAATCATTCAGTTTTCTAAATAAATTGTCTGTCATTTCTTTACAGCAGCAAAACGTTTGACTCCTGACTAGACATTAAATTAAGTGTCTCATCTTGACCCCAGCTGCTTACCCTTTTACACCATAAATATTCATGTAAGAAATAATGACATCATGAACATTAATTAGTTTATTTGTTAACAAGAGGGCCAGAATGACCCTGAAGCGCTCACCAGACAATCAGAGGAGAAGATTTTCAAAGTTTTCACTATATGTTTCTATAGAAAACTAGCCAACCCTGGGGCGGGCCAATTTTGACCCCAGGTGCATAATTTATATAACTTTTGTAGAGGACTTGAACATGATGCTATGAGCTAAATATGAAAACTGAGAACCTTTTAGTTTCAGAGGAGAAGATTTTCAAAGTCTTCTCTATATGTTTCTACTACAAAATAACCCACCCCTAGGGCGGGGCCAATTTTGACCCCAGGCCCATAATTCATAAAACTTTTGTAAAGGACCTATACATGATGCTATGCGCCAAATATGAAAGCTGAGAACTTCCCAGATTCAGAGAAGAAGATTTTCAAAATTTTCACTATTTGTTTCCATTGAAAACTGCCCACCCCTGGGGCGGGGACAATTTTGACCCCAGGGCCATAATTAATATAACTTTTGTAGAGGACCTGAACATTATGCTCTGTGCCAAATATGAAAGCTGAGCGCCTTCCAGTTTCGGAGGAGAATATTTTCAAAGATTTCATTATTTGTTTCTATTGAAAACTGCCCACCCCTGGGGCGGGGCCAATTTTGACCCCAGGGCCATAATTTATACAACTTCTGTAGAGGACTTGAACATGATGCTATGAGCTAAATATGAAAACTGAGAACCTTTTAGTTTCAGGAGAAGATTTTCAAAGTTTTCTCTATATGTTTCTACTGAAAACTACCAACCCCTAGGGCGGGGACAATTTTGACCCCAGGCCCATAATTCATATAACTTTAGTAAAGGACCTATACATGATGCTATGCGCCAAATATGAAAGCTGAGAACTTTCCAGATTCAGAGAAGAAGATTTTCAAAATTTTCACTATTTGTTTCCATTGAAAACTGCCCACCCATGAGGTGGGGACAATTTTTACCCCAGGGCCATAATTAATATAATTTTTGTAGAGGATCTGAACATTACGCTCTGTGCCAAATATGAAAGCTGAGCGCCTTCCAGTTTCGGAGGAGAAGATTTTCAAAGATTTCACTATTTGTTTCTATTGAAAACTGCCCACTCCTGGGGCAGGGCCAATTTTGACCCCAGGGCCATAATTCATATAACTTTTGTAGAGGACTTATACATGATGCTATGCGCCAAATATGAAAGCTGAGAACTTTCCAGATTGAAAGAAGAAGATTTTTAAAGTTTTCACTATTTGTTTCTGATGAAAACTGCCCATCCCTGGGGCGGGGACAATTTTGACCCCAGGGCCATAATTAATATACCATTTGTAGAGGACCTGAACATGATGCTCTGTGCCAAATATGAAAGCTGAGCGCCTTCCAGTTTCGGAGGAGAATATATTCAAAGATTTCATTATTTGTTTCTATTGAAAACTGCCCACCCCTGGGACGGGGCCAATTTTGACCCCAGGGCCATAATTTATACAACTTTTGTAGAGGACTTGAACATGATGCTATGAGCTAAATATGAAAACTGAGAACCTTTTAGTTTCAGGAGAAGATTTTCAAAGTTTTCTCTATATGTTTCTACTGAAAACTACCAACCCCTAGGGCGGTGCCAATTTTGACCCCAGGCCCAAAATTCATATAACTTTAGTAAAGGACCTATACATGATGCTATGCGCCAAATATGAAAGCTGAGAACTTTCCAGATTCAGAGAAGAAGATTTTCAAAATTTTCACTATTTGTTTCCATTGAAAACTGCCCACCCCTGAGGTGGGGACAATTTTGACCCCAGGGCCATAATTAATATAATTTTTGTAGAGGATCTGAACATTATGCTCTGTGCCAAATATGAAAGCTGAGCGCCTTCCAGTTTCGGAGGAAAAGAATTTCAAAGATTTCACTATTTGTTTCTATTGAAAACTGCCCACTCCTGGGGCAGGGCCAATTTTGACCCCAGGGCCATAATTCATATAACTTTTGTAGAGGACTTATACATGATGCTATGCGCCAAATATGAAAGCTGAGAACTTTCCAGATTGAAAGAAGAAGATTTTCAAAGTTTTCACTATTTGTTTCTGATGAAAACTGCCCATCCCTGGGGCGGGGACAATTTTGACCCCAGGGCCATAATTAATATACCATTTGTAGAGGACCTGAACATGATGCTCTGTGCCAAATATGAAAGCTGAGCGCCTTTCAGTTTCGGAGGAGAAGATTTTCAAAGATTTCACTATTTGTTTCTATTGAAAACTGCCCACCCCTAGGGCGGGGCGAATTTTAACCCCAGGGCCATAATTTATATAACTTTTGTAGAGGACCTAAACATGATGCTATGTGCCAAATATGAAAGCTGAGAGCCTTCCAGTTTCAGAGGAGAAGATTTTCAAAGTTTTCACTATATGTTTCTATTGAAAACTGCCCACCCCTGGGGCGGGACCAATTTTGACCCCAGGGCCATAATTTATATAACATTTGTAGAGGACCGGAACATAATATAATGCTCAGTGCCAAATATGAAAGCTGAGAGCCTTCCAGATTCAGAGGAGACTTTCAAAGATTTTACTATTTGTTTCTATTTAAAACTGCCCACCCCTGGGGTGGGGCCAATTTTGACCCAAGGGCCATAATTTATAACTTTTGTAGAGGAACTAAACATGATGCTATGTGCCAAATATGAAAGATGTGAACTTACTGGTATCAAAGGAGAAGATATTCAAAGGTTTACTATATGTTTCTATTGAAAACTGCCCACCCCTGTAGAGGACATGAACATGATACTCTGTGCCAAATATGAAAGCTGAGCGCCTTCCAGCTACAGAGAAGGAAGATTTTCAAAGATTTCACTATTTGATTCTATTGAAAACTGCCCACCCCTGGGGCGGGGCCAATTTTGACCCCAGGGCCATAACTTATATATCATTTGTAGAGGACCTGAACATGATGCTCTCTGCCAAATATGAAAGCTATGAGCCTTCCAGTTTCACAGGAGAAGATTTTCAAAGATTTCACTATTTGTTTCTATTGAAAACTGCCCACCCCTGGGGCGGGGCCAATTTTGACCCCAGGGTCATAATTTATATAACCTTTGTAAAGGACCTGAACATGATGCTATGTGCCAAATATGAAAACAGAACCTTCTGGTTTCAGAGGAAAAGATTTTCAAAGTTTTACTATATGTTTCTATTGAAAACTTCCCACTCCTGCGGCGGGGCCAATTTTGACCCCAGGGGCATAATTTATATAACTTTTGTTATAAATTTCTTCAATACTGTGAACCACAGCAATCAACTCATTACGATACACAAGCATTTTCACAACAGCAGGCCCCGAGGTTATAAAACATTTTGCTTGAGCCTGAGACCATTCTCAAGTAACTGATCAGCCAGTTTCTGAGGCAGCTCAGAATCTGACCAATCAGACACTTGAGAATGATCTCGACTCACAAGTTTTATAACCTTGGGCACAGGTTGCTACTATATGCAGGAGTGAAAGTATGGAGCTTTCTGCAAAACCTTTGTCCTGCATTAAAGCTATTACAGTAGAACTTCGACATCTCTAACTCGGATAACTCGAACTTCATGATAACTCGAACAAAATATTCAGTCCTTCCAAGACTTACAATACAGAATTGCTCCAATAATGTATCTCTACAGATATATCTAGAAACACACGTGACAGCTTAATACAGGTCTAAAGTAATGCTGAAAGCTCCTACAAGAGCTTTCAGCATTACTTTAGACCTGTATTAAGCCTGTGCCTTGAGAAATTTTTCAGATTAGAAATCGGATGTCTCAAACTTCTGTTATCTTGAACTAATTTGTATGGTCCCTTGGAGTTTGAGTTATCGAAGTTCAACTGTATCTAGCTTTTAAACACATTGCAGTTCAATATCATAAAATAACTCAATAAATAACACTGACAAAATGCATAAGCATGCTAACAAATTACTACTATGACCTTAAATTTGATTATACAATATAAGACCTGATACTTATCTACATATCGATTTTTGTCTGGGCCTAAACGTTCAGGGCAGGAAAATATGGCATGAAACTGGCTCATTTCCTATATATTCAGCTGTGAGATTCTCACCAGATTTTCCTGCACTCCAATTCATGAGTTAGACAAAAATTAAAGAGTAAATGGTGATAGGCATATTATTATAAATGCCTGGGTGTTCGTAAATGTAATTTATTGAGTAATTTTGCAAAACTAAGATTTCTACCTTTAACCCATTCCACCATACCATAACAATATGACAACTCTGTAAGTAAAGAACTTTATTAAGCAAGCTTACATAACCCACAATCACCTTGTCAATCACCTTTTGAAATCATTGTGATAGAGCAAATGGTATATTTATCACAATGGTTTCAGAACTACAGTTCTAAAATTTTCCATTTTACTATCAAATGTTCTTTTTCAGTATCGATCCCCGACCGCGACAGACCAAAAAGTCTTTAAAAGTTGGTACTAGTAGCTCCCTAGTACGCTCGGCATAAAAGGGGTAGTTCTAGGACTGGTCGGCCCGGTGTCAGGATAATGTAACTGGGTGGGGTGCCCCTGCCATGTGCCTGCGGCAGGGGTATTCCAGTGAGGCAGCACTATAACTTGTCTCATGCGGGTGCCGTCTGTAAATAACTGAAATACTGTTGGTCAGACGTAAAACCACTCACTCACTTTTTCAGTAGATTTATTCAAAGAAGTAGGGTCTAAAATTCGCCTGAGGGAATGGGTTAAGACTTATTCAAAGTGGTCTTTGTTGCAACATTTTACTAGAATTACAGTACCCTCAATTAAAATAATTATTTTCAGTGGTCTGTGTAGAATTGTTTTATTTCAACCATTTTGTATTAAATACTTAACATGGTTCTCCCTTTAACAAGTAAACTACAGTAAAACCCCGCTAATGCGACCACCAAAAAGGGGCATAATTCTGGGTGGCAGAGGCAGGTGGTAGTTTAATGCAGGACGAAAGTTATGCAGAAAGCTCCTATAGGAGCTTTCTGCATAACTTTCGTCCTGCATTAAGCAACCACCTGCTTTAGACGACATCAGTGGCTGTTTATTAAGTGGTCGCATTAGCGGGGTTTCACTGTATATGATTCAGTACTAAACAGAGAACAAGAGCTGCATCTGATTTTGTGCTTGTCCAGCTAAATTAAAATAAAAATGAAACAAATAAAGGCCCATAACTCTAAATTTTTGACATCAAGAGTTATGATTCTTATATAGGGGCTTTCCCGTCAATGAGATCTACTAACCTATGAAGTTTCGTGTTGATACCTTCTATACTTTTCGAGTAATGAGCTACATTAAAGTTTTTGCACGCTGACAACAACGCCAACACCAACGACAATGCCTACGACCCAGTGATCACAAAAGCTCGACTTTTCTTCGAAACAGAGGAGCTAAAAATGTACATGATAACAGACCTGCCATGTTAACAATATCAATACCTCTGATACATGATAACAACCAATAGGAGAAGTAAAGGCATATTCAACGTCCATATTGTGATGAACTGTCATGAATAAATATACATGTATAACAAACTATCAACATCCAAGAGGCATTGTTTCACCAAGAGCTACGTATTTTTTTCTGGAATTTCTTTTTACAAAACCACTATCTTCATCAGCTGATGATAGTTAAAAGTAAACACTGTACCTCTAGGTCAATGGAACATATACAATCTTGAATGAATACAAAGTTAGAAACAACATATTTGGTCATGTTAGAATAAATTGGAGAAATATCCATATGCTAGTGCTTCAAATTGGTCGGTTTTCTTTTAAACCCTTTACTGCATTAAGGCTTTTCTATTATGCCTTTGCAAACAGAGTAGACACAGATAAGGAGCCTATAGGAGCCGTCTGATCAGGGTCTTCTCTGTTTGCTTATGATATAATACAGATTTGGTTCTACAGTTTCTGTCTGTCAGAGCCAAAATGTCCTGTGTTAATACGCCATTATAAAAATTAATCTAATTCATATTAATGCTGTCATTTTCTCTTGTATGAATATTCATGGAGTAAAGGGTTAATATACAAACCTAGGGAGATAAGATACATAAATCAAAAGAGTTTTAACCCTTTACCTGATGAATATTCATGTAGGAAATAATGATGTCATGAATACTAATAAGATTATTTTGTATAATGGCATATGAACACAGGACATTTTGGCTCATGCAGAAGCTGTAGAATCAGATCTATTCTACACCATAAGCAAGCAGAGCGGACCCTGATCTGATGGCTCCTATAGGAGCCATCTGATCTGGGCCTATTCTGTCTGCAGATGCGCGAGAATGTGCTTACATAAGGGAAAGGGTTAAGAATAGCTCTTTCATTTCTCCACCAAACCTCTTCAAGACAATTCTAGAGGGGTCATAACATAGGGTTTGGTGGAGAAATGATGACTGTAGTATTTGAATACACACCTTTATCAGTAGCTCTGATACATAATCTGAATGCAAACACTGTTAAACCATTCCTCCATGAATATTCATGTAAAAAGTAATGACGTCATGAATATCAATTAATAGATTAATTTGCTACAATAGCACATGGACACAGTAATTTTGGCCATGGCAGAAACTGTAGAATCATATCTTTATCATAGCATAAGCACACAGAGCAAGAGGGCCATGATGGCCCTGATATCGCTTACCTGACAATCAGAGGAGAAGATTTTCAAAGTTTTCACTATGTTTCTAACAAACTGGCCACCCCTGGGGCAGGGCTTCATTTGAATCCATTTGAACCATGTGCCAAATATGAAATCTAAGAACATTCCAGTTTCAGTATCAAAGTGATCACTATATGTTTCTATTGAAAACTTGACATCCCCAGGGCGGGGCCAATTTTGACTCCAGGGGCACACTTTATACACTTTTGTAGAGGACCTATAGGTGAGGCTATGTGCCAAAGATGAAAGCTGAGATCCCTGTAGATTCAGAGGAGAAGATTTTTCAAGGTTCAAATTGTTGACGACGCACAACACACAACAATTGCCGACGGACATCATGCGATCACAAAAGCTCACCCTAAGCACTTTGTTCTCCCTGGTGAGTTAAGAAGTCAACAGACCAACAGACCGACCGCCAAGGTGACTCCTATATACCCACCAAACTTACTTTGTGAGGGTATAATTAACATTCATAATGTCATTATTTCTTACATGAATATTCATGGAGTAAATGGTTAAACAGATAGAATGTAATGACTACATAGTGTGGTTTTAGGCTGTTGTTTGCTTCAATTCAAACCATACAGTGATACTGCATTACAAAACCATGACGCTATTCAAATGAAAGCTATCAAATGCATTCAATAAATATCACATTTTCATCACTCACTGTGTTGAATAACTAAACTGTCTATTGTATAATTGAATTCCTACACATTCACATATCATTATCTATGGCCAAACTTCTCCTTCTTCTTTGCTTCTAATTCTTTCAAAGCATTGATAACAGCTGCCCTGAAAAGATAGAAAAAAAGGTCAGGTTAGGTGACCTAATATATACAGGGTAAATACAACAATAAATAAACAAGAGGGCCATGATGGCCCTTAATCGCTCATCTGGTTTTAACAGATTTATGTATACAATGAATTCCATGTAATCTGGGGCAGGCCATTTTTGTAATAATTTAAACAATCTTGGTAAAGAACCATTAACCCTTTCCTCCATAAATACGCCTTTCTACTTCTTGAAACCATTGTGATAAATAGAGCATTTGCTCCATAGGAACAAATGCTCTATTTATCACAATGGTTTCAAAACTATACAATTCTAAAATTGTCCTTTTCTTTAGTAAATGCTCCTTTTCGGCAGATTTATTCAAAGAGGTTTTGATCTAAAAATAGCTCATGAGGGAATGGGTTAACCCTTTCCTGTTCTATGTTTATTCCAAATTTCCATACCTACTGAATATTCATGAGCAAAATAGTTATAATGAAATACGGAAGGTGGAACATTGTAGCCATTTTAGAAAGTAAAGAAACAGATCTATCGAATACCAATAGCAAACAGAGCGGACCCTGATCAGACGGCTCCTCTAGGAGCCGTCTGATCTGGGTCTGCTCTGTTTGCAAACACATGAAAACACGTTTATATGAGGGAAATGGTTAAAGGATGCTACATAACAAATATCAAAGGTCTTGGCCTTACAGAAGATTTTAAAAGATTTTTCTATGAAAAAGAGGGCCATTGGCCCACTATATCGCCCTTATTATAGAGTTGCAGTGATATATTGAGTCAAAAATGTTAGTTTTTCAGCAGACAAAATTGTTGACGACACACGTCACATGACGATGGAGAAAGCACCCTCACAATATTGTTCAGCTGCAAATTATCTCCCTTGATAGATAAACAAATGATGGTATACCAAATGATAAGTAAGTCCTTTAAGTTGGATTACTCAGTTATTTCTCCCTTATTTCAACGAGATGTTGTGGTTATTTGATTTGAAATGTAAAGAAAGGTAATTTTCCTTAAACTCTAAACATTAATAATTCAATAGAGTTATAACTTATAGTCCAAGAAAGTATATAACAAATGCAATAATCATTTGATTGTTCTAATATGAGATATTTAAAGCCTGATGTGCTGTTGTGGTGCAAAGAAATCAAAGTTAAAATCAGAGAAAACCAACTAGTAGGACCAAGACTTTTTCAATGTTTTGGGGAGAGTATTCAAGGGAGATTACTGACAGGATACCATTTTTATAACTTGTATATAGGATAACTTGATACAGGATACCATTTTTATATCAACTTGTATCACCTATAAGTAGGTTAACCCTTTAAAAGCTGAATTTTTAAACAGACAATTCCAAAATTCAACCAGGTCGATCTCACTGTGAATATTCAGGGATTTTTTTTTAAAGAAAAGTGTAATGTGACAAACAGTGCAGATCCTGATGAGAGCTCCTCTAGGAGCCCTATCATCTGAGTCAACACTGTTTGCAATGGAAATTTTCCTGCCAAATATACTGGCTACATATTTTCTCATAATAAACAAAATTAATGTGAGCCAAACAAAAATTTTTTGTGTATTTTCTCAATTTTTTACCTGTTATTTATGTCATGTGATAAATAGAATCTTTATTTTTTTGTTCATCTTGTTTTGGAAAATGTTATTGTGTTGACCAATGTTTGTGCTGAAATATATTATCCCTTTACTCCTGAACCCTTTCACTAATATAACCGCATTTTCAAGCATTTGCAAACAGAGTTGACCCAGATCAGACTTCCTATAGGATCAGTCTGATCAGGATCTACTCTGTTTGCTAATAGAATTTGATAGATCTGTTTCTTTACTTTCTAAAATGTCTACAATGTTCCACCTTCCATATTTCATTATAACTGTTTTGTCCATGAATATTCAGTAGGTATCGAAATATGTAATAAACACAGACCAGGGAAAGGGTTAAGCACGTCTTTCTATGCTTTTACAGAGTAGACACCAATCAGACTGACTGTGTCACAGTAGCTGTCTGATCTCACGTCTTTCTTTGCAAAGGCATGAAAAGCTTTCATATGAAGGAAAAGAAAAATACAAGAAAGTGATATACTTACTTCTCTGCCTCTCGCTTTGATCTCCTACAAAAAAAGAAAAACAAGACATTTATAAGTAGATCTGTGTCCATATTAACGGATGCAATATTGTCTCTAAATCAAGCACATTATTAGGAGAAAAAGTTACAAAGTTCTTAAGCTTAGGCAAACATGATCACCACAAAAATTCACTTCTTTTTAACCATCTTCACATGAAGATTGCTTATGTGTTAAAGTTTGAATCAAATCAGAGTGGTGTCTGAAGAGTTGGACACAAGCTAAAAATCTGACCAATCACTGAATCAGATGTTTGAGAATGACCTCAGACTAAAGCAGCAAGTTTTATAATCTCCAACTCTGACGAACACATGACTGAATTTCAGTCCTATCAGAAAAGAAAGCAAAGTACACATTACAAAATACCATTATTCCTTATCCTGCCATAAAAAATTATGCCTGGTCAAACTCTGATCGGCTACAAAATTCTGATTTTTTCAGGCTAATGAGTTAATGACCGAGCGTCAAACTGCCTGGATGTAGATGAGACACTGGGTAGCTGTTATCAAATACAAGTCAAAAGTTTGGTGCAAAACTATTGTAACTCCGTCACAAAGTGACAAGGAGGAGTTACAATATTTTGCACCAAGCCCTCGAAGTCAGGTTGCCCTAAGCAGAATAAGATTTTAACCCTTTCCCTCATAGGCTATTTTTAGACCCAACCTCTTTGAATAAATCTACCAAAAAGGAGCATTTACTTGAGAAAAGGAAAATGTTAGAATTGTGTAGTATTGAACCATGTTCTATTTATCAGAATGGTTTCAAGAAGTCACCATTACAGAGGCGTAGAATGGTGTATTTATGGAGGAAAGGGTTAACCCTTTACTCCATGAAAATTCATGTAAGAAATAATAACAAATTGAGTACTGTAAAACAGGTTTTATTAGCGACAATATATATTTCGCGCTAATTTGCGAATGCGTTGCCCCGCGAATTCAATATTTTCGCTAATAAATCAGAAACAAGTATACAATGGAGTAACGTCCATTTTTGTACAATTACGGACTTTTGAAACAGGTTTGACTCTATGTGTTTGTGAAAAACAGTTCACTCATTTTGACTATTGAATACCGGCTTATGCCAAGCAGCGTTTAACAGATCAACACGTATACACAAACTTGTCAATTTGTTTTCACACGTTTACCATCCAAGTTTCAATAGAGGCAGTGATTTAACCTTTAGTCTCATAATGGACAAATCGTAATAACCATTTCTTTTGCAGACAGTTTCGATCTAAATAAGACCCCAAAGTAATAAATGAGTAGTAACTTTGTGGCTTACATTTCCACCGTTTCATCAGTAGACCGGTGTGTCACACTGTGCCATACATCCAAGTTCTCAAAACAATTACAAAATTGAATACTGGTAAATACAGGCCTTAACGCATGCTATAAATTATCGATTGATAACCCCTAAATTGCCAACGGCAATTACATACATTCGGCAGAAATTTATTCTTTGCCCTTTTTACAGCGTTCGGCAGAGTTTTATACAACTCTATTTCCGTTATGTTAATTTAGCGAGATGACGCCGTAGCGAAATCATCGTGACGCGAATTAATACAAAATCACAGTTACGCGAAATAATCATGACGCGAATATAACCTGTTTTACAGTATTTATTAGTTAATTTATAATAATAACCACATGAGAATCAGAAGTTTTGGCCATGTCAGAAACTGAAGAATCACACCTATATCATTTCATTAGCAAAGAGAGCAGACCTTGATCCTACAGGAGCTGTCTGATCTGGGTACTCCCTGTTTGCAAAGGTGCAGAAAGGCGTTTTTATGGAGTAAAATGAGGTCAAGATAAAATGCATGAAACATTTTCAAGAATAACTCCTTTATTTCTAACTCCTGTATAACTTCGAGACAATTTTAACCCTTTCCCTCATATAAACGTGTTTTCACGCATTTGCAAACAGAGTAGACCCAGATAAGACGGCTCCTAGAGGAGCCGTCTGATCAGGGTCCACTCTGTTTGCTAATAGAATTTTCAAAGATCTATGTCTTTACTTTCTAAAATGGCTACAAAGTTCCACCTTCCATATTTCATTTTAGCTATTTTGTCTATGAATAATCAGTAGGTATTGAAATTCGTAATAAACATAGAACAGGGAAAGGGTTAACGAGTGGTCACCAGAGCTCCAGATAAGACGTGTAAATTAAAACATGTTCAACAATAACTCCTTTATTTCTCCACCAAACCCTATACTGTGACCACTCTTTAGAACTGTCTCGCAGAGACGATTCTAAAGAGTGGTCACAGTATAGGGTTTGGTGGAGAAATGACTATTTTAGTATTTGGGTACGCACCCATATCTGTAGCTCTAGGTCACCACATAGTTTGGTGGAAAAACGATGATTTTAGTCTCTGAGTATGCACTTTTAGCTTTTGCTTTGGTAAAGGGTAGGTACATGTATATATTTTTTCTCCATATATATACGCCTTTCTATGCCTTTGCAAACAGAGTAGACCCAGATCAGACAGCTCATATAGGAGCTGTCTGTCAGATCAGGGTCTGCTCTGTTTGCTTATCAAGTTATGGTATAACATAAACCTGATTCTACAGTTCTGTCATGGCCTAAAATTCCTGTGTCCATGTGCTATTATAAATAATAAAATTATTATTCATGACATGATTATTTTTTACTTGAGTATTCATGGACGAAAGGGATAAGCAGGCAATGACCTTATTTATCATGCAGCGTCACGAAATACAGTCACTTCCTACTAGCATAATATTTTCCACGTCGACGCTGTATTTTGTGAGGTATAGTGCATGTGTACTGACCCCACTGGAATGCAAGTTTTGTTCAGCCAATAGGAGGAAAACAGAAGGACGAAAAAGGCATTATTAAACATAAACATCAAATAACATATATGCTCACCTTTGTCTCAACTATTTGTCCATATAAAAGGATTAAATCAAGTTTGTTTATGTTGTAGAAGTCGATGACGTCACTGCATGCCAACATGACGTCACGTAATACGTACTTGCATGTATTTTCATTCAGGGGATGAAACCGCTTTAGCAATCTTTCTTTTTCTTCATTTTCTCCTTTTTTTCTTGGAGTTGCATGATAAAAGAATTACTATGCTAGTAGTTTGGAAGTTCAGCTGTATTTTGGCTCGTCAGAAAAGTAGTTAAATGCTCGCCAAGGTTCGCATTTAACAACTTTTCTAACTCACCAAAATACAGCTGAACTTCCAAACTACTAGCATAGTAATTCTTATAAACTTGTACATTATACTACTTACAGTTGGGTGGTGGAATAAAGTCCTCCAAAGTTTATTGCCAGAGCCAATGCTATCAGTCCAACAATCATAAGCTGTATCTGTTTCTTAGAGAATGGGCTCTTAATGTTGCCATCATTCTCGTACTGGCTTCGCCCCTGCCACTGTTCATTCTCTGCCTCAAACTGCCACTGATTCTTCCCACTCTTGTAATATTTCTTCCATTTTTCCCTCTCAGCTGCAACCCTGTAAAGCGTATGCACCAATACCATATACAGTTAGCGACTATTGTATTAACCTTAAATATTCAAACACCCAATCTTCCCTAGTCAATGCTTAACCCTTCACTTGCTATTCACATCAATATACCTACCTGTAAATAGTGAAGACCCAGATGAGACAGCTCCTGCAGGACTGTCTCATCAGGGTCTGCACTATTTACAAGTTGATTGTGCAACCAGTGCACTCCACAGCAGTGATTGCACAGCGAAATACTTGTACACAGTGAAGATATATGTAATTATACAACAGGGCATGGGTAAAGAGGAGACATGTATTTTAAAATTCAGCAAGAGAAGGGTTAATCCTTTCCTTCACATAAATGCATTTTCACATATTTGCAAACAGAGTAGACCCAGATCAGATGGCTCCTATAGGAGCCATCTGATCAGGGTCTGCACTGTGGGCTTTTAAATTATTGGATTTTATTCAACAGCTTTGGTCAAAGCAAAAATATTCAATAAAAAGTTTACAATATAAATATTCAGTAGGTATTGGAATTTGGACTACGGTATATATAGAACAAGGAAAGGGTTAACCCTTTCCATATTCTGTTTTTATTCCAAAATTCAATAGCTACTGCTTATTCACAAACAAAATCGTTATAATGAAATATGGAAAGTGGAACATTATGGCTAATTTAGAAACAGATCCTCAGCTGTCATGCTTACCACATGTACCAATAATTCATCAAATATGTCGTTTAAAGAAATTGTTTGTTAAAAACTATTTTAGCTCTTGTGATCTACTTTTACCAATTTGAAAGAGATAATATAGCTCCATATTCACAAAAAAAAAGAAAATCAGGATCAGTCTCAGGATCATTGAGCTTTAGTTTCGGTCTCACTTGAGTCAGATCAACAAAATGGTGATCATTGAGCACAAGTGGATCAAGAATCTTAGAGGCAAAAATCGGTCTCAAGCTCACATTAGTTTGTCAATAATAAAGCAACTTCAGTGAAATAACTTGTCAATATAAATAGGAATATCCAGATATCATGAATCACGGATGAGGACCGAACCAGACTAAATCTAGCAAGTGATTTCAATCTATCTCCAAATAAACATCAGTCTAATGGAATGAGGTCCTCTTGATAGTGAAAACACTTTCACAGCAGTTCAATTTGGCCATTTTTTAAATGAACTGAATATTATGGGATAAATCTATTTCATTCTGAACCTCCTTATTTTCAAGATAACGAATCAGTAAAATCGAGCTCAAATTGAGACTGATCTTAGGATAAGGTTCAAGACAGATTTTCTGTGAACACCAAACTTTGAAAATCAGAAATCCATCTTGAGATGAGCCAGGGTCCATGCTTATAAAACGTTTAGTTGAGTCTGAGAACGTTCTCAAGCATTTGATTGGTCAGATTTGAGGCTTTGGCTCAAATCTGACCAATCAAAAGCTTGAGAACTCAAATCTGACCAATCAAAAGCTTGAGAACGAAACTCAGACTCAACTAAAAGCTTTATAAGCATGGACCCAGATTTTTTTATCCTGCACTTGAATATTAATTTCAGGAAGTTTTGTGATGATATGACCTGCACAACATTCCTTTGCAATGTGGTGGGAATCCATTTCTAGTTTTTGAAAGGATATCATTTAAAGAACTGTTCAATAAAATCTATTTTCAGCTCCTGGAACCTACTTGTGCAGCTGACTGGAATGATTTAACCCTTTCCCTGTTCTATGTTTATTTCAAATTTCAATACCTACTGAATATTCATTGACAAAATATTTATTTATTGAAATACGGAAGCTGGGAACATTATAGTCATTCTAGAAAGTATAGAAAAAGACTATCAAATTCATTAGCAAACAGAGCAGACCCTGATCAGACGGCTCCTATAGGAGCCGTCTGATCTGGGTCTACTCTGTTTGCAGATGCGTGAAAACACGTTTATATGAGGGAAAGGGTTAAACAACTCTGATAAAGCATCACCTGCGGACCACTCATGTGAAATTTGGTGACAATCCAGTCTGTGATATTATTTAACCCATTCCCTCATAAGCTACTTTTAGATCCAACTACTATGAATAAATCTACCGAACAGGAGCATTAACTAGAGAAAAGGAAATTTTTTAGAATTTTGTAGTTTGAAACCAGTGTGATAAATAGAGCATTTGCTCCTAGAGGAGCCATCTGATCAGGGTCTGCTCTGTTTGCTAATAGAATTTGATAGCTCTGTTTCTTTACTTTCTAAAATGTCTACAATGTTTCACCTTCCATATTTCTTTATACATGTATCTATTTTTTAATGAATATTCAGTATGTATTGAAATTTGGCCTAAATACAGAACAGGGAAAGGGTTAAATGTAGAACAGCATCAGACATTGAAATATAAATGTGGCAGCTTATCTGGCTTAACACTGTTTGCAAACCCTAACCCTTTATTCCATGAATATTCATGTAGGAAATAATGATATCATGAAAATTAATTAGATTAATTGTCATAATTGTATCTATATTATTTCATATTAAAGCATTAAGCAGCAGTCTGATCTGGGTCTACTCTGTTTACAAAGGCATAGAAAGGCGCATTTATGGAGTAAAGCATTACGGTTAATTTTCACATTTGCAGTCTTACCTTTCTTCCACATTCTCTGAATATCTGCCATAGTATTCATGTTCTTGAAACGCAGTTTGTGACCGCACTTCTTCCTCCTCAAGCATATCATCATAATCATTGCGACTTGACTCCTTGCTCAATACCGAATAAGCATCACTGACTTCTATAAATTTATCTTTAGAAGTAGGGTCCTCTTTGTTCAGATCTGGGTGGAACTGAAAATGATACACAATGTATTTGTAAAATGAGACCATGAGACTATAGCAGAAACTGTAGAATCATATTTATATTATTTCATAGGCAAACAGAACAGTCTTTCTGGGTAATCTGTATTTGCCAAGGCAAAAAAAGTAACTTGTATCTTATAAGGAGTTTAGTGTATATCAGAAAATCTGAAGTTTGAGCACCTATGCCAAATTTTGCATTACCTTCTTTGATTTGTCCAAGAAGGCTTCCTGAATCTCTGCAGGAGTTGCATCCTCTGACACTCCCAACACTTCATAGTGCGTCTTCTTGGTCTTCTGGCTGTAGCATCTCAACCTGATAACAGATCACATACCCTCAAAGTATTGAAGGATATCTATGGGGCTTCGGACAAAACAAACAATGCACACAGAAAAATAAATGTGCTGTCCCAGTGGTCCAGATACATGTAAGACAAACTATGCACACTGCATTAGAATTGTACTGTCACAGAGGTCTAGATCAGACGTATAAATTAGAACATTTTCAAGTCACTTCTTTATTTCTCCTCCAAACCCTATGTTGTGACCACTCTTTAAAATCGTCTCAAAGAGACGATTCTAAAGAATGGTCACAACATAGAGTTTGGTGGAGAAATGACGATTTAAGTATTTGTATGCACCTTTTCTGTTGTGCTGCTTTCCAATAACCGTTTGTCACTTTTCGAGTCAATTATATCAATATAATACATGTGCCAGTGCCACTACAAACATAGAAGGCCCTGACCAGCAACAGCACTGGTAATACATTGTCTGAAAAATGTCTACATTCAGTTGTACAGATAATATGTGTAAGTGAAACCATTCCTCTGAAAGAGGCCATTCTAAGAATAGTCACAACACATATAGGGTTTGGTGGAGATGATTTTAGTATTTGAAATACAAATGTACATGTACATCCTTTATCAATGTATAAATTATTTGTAACATCATAGTGCCCTTTTTCCTACAGTCAAAGTTCTTTTAACCCTTTACTTCATAAATCCACCTTTGCAAACAGAGTAGATGCAGATCAGACAGATGGCTCCTATGGTAGCTGTCTGATCAGGCTCTGCTCTGTGCTCTGTTTGCTTATAAAAAATATAACTAGAACTATCACTAAAGGTGATGAATACCCCCACATGGCAGCTTTGATTGTGAATCCAAGTTTGTGACACCAACTATCCATGTAACAGGACTAAAACACATAAATACTCAAAGTTAAAGGAGAGATAATTCTGTAATGCTTGCAAAAAACATATGAAAACTTTAAAAATGAAGGAGGATTTGTGACACGAAATCCCCATGTTTCATGCCAAAATGAAAATGTTCGCGCTGGTCCGATTTTGCAGAATGACACTGGTTCTTTTTCCATTTCAAGGCCAGGTATTAAGTTCAAGGTCACAGAGACCTGAATATCTACTACCCAATATGTATTGCCACAACAGGTTTGGTTATGCTAGATAATAAAGTATAGGATATTATGCTCCGGACAAGACCTGAAATTTGTGTCTTGCACATCTACTACTCCTGAGTAACATTTATGCCAAGTATCAGGTAAATCAGGTTGAAAGTGAAGGAGGAGTTCGCCGTACAAGATTTTGCTTGCCAATTTTAAGACCAATTTCAAGGCAAAAGGTCAAGGTCACAGAGATTTGAAATTTGTGTCTTGCACATCTACTACTCCTGAGTAACATTTATGCCAAGTATCAAGTGAATCAGGTTGAAAGTGAAGGAGGAGTTCAAAGAACAAGATTTTGCCTGCCAATTTCAAGACCAATTTCAAGGACAAAGGTCAAGGTCAAGGTCACAGAGACCTGAAATTTGTGTCTTGCACATATACTACTCCTGAGTAACATTTATGCCAAGTATCAAGTGAATCAGGTTGAAATTGAAGGAGGAGTTCAAAGTACAAGATTTTGCCTGCCAAATTCAAGACCAATTTCAAGGACAAAGGTCAAGGTCAAGGTCACAGAGACCTGAAATTTGTGTCTTGCACATCTACTACTCCTGAGTAACATTTATGCCAAGTATCAAGTAAATCAGGTTGAAAGTGAAGGAGGAGTTCGCCGTACAAGATTTTGCCTGCCACTTTTAAGACCAATTTCAAGGCCAAAGGTCAAGGTCACAGATATTTGAAATGTGTGTCTTGCACATCTACTACTCCTGAGTAACATTTATGCCAAGTATCAAGTGAATCAGGTTGAAAGTGGAGGAGTTCAAAGTACAAGATTTTGCCTGCCAATTTCAAGACCAATTTCAAGGACAAAGGTCAAGGTCAAGGTCACAGAGACCTAAAATGTGTGTGTCTTGCACATATACTACTCCTGAGTAACATTTATGCCAAGTATCAAGTGAATCAGGTTGAAATTGAAGGAGGAGTTCAAAGTACAAGATTTTGCCTGCCAATTTCAAGACCAATTTCAAGGCCAAAGGTCAAGGTCAAGGTCACACAGAGACCTGAAATTTGTGTCTTGCACATCTACTACTCCTGAGTAACATTTATGCCAAGTATCAAGTGAATCAGGTTGAAAGTGAAGGAGGAGTTCAAAGTACAAGATTTTGCCTGCCAATTTCAAGACCAATTGCAAGGCCAAAGGTCAATGTCACAGAGACCTGAAATGTGTGTCTTACACATCTACTACTCCTGAATAACATTTATGCCAAGTATCAAGTGAATCAGGTTGAAAGTGAAGGAGGAGTTCAAAGTACAAGATTTTGCCTGCCAAATTCAAGACCAATTTCAAGGCCAAAGGTCAAGGTCAAGGTCACAGAGACCTGAAATTTGTGTCTTGCACATCTACTGCACCTGAGTAACATTTATGCCAAGTATCAAATGAATCAGGTTGAAACTGAAGGAGGAGTTGAAAGTACAGGATTTTGCGGACAGACCAACGACCGCTTAGTTCCAGATTTCATTTGCCATGTTAATCAATGGTCATGATGTCATTTTTTCCTATATGAATATTCATGGAGTACAGGGTTAAGCAAGAGGAAGCCAATGCTCATCTGTTTTTGTGAAAATCAATTACCCCCATGTGATGTACCAAATGTGTGAAATTTGAAAGAAAAACTGTGTAGGTATTGAAACTCATTTAACCCATTTCCTCATATTGACGACTTTTGACGACTCTGTGAAGGTCACTTTGTGAAACCGTTGTGATAATTAAGTCACTTTGTGAAACCACTGAGATAAATAGAGCATTTGCTCCTATAGTACATGTAGCAAATGCTCTATTTATCACAATGGTTTCAAACTACAAAATTATAAAAGTTTCCTTTTCTCTAGTTCATGCTCCTTTTCAGTAGATCTATTCAAAGAGGTTGTATCTAAAAATAGCCTATGAGGTAATGGGTTAAAGTATTTAAAGTATACTTCTTGGCTCTAACACATTTATATAACTCATTCTCAGCAACAACACTTGATGTAAACAGGTAGAGCTTGTGGGTTGATTCTGTATTTACCTCAAAATAGATATATGACTAACTTACCTCTGTATTGGACCAAAATTGTTCATTCGAAGAAAACGACAAACTGACCATGTTCTCATAAACATTATGACTTCTGATGAGGAACCAGTTTCTGTACTACTGATCTACAAAGATTAAACATACAGAAAAAAGGTAAAGTAAAGTAGAACTAACAATCTCAGGGGATCTAATTGTAACCTTTTAATTACATAACCGAACGTTTTCTACCTACAACTTCGGTCTTCGTCAGGGATTAAACATTTCATGAATACCCATAGTTAGAAATACTGTAAAATCATTATCGATCTTTAAGGCAGGTGGTAGCTTAATGCAAGGTGAAATGATACAGAAAGCTCCTCAAGGAGCTTTCTGTATGACTTTAACCATGCATTAAGCAACCACCTGCCTAAAATATTCTAAATTCTTCAAAACAAAAAATTCGAATAATCGAGATTTTACTGTATCATCTATGCAGCCCTTTCACAGCTACTTCTACTTCTAGATTGTCAACATCCATGGTAGCAACTGTCAAAAAACTAACACGATGTCTTAACCCTTCTCCTATTGCATATTCATGTTAGAAATAATGACATCATGAATATTTATTAGCTGAATATTTATAAGGGCATATATACACAGGAAATTTTGGTATTGTTAGAAAAAAAGTAGAGTCTCATCCATGATAAATTCATTATGCTTACTTTACATTTGCCATGTGATGAGTTCATGTTTCCCTTAGACTCATTGTAAGATAATTTCCGCCCTGTCTCGATATGGAGGCAGACGGTCGCCATACTAGTTTCGCACGGACTCCGTGGCGCCACAACCTCTTTGACTTGTCATAAAAAAAGTTATACAAATTTTCAAAACTCAAACCGCAGCCAGTAAACACGTCGTTAAGAGCATTGTACAATCTCCCCACTGGCATCATTCGGAGGCTGCACGAGGATCGTCCACAAATTTGGTGAAAAAATATCGTACAGTGATCGTAGTGTCATCACAAGGTTGCCACTCGGTGTCCATGCAATACCCATGAAATCAAATGTACATCTCACGGTCATCCTGCTGTGCGACGATTTTGAGATTTCAGGTGGGTTCATATTTATTTGACATAAATTTCCCAAATTAATAGTTTATCAAGCCATAGTCAACCTTGCAGAGACTGTGCAAAGGCTGCAAGGAGATTGCATGATCTTTGTACGGTTGCTTCTCTATCATCGTATGGATAAGCTCTGATTAGTTTACACAAATTATCATATGATGATCATATACAATGTCAACAAAAACATGAAAGCCCGTAGACTTCTACAAAGCAAATAAATATCGTAGGAAAATCGTATGGCCTCTGTGGCAAATGTAAGGCATAAGCAAACAGAGCAGACCATGATCAGATGGCTCCTACAGAACTCTGTTTGCAAGGTCGCGAAAAAAGTGTTTTTAGGAGGGAAAGGGTACCAGCTAACTGATGAGACTAAAATTGAAGGATATAGCCCAGGTCCCAATGGTACCAGTATATTTAAATGAAATCAACATGCATACATGTACATCTTCACTTGTCTCTATTCTTTCAATGAGTCTCAAGTACCAGGTTATTTCTCTTTTTATTACTAATTCTGAAGAATGTCAAAATAAAGAGACAAATTGAATGAAGTTAGGGAACTAACTCGATGAAACTGCGGTGCAATGGTAAAAACTGTCATAACTTATATTAGCACTGGTTTCATTGTACATTTTCACATAGGCTCAAAGTCACAGGCATCCGGCTCATAAAATATATTTTTTAATATAGAAAATACGAAATTTCAGCCTTGTCTCAATTAAAAGGACCCAAACTTTTTTTTTGGCTCCAAATGTTACAAAACATCAATTTAGGAACAATTTAACTTACTTTAGATATCTTTCATGAGCCTGACACCTATGCTCAAAGTCACACTTGATATATTATTATATAAGTCAAACGTTTTTCGCCACCACAGAAAAACTAACTAACAGCGAAATAAAGTATCTTATCACGAGTTATTGTGAGGACACTTAAAACTCAACATTTCTCCAAAGGTCACAGTGAGACTCTAGATCATGTTTTCATTTACAAGGTTTTAATCAATCAATTTTATAAAAAAAACAGAATTTCAAGGTAGAATAGCAGAAGTTACTAGTGCCTGAGCAGTGATAATTTAGTGACAAAGTAAACAATTGGCAGGTGGCAAGATTTATATTTACACCGGTATCATGAGGCCACTGGCATCATGGGGGCAGTCTGGTCGTTTCGGACCCAATCCGTTTCGGTCTTGGTCATTTCGGCCATATTATGAAATTTGCATTCAAAGGTATATAAATGGCATTTGTGATATGATTGAACGGATTGCGCAGAATTAATAAAGACAATGTCATCCACCAGCAACAGGCTAAAGGCGAACATATAACAACAACCTATGTCAGACATAGGTTGTTGTTATATGTTCGCCTTTAGCCTGTTGCTGGTGGATGAATTATTATGTTTGCAAGCACTTTGGATCCAGATGAGATGTTGATTAACTCAGTTTCTCATCAAGATTCAAACTGTTTGGTACCCTGCTTGCATGTTGGGAGACATATAGCTTGCATTGTGAAAATATAGCGGGTGAAAATTGGTGTAAAAAATAATTTGCTCAGCAAGCTAAAACTTTCAATCAAGAATGTGCATCCATAATTAAAAATAATCCGATCATACATGTCATTATTGGGTGATGCATGAATACAGAAATAACTAATTAAGTATTAAGTACATAAACATCTCATTGATGGCACTACTTAATGCAAACAGGTACTATTTGCTTTTATTTGCTTTTTGATTAATGGTTAATTGGTTATTATTACATCATTCAATATTCCATTTTCTGAAATAGAGAACAAATTTTGCTTTAAATAAAATTTGATGTCTATTGCTGCTATATTCCACATATTCCTTGGTCATTTCGGTCCCAATTGTGGCTGAAACTACCAAAGCCGAAATGACTATGGCTGAAATGGATTGGGTCCAAAACGACCCGGGACCATCATGGGGTGGTACTGTATGAAAACTTTTCAATACCTGTCTTTGGTTAATATATAAATGTTTATATGTTTCTGTCAATACACATCTTTACAAAAAAAAGCTTGACTTATCAAGAAATACTTTTATAGAACCTTGTTTCTGAAGCATAGTCTGTGGAGGGTAGACAAAATAAATTCTGGGTAGACAGCTGAGCTCACTGAGTTTTTATATGGGGTCGAACTGACAAGGTCCGAAACTCCTTGCACTTTAAAAATCAGCACACTTCGAATATAAATTTACACAATGCTATGTAAATGTCCATTATGGAATTATGTAAGTGTATTCAAATGTGTGTATCTGTAATAATGTCTGGGTGGCACGAATGAGCTAATAGTAATACAGTGTTAGCGACTGCTCGGTTTACGTAACAGTTAACTTCGTTGATGTTCTAGTCCTTCAGAACCCGGTCCCTATTGTTTGCCGTGGAAAGTTTGTGAACACTCGGAACAAAATAGCAGTTCTTTGTTAATTTCTTAACTTAAATCCCATTACCTGACAATTTACACGCGTAGACCTGTGTATCTATTTTTAATTCGACCGTCCTTGTGATCGTGTCCGAAACTGCAGTCACGTTCTAGGCAACACTAAATTAAGAGTCATTTGGCAAATGCGGTTCTTTTCAGGACAAACATGTACAGTACATTGTTTATTTTGTTAGAACGGCAGGTGCGGATACAGGATTTCAGTTCGGGGGAGGGGGGGGGGGGGTTAGACTTTTTATTGGAGGGGTGGGGCGTAGAAATGTAAATAGTGTGTTTGTAATATGTGAAAAAGAGCTTAATTGGGTGAGGGAAATAAAACACTCCTATTAGATCATTCTTTTATTAATTTTTAGTAGATACAACGACCACTAAATTACATAAATTATTTTGTGTTTAAAGCAGGTGGCTGCTTAAAGCAAGGTGAGAGTAAAATACTACAACAGAACGTCCTATACATGTTGAAAAAGAGCTTAATTGGGTGAGGGAAATAAAACACTCCTATTAGATCATTCTTTTATTAATTTTTAGTAGATACAACGACCACTAAATTACATAATTTATTTTGTGTTTAAAGCAGGTGGCTGCTTAAAGCAAGGTGAAATTCTATAGGAGCGTTCTGTTTTACTTTCACACTTTCACATTGCTTTAAGCAGCTACCTGCTCTAAATACCAACTAATTAACACAATTTAGCGGTCGTTATAGAGAGGTTTTACTGTATATTGATCTAAAATATTACTAAAAAAATGTTTGGGCAATTTAGGGGGTGGCGTAGGCTGCCCCCCCCCCCCCCCCCCTAAATCCACGCCTGAACGGTCTGGTTCGATTGTACAAGAAGGAGCTGTTCCGTGTTACAAACACATTTTATTTTAGATTTGTTTTTATCTTTCTAATATGTTTGTTGGCGTTTCTATACTATCGTAGGCTCACCTTCTATCGAACCTCACCTGTTTATCGAACCTTTCATTTTTTTGGTGTTTTTACGCACGTACAAGTGCCTATATACTACCACATAAAATCATGAGTACCGTTGCTTTGTCTGTAAACAACGCCTCGTAGCTTTAAAAACGAATTCTAACGCAATCTGTCAATTTCCTGAAATCTGATTGGCTCATGTGACCAAATTTGCGGCATATAAAAAGTGTTTTATATGTCGCAAATTTAACCAATCGAAAACGGCCGAATAACACCATGTGCATGTAAATATATCAATGCGCGTTGTTTATAAGCAATGATAAATCCGTATGCATACTTTGACATATAAATCTAGATCTATTCCAGTTTGGCCCGTTATTTCAAGTTATTTTCCATTGTTTACTTTGTCACGACTTGAACGGTCTCTTATATGCACATGTGTCATGTGGAGAATTATTGAGATACTCTAAGCGTTGGGATCCAGATTAGCCCTTATTTATTATATCGTTCAAACATAACGTTATAACGTGACGTCATTGTTACAGACGACGTTTTCCCGTATGGCGCCAAAGACTAAGATGACGTTACTTTACCAAAATGTGTATTGAATGTATGTATTGAGCATGTTGAATAGCTATCGCACAATTATTCATGACTAATGAAATGTATATATACAAACCAGGGTGAAAACACAGTTACTTTAAGAAATCTGAGAGAAACTGTTGTACTATTTCTTGCCTCATCACTCATTTAATCGTCCGCGCGCAAAGGATATTACTTGAGTTAAAATCGGCTTTTTCATGTTAAGATTGCGTTAGAATAGGGTTAATCCTACTGTAATTTGAAATTTGCGACGGTATATGAGGTTTTTAACGGTCTTAAATTATTTTAATGACTCCGCCTTCGGCGTCGCCATTAAAATAATTTGCGACCGTTAAAAACCTCATATACCGTCGCAAATTTCAAATTACAGTAGGGTTAACCCTATATTCTAACGCAATCTGTCAATTTCCTGAAATTTGATTGGCTCATGTGACCAAATTTGCGGCATATAAAAAGTGTTTTATATGTCGCAAATTCAACCAATCGAAAACGGCCGAATAACACCATGTGCATGTAAATATATCAATGCGCGTTGTTTATAAGCAATGATAAATCCGTATGCATACTTTGACATATAAATCTAGATCTATTCCAGTTTGGCACGTTATTTCAAGTTATTTTCCATTGTTTACTTTGTCACGACTTGAACGGTCTGTGTCATGTAGAGAATTATTGAGATACTCTAAGCGTTGGGATCCAGATTAGTCCTTATTTATTATATCGTTCAAACATAACGTTATAACGTGACGTCATTGTAACAGACGACGTTTTCCCGTATGGCGCCAAAGACTAAGTAAAGATGACGTTACTTTACCAAAATGTGTATTGAATGTATGTATTGAGCATGTTAAATAGCTATCGCACAATTATTCATGACTAATGAAATGTATATATATAAACCAGGGTGAAAACACAGTTACTTTAAGAAATCTGAGAGAAACTGGTGCACTATTTCTTGCCTCATCACTCATTTAATCATCCGCGCGCAAAGGATATTACTTGAGTTAAAATCGGCTTAACAATTTGTCGTTTTTCGTGTTAAGATTGCGTTAGAATAGGGTTAATCCTACTGTAATTTGAAATTTGCGACGGTATATGAGGTTTTTAACGGTCTTAAATTATTTTAATGACTCCGCCTTCGGCGTCGCCATTAAAATAATTTGCGACCGTTAAAAATCTCATATACCGTCGCAAATTTCAAATTACAGTAGGGTTAACCCTATATTATAACGCAATCTGTCAATTTCCTGAAATCTGATTGGCTCATGTGACCAAATTTGCGGCATATAAAAAGTGTTTTATATGTCGCAAATTCAACCAATCGAAAACGGCCGAATAACACCATGTGCATGTACATATATCAATGCGCGTAGTTTATAAGTAATGATAAATCCGTATGCATACTTTGACATATAAATCCAGATCTATTCCAGTTTTTGCCCGTTATTTCAAGTTATTTTCCATTGTTTACTTTGTCACGACTTGAACGGTCTCTTATATGCACATGTGTCATGTAGAGAATTATTGAGATACTCTAAGCGTTGGGATCCAGATTAGCCCTTATTTATTATATCGTTCAAACATAACGTTATAACGTGACGTCATTGTTACAGACGACGTTTTCCCGTATGGCGCCAAAAACTAAGATGACGTTCATTTACCAAAATGTGTACTGAATGTATGTTTGAGCATGTTAAATAGCTATCGCACAATTATTCATGACTAATGAAATGTATATATATATAAACCAGGGTGAAAACACAGTTACTTTAAGAAATCTGAGAGAAACTGGTGCACTATTTCTTGCCTCATCACTCATTTAATCATCCGCGCGCAAAGGATATTATTAGTTACACGGTTATTTGGCAGGGTGTACGGGCTGGTATGACCGGGTCAGATCCCGTATTTCCTGAGGCGTTAGCCGAAGGAAATACGTGGTCTAACCCGGTCATACCAGCCCGTACACCCTGCCAAATTACCGTGTAACGAATTTATTACCAGTCAGAGATCCGATTTACCTAATTAAGAAATGAACAACTCTTATTTTGCTGACATTAGATCTCTAATTGTATGACGACATGACAAAGAAAACATGACGTCATCACAGAGCAAATATGACGTCGTCTCAGAGCAATTTCGAAAGAGGAATTGAAACTTCACTTGTAAACATTAACGGTAACACGTTGTACTGATAAGTTGATAGTGTTAAATTGAGGAACGTATGAGGTACAGTTTTTTACGTTTATTATCGATTATTTGGTCGTAATCCATCCATAATTATTGGGGTAAGGACGATATGAAATTTCGAATCGACGCTAAAAATAAAAACAAAACGAATGACGTCACGCGTCAAATTTGAATAATTCTGTATTCTCCGTGGAAGCCGCTGAATACGGTACTGTACACCCCGGCAGTTTTTGGCAAACTGACCAATCAAATTCCAAGGATTTACTCTGACTGGTAATAATACTTGAGTTAAAATCGGCTTAACAATTTGTCGTTTTTCGTGTTAAGATTGCGTTAGAATAGGGTTAATCCTACTGTAATTTGAAATTTGCGACGCTATATGAGGTTTTTAACGGTCTTAAATTATTTTAATGACTCCGCCTTCGGCGTCGCCATTAAAATAATTTGCGACCGTTAAAAACCTCATATACCGTCGCAAATGTCAAATTACAGTAGGGTTAACCCTATAATATACGCCATAATGTTAGACTGATAAATATTTCGTTATTACAGTTGATCTCCAGATCATTATCTTACGTGATAAATGTCACTCAGAGCGCCACATACAATCGTATACCGGCGGTGGGTGATAGCTATTACGTAAGATTTCATCAATTAAGTCTTAATAAGATGCGATAAGAATCAAAATAAGCTTGCTAAGATCAGATCCTTTGTGTATAATTGATCTGTCAAAAAAGTCACGGGATATATTAAAAGGTGTCCCCTGATGCAGGGAGTTACAATTTAGAGTTAGACAAGGAAACATGTTTAGGCCATGCTAGATTTCTAGTACTCAGGATATCCTGACAAAATTATTTTCTCGTAGATACGTTTTATCTTGGACTTGTTATTTTACTGTTTGTGGATTAATTAATTACCACTGTTATATATTACGAACTGGAATTCCAGGATACATAATAAATTCATATAAAATACTATCGGAGCAGTTTTCCATCTACCAACTCCACATTCTACAGTGTAACATCTGAGCGTTACTACAGTCGACATTCAGCGTTACTACAGTTGGTGGTTGAATCGGGAGTACTCACATATATTTTGTGCTGTACACTTTTTCGGAACTTTCACAAAGCGAGTGGAGTCTACCAGTTTGAGCAATTAATATTCCCCATTCAAGTCGAGCGGACACTGCCAAATTTGGGATAAATTCAAATTCTTCACCAAACTAAACATGCTGGATTACCACATGATTTTTACTTCGGACATCCAATGAAACTGACTGGACATTTCTGCAGACAACCTTCTTACTCCAAAGTGCGACATCGGAACTTTAACGGCAAAATCCAGCATTACGTTTTACAGGGCATAATAATATGTTGTCAGCTACAGAATCTACAGTGGCAGTCTCCTATTGAGTTATTACAAATACTTTAGGACATTACATAGTGTCAATATTATGGATTTAAGAAAATGCTTTATTTCTTAAAATCAGGGCTGTTCACGGTTTATGCCAAATTTGTGTAGTAGTCATTTGTTTAGTATTTAATATGCAGTAGAACTATTAACTTCATACTATGTTTAGTTCCAGTGTAATTGTCTTTTACATGCATTATGTGTTTTTCTTCCTAAGTACATGCATTTCGCCAGAACCTGTAATGCTATACAGTATATTCAATATCGGACTTAGTTGATTTTACATGCTTGTTCTGCACTTAGAAAGCCGCAGATTTGCTCTTAAAATGCTTTTTTTCTATACGGGGCCAATGCGCTCTCCATGGTTTTAGAGCGGTTACCTCTAATTCATTTCAGTTATGTATTCCACTTCAAGTAGGAACGTTTATGTTTGCAATTGCTTGCTTACTTTTACGGGACAGTCGCTCCCATGCTTAGTATAACGTTCAGGAACAAGGCCGGTTCCCGTTATATATTGTTCATATGCTTTACTACATGGCCCGTGTGCTGGTCATTTATTTGTCTGACATTGCAAAATAATTAATCTACGAATGGAATACATACATGTAACTAATGCATTCTGTATATCGTTTATGTTTTGAACATTTATGTAATTT
This sequence comes from Azorinus chamasolen, assembly GCA_963576725.1. Classification (NCBI taxonomy): domain Eukaryota; kingdom Metazoa; phylum Mollusca; class Bivalvia; order Cardiida; family Solecurtidae; genus Azorinus; species Azorinus chamasolen. Next base: position 93,543,782 of record OY755235.1, on the reverse strand, counting down.
GTATTATATTTCACACGTTGAGAACAGAGAAAAAAATGCTGTTGTTCTTCAAATTTTAAATTGTGGGGACACAATCTTTTCTGGAATGGTAGGAATTGTTAGACTGATAAATATTTCGTTATTACAGTTGATCTCCAGATCATTATCTTACGTGATAAATGTCACTCAGAGCGCCACATACAATCATATACCGGCGGTGGGTGATAGCTATTACGTAAGATTTCATCAATTAAGATGCGATAAGAATCAAAATAAGCTTGCTAAGATCTGATCCTTTGTGTATAATTGATCTGTCAAAAAAGTCACGGGATATATTAAAAGGTGTCCCCTGATGCAGGGAGTTACAATTTAGAGTTAGACAAGGAAACATGTTTAGGCCGTGCTAGATTTCTAGTACTCAGGATATCCTGACAAAATTATTTTCTCGTAGATACGTTTTATCTTGGACTTGTTATTTTGCTGTTTGTGGATTACCACTGTTATATATTACGAACTGGAATTCCAGGATACATAATAAATTCATATAAAATACTATCTGAGCAGTTTTCCATCTACCAACTCCACATTCTACAGTGTAACATCTGAGCGTTACTACAGTCGACATTCAGCGTTACTACAATAAGCAGGTCAATACAGTTTATTTTTCCTTCTACTATGCTAAATATGAGAAAACTCTTAATACGTTATAGAATATCAACATAAATTGAAAAATGTACCACATTAAAAATGTTTGACAGCTCTGACCCCTTCAGCTTATGCAAAGGTCGCGTGCCCATGATGAAATCACGTGATTATGAGTATTATGTTACAGTAAACAGTTTCTAAAATAAAGGTTCGATAAGCAGATGATATTTTTCTGGCAGCCATTTTTGTTTTTGTTATGCGGGTGGTGGGGAACACTGGATTGTTTGGGGATTAATAGATGCGAATAAAATTACTTAATTGTTTCAAGGTATGTATAAAAGATTATTTTGAACTGCTGATTTATTTTTTCTTCAATATTCACAGTAAACGTTTTCTGTTCCTGGTCAAAGGTTAAGAGGTTCGATAGACGGTGAGACCATGCTACATTCTTCCATTTCATTTTCCCTTTAAACAGCTTAATTTAAACTGCTTATACGTTTAATTTTCTCCAGAGACAAAATACATACATGTATATGTCTCTGTTTTCTCTGAAATAAATGAAACTATTCAGAGACATATACATGTACATACGTCACAATGTGTAGGTTTATCATCACTTGTACGGCCTTGCTGTACAAGTGCGCTTTTATGGCGACGTGGTAGAGTGCATGACTGCGAACCTGGCGACCCGGGTTCGATCCCCGGTCTTAGCGGGTATGTTTCTTTATAAGAACACCCGGTCACACATATATGTATGCATATGCTTCTGAAATATTCTAATGACATAAAAACAAATTGGCAAGATTGAAACCTTATTGATCATAATAAGTCGCCAAACTTTAGTTAACTTGTGTACGTGCACTAGGAGATATAAGAAGGGGCAACATGCATGATTCATGCTTTTACCGACACAAAACCTAAACCTCTCTCTATATATAACATGCTATCTAAAATAACCCTCAACCCATATCCTGCTGTGAAAATATAACGTATCCCCAGATTGGATATGAACAAGCTTGTGAGAAATTATTGGTTGGGTGTAAAACAGTTTGGACCCAGAAGGCCCCGAGGTTATAACACAGTTTGCTCGAGTCTGAGATCATTCTCAATGATCTGATCGGTCAGATTCTTCAGCTTGCTCAGAATCTGACCAATCAGATACTTGAGAATGGTCGCAGACCCTGATGAGACGCCTATTTACCCGGCGTCGAATCTGGACCCAAGCACAGGGGTAAGACATGTTTGAGTCAGTATATGTATACATGTCTATAAAAAACCAAATTTTTTTTATTTATTTTTATTTTACTGCATACATGTTTCGATTACATGCTGATTATACATGTATATAGAAAGCTTTGTTTGCAAATGCCAATCAAATCGCAGACAGCGAGATAAGGATGGAAATATGTCTTTAGTGTATATTTTCTTGGCTATCCGCCTTGAATAACGAACGCTTTATTATGTTTATTTGAATTTTATGAACAACAATGTCGCAAATCGTTACAGTAAACTTAATTTACATGAAGAAGCACATACACCGACTGGATTATTCTATCATGAATCATAGTGTGGACTTGAAACTATAATTGTATCTTATATACTTACACCAGCCATTCTCCAGAAAACAATGCCATTTTTAGAAAACCATGTCGCTAGCATACCGGAATTTAAGTAAATGATTTAACGGAATTAAAACCTGGTGTTATTATCATCATATTGTACAGAGATCTTCCCAGAAATGAAAAAATACATTTGGTGTAATATCAGTCAATCTGAATGAAAACTATACATCACTTGTTAACATGTGTCGCCGAGTCAATTGACGATACGTAACATAGAGTTTTGATACCTTTATCTGAACTTCATTCTCAGTGTTGTTATACCTTCTGATCCTTCGAGATCATGAATTTCAGTACTTCTTGTTCTGAAAATCGAATACAACTTAAGCCGGTGCTAGGGGGCGTGAGCAGTGTTGCACTTTCAATTACTGCTCATGAACAGACTCAATAAAACCGAGTCTGCAATTTTCTCTTTTTGTGTTGCAATTTTTGCTTTCGGGGGATCATCACCCTTCAGAATTTTTAACAAAGACAATTATGGGTTGTTATGAGTATTAGATACTGGCTTTCTATGCAGCCAATGTAAATTTGCTCTCGCTGCTCTATTGTTCTAGATTTAAATCATAATGCACCTGTCTCCTGCAAACACCTATGTTCCCGTAACGAATTGAAATCGGGAGTTAATTTCCTAAAAATGGTCTATACTGGACTTCTTTTAAGCTAAAAAACAGCGTTAAAAGATGGTAGTATACATAAAGTCATAATAAAGTGAAATCTGGGTATAAATTATGATTGTAGAAATGCTCAAAGTAAAAACTAAAATGTCACATTACAAATAATATGCTTCTGTAACGGCTTTATCTTGAAACTAGTTAAATGCTGAGTAAAATTGAACAACAGGACACGATAGAGTGATATAAGAACAGGTCAAGCTAATGTTTTCTACCTAATCATACGAAGATTTAGTGTGCAGTCATTGTAAATGTGTGTCGGACATGATTCCGTAACGGCTATTTTCCGTAACTGTACGTTTTTCCGAATTTCCATCCAATATACAGAGTAAATATCATAGGGACAGTTTGCTGCGACATCAGTGCTCAGCGTCAACGAAAATGGCATAAACATTTGCATGTGCTTCTGACAATTTTTCTCGACCCGGACGATAGAAAGGTATGTGAAAATGGTGTTTTTCATTCTCCATATATATTTTCTGCACATGGATGTAGCAATTACCGTCTGCTTGTTAGTTACAACCTAGCTAGATGACTGGATGATATTGCAATACGTAAAAGCGCCGTCTGTCGGTGTTGACCATAAAATCTACCTATGATAATGAACCCGTTACGGAATATAGTAATATCATCAAATGTCAAACTATGGCATTGCATGTCAACAATAAGAATGATATTGACAATTAATTGCTGTCAATGCAGTACTGTTTGTGGAATGTGATTAGGAAAAACGGTTTACACAGAAAATATTCGTTAAACCTATGCAATATAGGATAGGATGAAACATAGGATATTATAGGGGTATGCTTTATTACACAACATCTGATAATCACATATCAATACACAGATGTACGAATTTGTATTTTCGATGCTAAATGGGGAGCTTATTTAATTTCAATGCACCATAAAGGTTAAAGTTGATGCATAGTGTTCTGCCACTGGTATTACCTCTGTTACGGAACATAGCGTTACGGAACATAGGTTACATACAATGATCGGTTTTACTAGAAAAATGGTATTTTACATTTCTCTGACATACCTAGGGTGTTTTAACAAACAACTTCGAGTTATGCTCTATATATTTCATATTTTGATGACAGTGATATGTGTATAAATAGTAAAATATATACAGCGAAATGCGACACACTAAATGATGTAAACCATAACTGATTAACGTTCTTTGACTTTTACAGAATGGCGTTGTCCAATGCAGAACGACAGCGTAGGTGGAGACAAAAACAAAAAGAACAGAATTACCAAAAACTACTTAAAGAAAGAGAGAATACGGAAATGTGGCAAATATGTACCAACTCACCTGGTATCAGCAGAGAAAAAAGAACGAAGAAAGAAATGTAGGGAAGACTTTAAGAAACATTATATCAGAAAGAACAAGATGTGTTTGTGAAATACTATGCTCCGACCTTTGACCCTAAATGATGACCTGGACATTTGACCCATGGACCTGGGAGTTGTACGCGACACATCGTCTTTGTGTGGAATTGTTAGCGCGGACGGACAGACAGAAGGACGGACAATGCGATTACTACATGCCCGCCGTTGGGGAGGGTGGGGGCCCATAAAAAGAAACCTGCAGTTTCCAAAGTATCAACAAGCGTCCCACAAATCGGGACTCTAGTAACGTGACAGTGGCTTTCCATTTCAAAAGAATACAAGCGAGGTTTTACGCAAGTGTAAAATGGCTGCGTAAAGCATGTTTAAGCAGGGTAGGAGATAAAACAGAGAGTAGTATTATTATTTAGTAATTTTGATTATGCAAGGACAATACAAAGTTCTGACCAAAGACAATCAACTGACTTCTGAAATAAAAGCAACTGTTCCTCTAAACAGGTATGAGTTTTGTTCCAGTTGCTTCTGCTTTGGTTCTTAGTATTTATAACAACCTTCGCACACATTCTGGACCCAGATGAGACGCCGAGTAACTTCGCACCGCATCAGGGTCAAAACTGTTTTTCACTCTGACATTTAGTTTTGAAAAGATATGGAAGGAAAAAATGAAACAGACGAAAATATTTGCAGACATTAACACCTTCAGTGCCATGAACGGGCCTGTAATATAATATGCAAAACAGTTTGGCTCCAGATGAGACTGCGAGTAAATTGGCCTCTTATCAGAATTTCCATCATCTATATGTGCGACCGCTGGGAAAAATATATTACAAATAAATGAAATAAAAGCAAATACTAGTTTTAATTTTCTATCGCACATTTAAATAAAAACTAATCTCGCAGTTAATCATGGAATTTTTCATCTTCTGTCTAAGGGTGGTTGCGGCTATCGCCGCAGCCAAAAAAAGGGTCCAAAGGTTATCTGCCAATGAGGAAAATCTGATCGAAAACGCTTATCTTGATTTCATGGACAGAAATACCAAGAAGTGATAACAGCTATTGGAAAGAAAAGGGATGAGATTTCTTAACTGAGAAATAGGCAGAGGTTTTTTTGTCAGAATATTGATGTTCATAATTCAGTTTTAGCAAAGTGTATACAGTGCTCCCTCCTTACAACGACCCTCTCAATAACGAGTCCCTCCTTACAACAACGCATGTCACTGTTTCCGTAACAACGAGGCTCCAGAAACAACTCTTTTCCATCTTATTTTCTTTACGCCTCCATCAAACCCTATGTTGTGACCACTCTTTAGAATCGTCACTTTGTGACGATTCTAAAGAGTGGTCACAGCATAGGGTTTGATGGAGGCATAAAGGTTTTAGTTCTCGAAATACACCTTATCTGGGGATCTGCGAACAAGCTAATTATGTTTGATTTTCCCTCCCTATAACAACTCCCTCTGAACAACACAAACAATCTTCGTATCCCAAAGGGTGTCGTTGTAGAGAGGGACCACTGTAACTCTATATTCCGTAACATATGTTCCGTAACAAGGATGTTTCACATATTTATTCTCTTTTATGTGGTATATACTGCTGCGACAACATTAATGGTTGTTCTGGGTATACAACTTGAACAGCTGAACGGTATTATTACACGACTTACGAGTTTGTGTGCCTTTAATTCTAAAATATTTTGTTTAATGTTTGTTCCAAAAAGAAAAACGTCATTTTATTTTGGCAACAAGGTATTGACAGTTTCAAATATAGGCTGAAACAGTTTTGCAGTGTTGTTTGACATCATACTGATCAGTTCAAATCACATACTGCGATTTCCCGGCAATTTTGGGTTGTCATATTGTACTTTCTATTCCGAAATATTTTCCCTATGCTCCGTAACAAAAAAACAAACAGGCATTTTTAACACAAATATTTTATTTATGCATACATAACGGAGGACACCATAATTTTGTTTTTGGAAATGTTTTTATTCTAAAAGCATAATCAAACCAATTTGAACCATACTGGACAGTGTTATTTAAACACATTGAAACAGAGCGTCTACACACATATATATGAGAACGTGAATACAAAATTCACATATGTCATATGATATGCCGACACAAAAATTTCACTGAAAGTTGTGAGATAACATGTATATATATATGCAAACAGATTTGTCTATCCATCAAATTAAACATACACAAATACAGGCTAGATCTGGGAGTTTTCTTTCAGCTGTTGTAAAAAACAAGATCAGTACTATATCTATGCTCTGTAACAGGCGTTGTGGCGTGACACTTGTGCAAGATCATAGAGAGTAAATGGTAGAATTGGTGTAGGTTAAATTTGAAAATATATTACCTGAGATATTGGTCTTTATAGAAAAATAAAAATCATTCGGCTGTGAGAAGGTGAAAAAAATATTTTTTCAGAAAATTCAAAATGGCAATGCTTTCTGGAGAATGACTGACACGCATTTTTCATTATCCATTTATCTCACTTGTACGTTCATATAAGAAATGATGACACCATGAATATTAATTACACCATGGATATTAACTAGCTGGATTTTAATAATGATTTATTACAAGTTTTTGGGGGAGATGGAGAAACTGGAAACTTATATGTATATAATTCCATAAGCAAACAGAACAAACCCTGATCAGACGACATCGGTGATTTGAGCAAACAGTGCTGACCCTGCTCAGAGGGCTCCCCAAGGAGCCCTCTGATCTGGGTCTACACTGTTTGCACACGTCCCTTTTAAGGGACACTAGGCACAAATGGCTTAACACATCCATGGGTAAATTGTTATTGAAGTTCACAGAAAAAGTCACTGTGTGGTCCTATTTCTTTTTTTTGTAAAGAAAAGAAATCCGGGCAGAAATCTGTTTGCCATGGCAACCAGACGAAAAACGTTTGGTTTGGCTGATTTCAATGAAGTTTGGTAGAAATTATCCTTATGTTACCCTCTACCAACGTTGTGAAAAGCATCTGGTTTCTTAAAAACTATGGCCACCAGCGTTGGGACTAACTATAGTTGATTTTTTTAAAAATAATATTTTCGCGAAACTACTGGGAGTTTGCAGGAATGATTTTTTTTATTGATTCCAGATTATTTCCAAACCATTTGGATTCGATAAAACCTGACTGCCAATAATGGTGGTATTTTTCTTTATATCGATTTAGTGGAAGTTTCAAAATTCTTCTCCTGTGAATTCACCAAGAAGATTTCAATACAAATTTGCAGAAATGACCCTTAAGTGAACCGCACCCACAAATGTTCCGTGAACAGAGCTGCAGATAAAGGTGAGTACCCAAACACTAAAATCGTCATTTCTCCACCAAACCCTATACTGTGACCACTCTTTAGAATAGTCTCTTCGAGAAGGTTCTAAAGAGTGGTCAAGGTATTGAGCGGTTACAGCATAGGGTTTGGTGGAGAAATAAAGAAGTTATTCCTGAAAACGATTTTATGTACGCATCTTATCTGGAGCTCTGGTGAAAATATGGTAGCCAGGGGCGCGCCTAAATTTCATTGCAATGCCCATAGTTGAATTTTCAGAAATCTTCTTCTGTGAAACCACTGGGGAGATTTCAATATAATTTTGCAGGAATTATTCTTAGGTGACCCTACTCAACAAAAATAATTTTGAGTACCTAAATCAAATACATGTTAGAGGGGCTAACTTTCAAATATATGACCTAAGAGAAAATTTCAAAAAATATTTTCTTTTGAAACCACTTAGCGGTTTCAATATAATTTCTGGCGGAATTATTGCTTAGGTAACTCTCTACCAAAATTGCTCAAACCCGGGTCTAAATTTCTTCATATGACTGTTTAAAACAATTATTTGTCTGAAACCACTGCGCTGACTTCAATTTAACCTTGTCGGAATGGTGCTTAGTTTCCCTCTACCGAAACAGCCCAAGTCGTTGGGATTAGTTTACAAATGAGAATGTCAGGGGCATAGCTAATTGTCATTATGTATATGGCTACAAGTGTTGTTAAATATGTTAGAAAGAAAAGTTCTTTGAAACCACTAGACATGTTTTGATATGATGGTCCATAGACCAACATGGACAGAGCTTATTTTCAAAAGAAACTAAGCGCAAAGTTCTGCGGACAGCTATAAGAAATGATGCAATAACTATTAAAGTTCCAAAGGGTAGTCTACTGTACTAGTTATGCTGGTAACTCTCACGACAACCTTGTCGTAAATAGTCTTTATCTAAATTTCAAATATTTTGAAAATCACACAATTCTGAATTTTGAACATTTGTGTGAGATTTTTAAAGGGATTTCAACTTAGTTGTGAGGCAAAATGTCTTAATGGCGTATTCATGAATATTTTTAAAAGTTTAACTTCGTCAGCCTCGTGTACGCACGTGCGTTTGTGTGTATGCCCAGACACGTATGTCTCTGATCTGACACATGTTAGATTTATAAACAAACTACTATATACGTATTAATACAATCTAGAACAGATATACAAAACTACTATATAAATCAATACAATCAAGAACAGATATACACGTACTCACAACCATATATCTATATACATGTACTCCAAAACAGATTTATACTAACTGCTATAGTCCGACAGGGAATTCCTGACAGTTACGTCATAATTAGTTTACTTGAATATTCATATGACATGGTATTTTTTTTTTAAATAGAATACTTAGACTATTTGATGATGATGACACGCTTGTGGAGACCGTAGCCGAGTGAATAAAGGCGTTCTCGTCCGAATCAAAATATACCTGGTTCAAAACCCACATAAGTTGTTTTTTTTAATATTCAAAAACAGACAAGATATATTAAACAAGAATAGAAAAAAGAAAACAGATCCTATAGAGAAAAATATACTGACAAAAGTATTTAAAAAAAAAAAAAAAAAAAAAAATTAGCGCCTGTGAGTTTCGAACTCGGATAGCGCGCATGCAAAGCCGCATACACGTCCTTTAGACTCAGGTGTCAGATACCCCATGGTGTAATGCTTGTCTTATTTATTAATTATCCCATGCACAGCAAATATTGAGGAAACACTGTCTGTTTTTAGTTTTGTTATTGTTTTGACGTAACTGCCAGACCTAGTTTGTTTATCTATATATATATATATATCAATACAATCAAGAACAGATATACATGAACTACTATACAAATGTATATTAATACAGCGAAGAACAAAATTAAATTCTAAACAAATAAACAATAATCTATTTAAAACACATTATTCCATAGAAGAATAAAAATCTTAAATATTTCAAACAAAACAAGGTAAGTAATTACATTACAAAGACACAGCGTATAACATACATTCTAAAACACATGTTTGTTTTAAAGCTACCCCAAGACAAATCTATAACCTAGAAACGCGCTTAACCCATTCCCTCATATTGAAGACTTTTGACGACTCTGTAAAAGTCACTTTGTGAAAACCATTGTGATAAATAGAGCATTTGCTACTATAGGAGCAAATGCTCTATTTATCACAATGGTTTCAAACTACAAAATTCTAAAATTTCCCTTTTCTATAGTTAATGCTCTTATATTTATTCAAAGTGGTTGGATCCCAAAAAATAGCCTTTGATGTAATGGGTTAATGGCAGTTCGTGTAATCACCATCGATATTTTCCAAGCCCTTGACAGCTTCAATTCTGAACTGATTTATGTATAAGAACAGAGCCCCTCTCGTGATTCTGCCACTCTCGATTTTACATCTGTGAACGTATGGCAGCGTATCACCGTCTGTTTGCAGAATTAACTCTTCACCATACTTCAAAAACTGTTGAACTTCGTTATCTCGAACAGTGCTAGGTAATAAATGATTCTGTGGCTATTAGTCCAGATAAAATAGTTTCAAGAATAACTTCTTTATTTCTCCACCAAGCCCTATGTTGTGACCACTCTTTAGAATCGTCTCGAACAGACCATTCTAAAGCGGGGTTATAACATTGGGTTTGGTGGTGAAAGAACAATTTTAGTATTTGAGAACGTACCTTTATCTGTTGCTCTGATTATAATTTCAAATCTGACAGTAAACCTCTCTATATCGGCTACTAAATTACTACAGTAAAACCTCTCTATAACGGCTACTAAACGACATAAAATATTTTGTTTTATTAAAGGCAGGTGGCTGCTTAAAGCAAGGTAAAAGTAAAACAGAACGCTCCTATAGGAGCGTTCTGTTTTACTTTCACCTTGCTTTAAGTAAAAGTAAAACAGAACGCTCCTATAGGAGTGTTCTGTTTTACTTTCACCTTGCTTTAAGTAGCCACCTGCCCTAAATGCCAACTAATTACCACACTTTAGTGGTCGTTATGGAGAGGTTTTACTGTAGTTGATTGTTGTCGAACCCTCTACCCAGACCGTCTCTCCGAGGCGGATTATATTGCAGCAGTCCACGAAGCACTGCTTCAGTGCCTCAGCTCATCCGAGACCTATATGACTACATATAATGGTATGAACTCCTATGATAGATGCCTACTCTACACGAGTACTTTTCATGCTCCCTGAAGCACGTTTAGCCCATTCCCTCCTAGATTATTTAACCCGTTCCTACTTAGGCTATTTTTAGACCTAACCTCTTTGAAAAAGCCTACCCAAATGGAGCATTTACTAGAGAAAAGAAAATATTTAGAATTGTGTAGTATTGAAACCATCTGATAAATAGAATATCAGAATGGTTTCAAAAAGTGACCTTTACAGAGGCGTCGATATGCGGGAATGGGTTAAGACCAAACCTTTTTGGATAAATCTACCGAAAAGGAGCATTTACAAGAGAAAAGGAAACTTTTAGAATTGTGTAGTTTTGAAACCATTGTGATAACTGATCACAATGGTTTCAAAAAATGACTTTTACAGAGACATCAAAATGCCTTAATATGAAAGAATGGGTTACGCGACTCCACTCCTCCTCCCATTATTAATGAATGCACTGCCCAGCAATAACAGGTACAGTAAAACCTCTCTTAACCGGACGTTAAATTTAGTGTAAATATCGGTCTTGGAGACAGGTGACAGCTTAATACAGGATGGAAGTCATGCAGAACGCTCCTAGAGGAGCTTTCTGCATGACTTTCGCCCTGCATTAAGCAGTCACCTGACTTAAGTATCTATACTCTTCTGTACTAGAATTCCGGTTAAGAGAGGTTTTACTGTATATTCGCGGTATGACATCCATACAACAAACATTGTTCGTTACTGTAAGCCAGTCAACACAGGTTTTTAAGTGAAACTTACAAGAAACGCCTTTGTAGGCTCATATAGGAGACGTCTGATCAGGATCTGCTCTGTTTACTTATGAAACTATCTGATTCTATAACAGTTTCAAAAAAAATAAGTGTATGTATACCAGTGAAAATTTTCAGCTAATAAATGATGTCATTATTTCTTACATGAATATTAAACAGGGAAGGCTTTAACCGAATATAGAGCCTGCACCGAACCACAATTATCCAATGTTTTGATGATTGTTGGGAAACTATTTATTATTACATTGTACTTTCGATTTTATTTGTCTAATCTGGGCCTTGGCTATTTACAGGTAGGTATATTGACGTGAATAGCAAGCGAAGGGTTAATAACCTTCATCGTTGTCGTTTCCTGATGACAACGACGACTACGCGGATGCCGGGATTGCGACAATAGCTCGTTGTTTTTCTTCGTAACACAGATGAGCTAACAAAGAAAAATAGAATTGTGTAGCTTTGATGCCATTGTGATAAATATGGAATTTGCTCCTATGGAGCAAATACTCTATATGTCACAATAGTATCAAAAGTGATTTTTACAGAGGCGTCAAAATGCGTCAATGTGGTGGAATGGGTTAACAATATCTCAATACAGCGACCCCCCTTTATTTAAACAGCAGCATTAGCAAGGAAGAGTTTGCTCTTCATAGACATGTGACTGTTTAAAGCAGGTTGAAAGTAATGCAAAAAGCTCCAATTTGAGCTTTCTGCATGACCTTTACTTTGCAAGAAGCAGTCACATGTCTTGCAGATTGACAATGGCAATACAGTAGAACCCCTCTAATGTGACCACTTAATAAATCGACACAGGTGTCTTTATAGGCAGGTGATTGCTTAATGCAGGACAAAAGTGACGCAGAAAGCTCTCCATCTTACACCCAGCATTATACCTCTTTTAGGTGATCGCATTAGCGAGGTTTTACTATACATGTAATTTGAATGTTCGGGTTAATGGGGCTTACCGTATTTAATACAAATATATTTCTCTTTCAATAAAATATGTGTTATATACATACGAGCAAATGTTTTTGTCAGTTAATTCTGAATGTTTACCCTTATCAATGGGCTCCTAGCGGAGTCTTCTGACTACGGTCTGTACTGATTGTCGTTCGAATCCTATAACAGACTAAACCTCTTCACACTAAATGGACTTTATAGCTAACCATTTACTCCATAACCATAATTATGCTTTTTCTACGCCTTTGCAAACAGAGTAGAAACAGATCAGACAAATCCTGTAGGAACCGTCTGATCAGGGTCTACTCTGGACGCTTACGACATAATATACATGTAGATCTAATTCTACACTTTCTATCTTGGTTAAATAGCCGTGTGTCCTTGTGTTATTTAAAACAAAATACAGCCAATTTCATAATGATACATATTATGCACGATGTCATTACTTTTTACATGAATATTCATGGAGTAAAGGGTTTAAACACATATGGACCATTCCATTTAACCCTTTGCCTGTTCTGTATCTAGGCCAAATTTCAATACCCACTGAATATTCATTAACAAAATAGTTATAAAGAGAAATGGAAGGTGGAACATTGTAGACATTTTAGAAAGCAAAGAAACAGATCTTTGAAATTCTATTAGCAAACAGAGTAGACCCTGATCAGATGGCTCCTCTAGGAGCCGTCTGATCTGGGTCTACTCTGTTTGCAAATGCGTGAAAACACGTTTATATGAGGGAAAGGGTTAAAACACTTATTTTTCTAAACCAGGCGGAAGCGTACTGTAATTGAACAACTGGAAATCCAGGCTGTATTTCTTTCGAATGCTTTGTATTGTGGCATAACTTACATCGCCGTACGCTCGAGCTAATGCCCGTGCCCTTTGACCTTCGATCTCCGAGCTTGTCATTGGAAACTTGCGAATGCTTTTGAAAATATTTGCGATGAGAAATGAGCTGTTTCCGTACAGTTCTTCAGTTATATACTGTTCGTGTGGAAAATCGACTCTATCATTAATATAGCCTTGGATCTGAAAGGATGTCCACAGTCGCCGGGCAACTGATTTCCAGCGAAAACATTTTTTATGTTGATTTTTTAGATGGAAGTCATAATATGTTTTAACTATCCCAGGAACATTGTTCTCTGTTCTCAAGTTAAACAGCATATTTGAAACAGCATGTATGTAATTTTCATTGAATTTCATTTTGTGCATAATATAAACAACATCACTGGCAAATGTTTCTTGCTTTATGAGAAAGAGAGGTTTCAAGAAACATGGGTCACATGTTGCTGACACAGGTCTTACGTAAGGATTAACATTAATAATGTCTACAGACTGCAAAATAAGATCCAGATACTCTTGAAATGTCGGTCCTGTACACGACTTTGATTTCGGAAGAAGGAACTGTCTGTCAACATACGCGGAGTACAGCCTTGAGTACGGGTTGCGTGTCACCATCACTACGGTTGCCCCGTCCAGAGCCGCAGTAATATATGGCACTGGTTTATTTCCATTGTGTAGATCTTTTCTTGGTATATTCAACAAGTCATCTATATGCTCCGCGCCATTCTCAAGCACTAAAAACATTTTTCTACAAAATGTACTGCCAATTTTATTAACGGGACATAACTGGAATTTGTACTTAGAAGAGTAGAGAAGGTAGTTATCCGCTGCCTTGCCGTGTTTGATTCCATTTTCATAGCAAATGGTCTGCATGTGTCGTATGCGTCCGGCATGTAACGTTTCATTCCCGTTAAGGTCGATGCTCGGATAGGAATTCCAGGCTAAAATGTTCACAACAAAACTCATTTTCAGTAATGTTTATAATTATGTACATGTAAAACTCCTCTAATGCGACCACCAAAAACGGGCATAACTCTGGGTGGCAGAAGCAGGTGATAGCTTAATGCAGGACGAAAGTTATGCAGAAAGATCCTATAGGAGCTTTCTGCATAACTATCGTCCTGCATTAAGCAATCACCTGCTTATAAAGGCAGAAATGTTTGTCCAAGAAGTGGTCGCATTAGAAGGGTTCTGCTGTATTCCCTTTACCCCTTGAATATTCGTTTCACAGTCTTATAATGATAATATAAATATTAACCTTATGTTTCCAACGCTGAATTTTCATATGGACTATTCCAAAAGGCAAACAGGTCAAATTTATGGTGAATATTTAGGGATTTTTCTAAAACCTGGTAATGTGACAAACAGTGCAGACCCTGATCTCATCAGGCTCATCTAGGAGCCCTCTCATCTGGGTATTCACTGTTTGCAAAGGACATTAGTGACTCATGTCCCATACAGTAATTGTTAAAACTTTATAACGGTATTATAAGCGAGAGAATTTGTGACCATGACACAAACAGTACACATAAGGAAACAACAGATCTTGATCAGCCGTCTTATCTGGGTAGCTCTGTTCACAAGGGTGTTAAAGGGCAACTCTATGAGGTCAAGGGATAACACACAATAATCACTACAGTTTAAATGAAATTCGTAGCAAGATTCGAGAGGTATGTGGGTAATTAACCCTTTCCCTAGACTGCACGTGTTTTCACGCATTTGCAAACAGAGTAGACTTAGATCAGACAGGCGACTTCTACAATATCTGTCGAATCTGGGTCTACGCTCTTTGCAAAGGCTTGAAAAAACATTCGTATGAAAGAAAGGATGACATGAATTTTTATCGGTCTTGGCATTTTCATATTATCCGAAATCGTTGTTTTACATCTTCGAAAGTAACATTTATGTCTTAACCCTTCGCTTGCTAATCGCGTCAATATACGTACCTGTGAATAGTGAAGACCAAGATGAGACAGCTCCTGCAGGAGCTGTCTCATCAGGGTCTGCACTATTTACAAGTTGATTGTGCAAACAGTGTACTCCAAAGCAGTGATTGCACAGCGAGATACTTGTACACAATGAAGATATATGTAATTATACAACAGGAAATGGGTAAAGAAGGAGAAATGTATTTTAAAATTCAGCAAGAGAAGGGTTAAACCTTACTTCATACAACTTTCTCACGCCTTAGCATTAGCAAACAAACAGAGTAATTGTAGATCAAACGGCTGCTAAAGGAAACGCCTGACTAGGGTTTGTTCTGTTTGCATATGAAAACATATAGATCAGATTTCTACAGCTTCTGCCGATACCAAATTTTCCTGTGTTCATATATATGCCATAATAAAATTTACCTAACAGATACTTATGCTTTTATTAACTCATTAGCTCTTGCATACTTGTAAATGGGGTAAAAGAATAAGAGATATCCATGTCAAACGAAAAGCCACTCTATTATCATAATAGTGCTGGGGCGACGGGTAGTTCATTTAAACTAGCGATAGAGTACACATGAAAACAATGTAGACCCAGATCCGAGGTATCCGACCAGGGTCTGCACTGCTTGCTGATCAAGTTGATGTCTATGGCGTGATATACGTTGCAATATTCAATTTCACTTTTTTAATTTGATATTTATATTCTTTTCTTTTGATTAAAACGATAGTTATTCAATACTTGTTTTCATTCGATTTTACGAACACATTCATTCTACATGTATATCGAATGATATTTATTCAATATTTTTGTTTTTCATTCGATTTTAAGAACGCATACTCATTCAATATTTCAAACGAATTCATTCAACGTTACGAACAAATTTCATTTGATGTTGCGAAAAATATTTTCATTCGATAATTTGCCTCATTGGATAGGTTACTAGATGGAGTTGTAAGCTCGGATTTCATTGGACGAACAAATCACTCAGCTTCACAATGGATTCCCAAACACCGCGTGTGGAGCATATAGCAACACGTTGTCTGGTAAGTGAAATTGTCCAATGAAAATTTACAACTTCATCTAATATCCCATGAGGAAAGTTATTGAACTTTTTTCACAGCATCAAATATATTTATAACATCGAATGAGAAAACAAAATGGATAAAAACTTTCTTATCAAATGAAAAATGTGAAAATGAATATTGCAACGTTTGTCACGCCATAGATGTCAACGGTTTATATCACCAATTTGTTTTATATTTCTACTGTAAAGCCCATCTGAACCTGGCATTCAAATTAGTATAAGCACGGATCTTTCAGACAGGTGGCAGCTTAACGCTTCTCTTGCTGAATTTTAAAAAGCATTTCTCCTTTACCTATGCCCTGTTGTATAATTACATATATCTTCACTGTGTACAAGTATTTCGCTGTGCAATCACTGCTGTGGAGGGCACTGGTTGCACAATCAACTTGTAAATAGTACAGACCCTGATGAGACAGCTCCTGCAGGAGCTGTCTCATCTGGGTCTTCACTATTTACAGGTAGGTATATTGACGTGAATAGCAAGCGAATGGTTAATACATGTTGAAAGTCATGCATAATGACTTCCACCCTGCATTAAGCCGCCGAATTGTTTATTTATTAAAATTCTGCTTTAGAGCGATGTGCAGTGCTCGCTCAACGTGGAGAATGGATTAATTAAAACATCCAATTTAGTGGAGTTTACCGTAAATAATTTGGATGTGAATGGGTAACCAAAGCAACAGATAAACGTGCCTATATACTGAAGTACCGAAATCGTCATTTCTCCACCAATCCACCAATTTCTCCACCAATCCCTATGTGTGACCACGCGTTAGAATCGTTTGGTGTTTGGTATAGAAATAAATGCTTTATTCTTGAAAATGTTTTAAGTTACGCATCTTATCTGGACCTCTGAGTAACAATTTGCTGACAATTCTTTTTCAGTATATATCATTAGTGAAACTGAGAGAACAGTGTCCTGGTTCCGCTACCAAGATGCTGTGTTGAATCAGGGTCTACACTATTTCGACCCAGTAGTATGATTTAACTTGACAATGTCCGATTACTTACATTCCCCCCTTACAGCGTCGGGACTATGGCTGTACGGACGGATCTCAGAAGAGAAGAAGTAATTTCCCATGTAACCAGTGAATAGCAGTGTTGTGACAATAAGCATCGCCTTTCGTTTGATCAAGATACCCAGTAACATTCTTCTGAACCTGGAAAATATACAAGTATGAAAACGATATGTGTAAATTTAATTAAATTCTGAATGGAGATCCTTGGAAAGCAAAAAGCAATGTTCAATGCGAAAAGAGAAAAATGCAACCTATGTTTTATTGAGTCATTCATGAGCAGTTATTAAAAGTGTAACACTACTCATTTCCACTAGCACCGGCTTTAAAAGAGGTATTCGATTCCCATAACCAGTGTAGTGATCGACCTATATAAGGCATCTCCAACAGCCTTGAAGCTGGGTTAACCCTTTAGCGACGTGGTTAGAGTGTCGGACTAGTATCCAGGAGTCCGGGTTTCGAATCCCGGTAGAGGCCAGTAAATTTTCTTCCCTTAGAATTACATGTACTTCAACGAGAATGGTTCATATGATCATCAAGATCCCATTGTGTACACACACTTTAGTGAGTAAATGAGCATATTGGGATGTAAGGCAGTAAAAATGCCAAACAAGAACACTTTCAAACATTGACTATGAAGGCTAACGCCAAACTTAGCCCCTAGATTATATAAGTCGGAGCCTGAGTTAATTCTCAATTATCAGTATCCATGCTTATTATTTAAAACCTTTTAGTTGAGTCTGATTTCGTTCTCAAGTTTTTGATTGGTTAGATTTGAGCATTTATCTGACCAATCAAAAGCTTGAGAACGAACAACTCGAATAACTCAGACTCAACTAAAAAGCTTTATAATGTGGTGATAGCCGGGAACCGGTTATCGGCCGGTTCCCGGAAACTGAGCGAACAT
The DNA here is from genome assembly GCA_963576725.1 of Azorinus chamasolen. NCBI lineage: Eukaryota > Metazoa > Mollusca > Bivalvia > Cardiida > Solecurtidae > Azorinus > Azorinus chamasolen. Next base: position 93,525,510 of record OY755235.1, on the reverse strand, counting down.
CCGGGCCTTGCGAGATGCCCCGGATGTAGAAGATAGTCCGCCATATTGTGTAGCAGACGTGTAGAACAATACCTAGAAGAATTAACCTTACATAAAGACGAGACCCTCCATCAACGGATGGTAAGTTGCATAGGTAAGAGCATTGTATTAGTGTAGCATAGGCACGAATACAACAATAAGCATGGTCCCAGATTAACCATTTTCCTTATATAAACACTTTTCACGCATCTTCAAACAGAGTAGATCCAGATCAGATGGAGCCGTCTAATCAGGGTCTGTTCGGTTTGTTAATTGAATTTGATAGATTTGTTTCTTTAGTTTCTAAAATGGCTTTAATGTTCAACCTTTGTTATTTCATTATAATCATTATGCCCATAAATATTCAGTAGGTATTGAAAATTGGAATAAATATAGAACAGGGAATTGGCCAATCAGATATTTGAAAATGATCTCAGACTCGAGCAAAAGTGTTTATAACCTCGAGTCAGACTTTGGTGCATGCTATCATCAATTAGAAAATACAGTTAAAAACCCTTTAAACCGGAATTCTAGTAGAGAAGAATTTAGATACGTTTAGACAGGTGGCAGCTTAATACAGTGCTAAAGTCAAGCAGAAAGCTAGTGGAGGAGCTTTCTACACGACTTTCACCATGCATTAAACAAAGGGTCTAAATTCTTCTATACAAAAAATCGAATAATCGAGATTTTTCTATATTCACAAAAATAATTAAGATCTCTGTAGGCTATCAGTAATACTGATAGAAAACTAAACATTCACATGTTTTTTATCCAATCAAATATATAAGTGAACGATACAGGAAAATAATCCACTGAATAATAATTCACTTTCGTTGAAGGCACGTACGGGTACAGTAAAATCACTCATGGTTTTAATTTTGATAAGAACAATGTAAGTCTTTCAAGGCAAATTACTGCTTAATGCAGGGTGGAGGTAAAGCAGAAAGCTCAATTAGGAGCTTTTGTCGTGGCGTTCAACCTGCCTTAAGCCACCAACAGTCTGAAAAGCTGATATTGATATTAATGTTAACATTGGGTTTAACCCTTTCACCGCCATTGTCGTATAAATGCACCAGGACAAATAGTGCAGTCCCAGATCAGACGCCGCCTTTTTCAAGGCGGCGTCTGAACAGGGACTTCACGTTTTGCCCCAGTCTCTATTTCTATATTTGTGCTTTATTCCTTTGAAATTTACACTTATTTATCCCATTTCCTTATTGTACCGAATGAATTAAAAACAATTAGATTGCAGACGACAATTAGAAATTTGATGCCGAAAGGGCTAAATGGGTTTTACCGTATATATTATTATGTAATGTCTACTTATTATCCATTGTTTTACTAAACTCTCGTCTAAAAGGGAAAGTAAACACTAAACAATCTACATATGGACAATTGGAAGATGTGTTAGGTTGATAACGCAAGCAGATTGTCGTGGGTATGTTGTGTCTGAAAGAGCGACTCGTGTTTTCTTAATATTTGTAAAATAATGGCTAACTTCCACATGGACAGATGGGATGAACGACAAGAGAGCGACGTCCTTTGTTTATATATCTGCAGGCATACTTACATATGACTAGATAGTAAAAGACTGGATAAGGTGTGTATATCATCAATGTCACTATTTAATTCTTTACTCCATACATACGCCTTTCTGTACCTTTGCACATAGAGCAGACCGGATCATACGGCCCCTGTCATTGTTTCTTACATGAGTATTCATGGAGTAAATGGTTATCTGACCAGTATATAATTCTCAGAATACTTATATATGTACCTAAACTATATAAATTCTGAAGGATGGTGATCCCCCGAAAGCAAAAATTGCAACACAAAAAGAGAAAATTGCAGACTCGGTTTTATTGAGTCTGTTCATGAGCAGTAATTGAAAGTGCAACACTGCTCACGCCCCCTAGCACCGGCTTAAGCGGTATTCAATTTTCAGAACAAGAAGTACTGAAATTCATGATCTCGAAGGATCAGAAGGTATAACAACACTGAGAATGAAGTACAGGGCGACGTTTTACGGCCGCCACACAAGAACTTAACACTTGCTGTTGTGAAGATTATAAATTCTGAAGGATGGTGATCCCCCGAAAGCAAAAATTGCAACACAAAAAGAGAAAATTGCAGACTCGGTTTTATTGAGTCTGTTCATGAGCAGTAATTGAAAGTGCAACACTGCTCACGCCCCCTAGCACCGGCTAAAGCGGTATTCAATTTTCAGAACAAGAAGTACTGAAATTCATGATCTCGAAGGATCAGAAGGTATAACAACACTGAGAATGAAGTACGGGGCGACGTTTTACGACCGCCACACAAGAACTTAACACCTGCTGTTGTGAGGATTATAAATTCTGAAGGATGGTGATCCCCCGAAAGCAAAAATTGCAACACAAAAAGAGAAACTTGCAGACTCGGTTTTATTGTCCCCCTATGACATGGATATCCACTTTTTACACTAAACATAGAGAATGGAAGTTATACAGTACCTTGATGCCACACAAAAACGCACAGCCATCCCAGAAACACAAACGCATCACACATAACACACTTCACAGAACACCACAGCTATTTGCTACGAAATAGAGCTCAGAGATAACACAGAGAAATTAAGTAGTCCCGCCCGATCATGGCGGAAGTTTAGACGTTGTTCGCTACATGTATATAACTAAACCGCAAATCCGATATCATCAACATTTCATGATTATTCAACATTTCAATAAAAGGCGGTCCGCCATCGTTGATTAATGGATGGGTTTAAGTAAGTAGTATACTCAATTTGTAAGACTTTAAATACCTTATGTCGAGGTCATGTGACTTGCTGACATAGTGATCAAGTCTGGATGCACACCGTTTGCCATTGCTTTTCAATTGCTTGTATAGTAGCTATTGTTGGTTGCTACGAATAGGTTATACTATCTGATTTATATATTAAAAAATAATGGTATGCTTATTACAGGACATATATGTTGCCATGCTTATTACAGGAAGTGTGCGTTGCCGAATATCATAAACGGCATAAACGACCAAAAACTGGTAAATGTTACCTCTCCTAGATTTTGAGCCTCACGGTTTCTTGAATGAGAGAAGGGAGTTCCTAACCCGGGTCGCCGCAACAATATTGATTTTCCTATTAAATTCGACAGGTAGCGAAACGTACAGCTAGGTAGCGAAATAGTCAGGGTAGCGAAATGATTTCCCGGTGGGTAGAGAAATGACTATAGCGAGAAGGTCAGGGTAGCGAAACCTCCGGTAACCGATAGTATTAGTTATGCAGTGCTTAGTGTCCCATATGAATATTTGCTGGCAGTGTATATTATTAGTATATTATAATAAAATCGTTATACATATCACTGGCGGGGTATCTGACTTTTTTTTCCCTGCTGAGGAATAGCATGTTACCCGAGCCGTTAAGCAAGGGCTACACGTATCTTCCTCAGCAGGGAATGAAAAGACAGATACCCCGCCAGTGATATGTATAACGATTTTATTATACTGCAAAGTTTGATATTTGTAGCAGTTAATTAGCGCTGTTAATGTACACGTCGCTTTGCTTCTCCTCAGGGGCCTCATGAATACTGTAAGGTAATAGTGGCCAATTCACTCTGCAATACTAGTTCACCAGCTCATTACATTTGTGGATAGAAAGGGGTCTTCCGGATGCAATATAGTTTCTTAAAGGATTAAAAGAATCAGACGTTCAGTAGATCAGATATTAAGCAGACGCTATTTTTCACCATGAGAACGGTTAAATTTAATTGAGGAAATGACGCAATTCCGACGTCATTATGATGACGTCAAAATGACGGTTTTATAATTCATTCAAAAAATGGGCGTTGGAAGGAGCGGCTATACTGCAACTTACAGGTACGTGTACTGTGCATTTGCATAAATAAAATCTGAATCGAATCGGGCGTGGATTTTCTTTATAAAGGCGGAGGTTTGGGGGCTAATCGGTTCGTGCACAAGCACTTTGAAACATTTGCAGCGTCAGAGCAGAATAAGACATTCGCCAAGTATCGGGCTCATTTACATTGTTATACAACAACTATTACAAATATGTTTCTCAATGGATAACTTTGTTCCGCCCCAAACTCTTGTTATTGCGTTTGAGGGCGGTTGTTTGGATCGAATCGACGAAGTGAAGCCGTTCGGCCATTTTTTTTGTAGCAAAAATGCGAGGCCCTCCACGGGGAAAATTCCATTGTTCCTGATGACTCCGTATAAATATACATCAGAATTTAGAGGGATACACGACTCTATATGCATGACTAATTAGGCTGGGTCCTAGTAGTGGTTACCGTAGCATCCCCCCTAGACATTTTTTCATGGGTACCAAATTGTTCGTTGGGGTCCTCAGAACACATTTTGAGCATGCCCCCAAAAATAAGTTTGTCCCAGCTATGTTTTATTTAACGGTTTCCATGGTAACCCGAGGTAATTTTCGAAACTACCTTGGTTCAGAAAATGCGCTATAACTTTGTTTTTAGAAGCAATAGAAGGACAAAACAAGTACCAAAGTAAAGCAGAGACATATAGCTTGAATATGATAAATGATTTTATTAATATTCATAATGCATTCTTATGAATATTAATGAGGAAGTAAAAAATGTGATTTTTTTAGAAAAAAGGAGTTTGTTGTTTAGTCTGAGAGGCTTATTAATGCACAGAAATTATTGAATTTAGGTTTAAGTTGTTTGTTGGAGTCATCAGAACACATTTTTAGTATTTCCCCAAATAATTTTGTCCCATCTATGTTATATTAAACGGTTTCCATGGTAACCCGAGGTAAATTCCGAAACATCTTTGGTTCAGAAAATGCGCCATAACTTTGCTTTTAGAGGCAATAGAAGGACAAATCAAATACCAAAGTAAAGCAGAGACATATAGCCTGAATATGATATATGATTTAATTAATATTCATAAATGCATTCTTATGAATATTCATTTTTAGAAAAAGGAGCTTGTTGTTTAGTCTAATAGGCTTATTAGAGCACACAAATTATTGATTTCAGGTTTAAATTGTTTGTTGGGGTCATCAGAACACATTTTGAGCATTCCCCCAAAGTAATTTTGTCCCATCTATCTTTTATTGAACGGTTTCCATGGTAACCCGAGGAGGTAAATTTCGAAACATCATTGGTTCAGAAAATGCATAATAACTTTGCTTTTAGAGGCAATAGAAGGACAAAACAAAAACCAAAGTAAAGCAGAGACATATAACTTGATTATGATATATAATTTTAATAATATTCATATATGATTGCTTATGAATATTAATGAGGAAGTATAAAAATCCGCTTTTTTATAAAAATGAGTTTTTTGTTTAGTCTTAGAGGCCTATTAATGCACAAAAAGTATTGAATTCAGGTTTAAATTGTTCGTTGGGGTCCGCAGAACACCACTTGAGCATTCCCTAAAATAATTGTGTCCAAGCTATGTTTTTTAACGGTTTCCATGGTAACCCGAGGTAAATTTCGAAACATCCATGGTTAAACAAATGCGTCATAACTTTGCTTTTAGAGGCGAAAGAAGGACAAAACAAGAACCTGAATGAAGCAAAGACATATAACTTGAATATGATATGTAATTTAACTAATTTTCATAAATGTATTCTTATGAATATTAATGAGGAAGTAAAACAATCCGATTTTTGTTTAGAAAAAAGGAGTTTATTGTTTAGTCTGAGATGCCTATTAATAAACAAGAGTTATTGAATTCGTGTTTGAATGTTTTCATGTGATCATAAAAGGAAAATAAACCATCTTTGTTTCAGGTAATATTTCTATAAAGCATGCGTATTTCAGCTAATTTGCATATAATGTGTGTATAGGAATAAGCAATTTTCTATGAGCATTGTATTTATTATTATTTTGAGTATACAGTAAAATCTCGATTATTCGAATTTTCTTTATAGAAGCATTTAGACCCATTTAGGCAGGTGACTTCTTAAATGCATGGTGAAAGTCATGCAGAAAGCTCCACTAGGAGGTTTCTGCATGACTTTCACCATGCATTAAGCTGTCACCTGTCTTAAATATCGATAATAATACGTACGTCAATGATAATACGTCAATGTTTGAAGCGAACCCCATATGTTGGATGCAACTCCCGGTGCTAAAGAAGTGAATGAGAGAGAGAGAGAGAGAGAGGGGGGGGGGGGGCCTAATGCCCGCCTTGGGGCTGTCGGAATCAAGTGAGGGGATCTGATAAAACATCCCAGGTCGATTTTCATTTGAAACCGGAGGCCTAAGAGATCCACCCAGTTGCCGGGCTGGCACAAAAATCTTCGTCCAGGTCAGACAAACGGGAAAGAAGTCCCATGGAAGGAGAAAGAGACTCCCTCGACTAAATTAGGTTAGGGAGATCCACTTTTTCGACGGACACTAGCACGGAAGAGGATAGAGGTCCCCTGTGAATAGGATTCGAAGGTCTAGGACAGACAGAGGGTGGGAGGATTCTAAAACAATCTTCACACGCATTCTCTATAGAAAATATTGATGTTCAGAATCATCTAAAGAAAAAGAGGACTAAGTCCCGTCTAAATCTGAGTGAGAGGCTTCCACAAAGTCTGATTCCCTTAAAATATAGGACCATCTCTAGGAGCCATAATGGACAAAGTGTTTCCTGCTCACCCTCAGAATCTGCATTGGTGAACACCATGGATGGCAGCACCCGGGAAGAGTAGGACCCGCCACATACATAGAAGTGTGGACTGTGGGTTCACGTTAGAGCTATTCTCCCTCAAGGTGAAGCTTGCTGGTTCCCAGAATGAGTGTCGGCTAGCGAGAGCGACCAGCCGGCGAATCTGAGGAGGCAGAGCGATGTCTTCGCATAGAAGAGTAATGGTAAGACCTCGATCTGCGATGAGAGCGGTGCGAGTGCCGGTTCCCATTAGAAGAATAAGAAGGTTTTTACGCCTCCTACGGGGTGGGTGGGATGGGCGCTGGGGAGTCCGAAGTGTACTCAGAAGATGAAGAGTAATTGCAGGGTCTAGACGACCAAGAACGTCTAGACTTAGCCAGAGCAGCTTCCTGTTGACTTTCAACACTGTAATGCGGTGTAGAGACAGAATGCCCTGTAGAAAAGATTGGACTGGTAGATTTACCGGTCCACTTCGGTATCCCGGTCCAAAGGACCAGACCGGGCCACCGGAGGACCGTTGGAGAGCAAACTTAGGACACCGGGCCAAGAATACACAGTGACATTTTTGGACTGGGGCTCGGTAGACCGGTCTTCTGGTGACGTCATGAAACGGAAGCACTAACGCCAGGACACCGGGGACCAGTGACGAATAACTGGGCCTAGATTCAGTGGGACCAGGCAAAACTCTCCACACAACTAGCGGACTGGGAGACCTGGCAACAATAGTACCTGGGACCAGAACAAAGGGCACCATTCAAGTGGTAAACGGGGAACCCGCGTCCGGGCAAGCAGTTGGGTGCCGATCTGCAACTAACAACTGGGGAATCGACTGCACCACAGGGGCTGTTGACGAAAGAGATTTTAAAAAAAGAAGCAGGCTTCTTCTGAGCTTTAGAGGACAGTGATTTGTCTGTTGCGAGGGAATCGCTGACCAAAGAGAAGTATACTTCTTCCGTCGGGCAGCAAGCTCCCACGTCTCCCCTGTCCAGAGGGATGAAACTGGACAGGGAGCTGACGCGGAGCATCCGCAGCAGGCCAGACACACTTAATGAGTTGTTCAGCCTGTCGCGAAATGCTGGCAAGAAGTCTTGCGTTGCTCTGGAATGCTGTGGTAAATAATCAAGTAAATGCATAATACATCGCGAGTAAGTTAGAAGTCACGCAAGGCTAATATGGGTAAACATAAGCTGATGATTACAGTCGAGATACTATATATTTTCTATTGCATTGCAAAACACCCATAACAGTAATATTCTTCATAAAACATGCATGAGGCTCAATTCCTCTGTTGTATTTTCTTACAAGAAATGTGTTTTGGAAACTTATTTTGGGGGGCATGCTCAAAATGTATTCTGAGGACCCCAACGAACAATTTGGTACCCATGAAAAAAAGTCTAGGAGGGGATGCTACGGTAACCACTACTAGGACCCAGCCTAAATTGACCAATCAAAATCGTTGAATTTACTTTTCAGTATAATAATCCATATTAGAGACACTAAGCACTGCATATCGAATTTATCTTACCGACTACCTTTCAAGCATTTACACGCATGATTGTACCTTAGGCCTACGCGTATGGCTTTGAGCTAACTTATTTCTGAGGAGTAACAAGGGAATTAACTCTTGCGACTTTGATATGACAATAAGCAGGTTTATTTTCTTGTAAATTAATTACCTCCCTTTAATAGAAAAAAGAAGAAATTAATTGGGGTTTTTTTACTCAAATGTCATTTGTATACATGTGTTTTGGGGTTTTGCGTTTTTTATCAACTAACTAACTAACTATATTTCAATACCAATAAAGCATAAATTATATGTATGCATTTTTAAAACCCATGTTAGGATAAACATAAATGCTTATTATAAGTTGGAGAAAAGCGTATGGCTGCCATGTAAGGGAATTAACTCTTGTAAAGACAAAATATGGCTATTAGGAACCCCATATGGCTATTAGGAACCCCATATGGGTTTTATTGGGTTTTCACGTGCCCACAATTGACCAATGGAATGACAAGAATTTAGTAGAAGATAAGATAATATACAATACACAGCGACAGAAGAAAGGACATAACTACCTCAATGGAAAAGTTCATCCCTGGAAATGCATGAAAGGTGAGATAAAGAAATTTGAAAGAGTTCGTTAGGTAAAGCCTACTGTACTGAGCTGACCCAAATGCAGTGTGTATTTCTTATTTCTGCTGTGAGTGGAGTTTTTCCAAGATCAACATCAGAAATCTTTTACTGAACGAATTTTATTCTGGTTTCGTCTAACGAAAACTGATCATTGTAGTGAAAAACATCTACAGAGAATGTCGAAAGAAGCATGCTATATCGTGAGTACTTTTTGACTGTTATACACTGAGCATGTTAACTTTTGTAAAAATGTCTCTGATATCCCGCTCAGTGATGCCCTTTGAAAATGGTTTCGGCCCAGATGATATGTCAAGCTACTTGGTCTCTTGACAGTATCCAAACTATGAAACTATTTTTACCAGAGTGAGATACAACGCCTAAATAATGGAAAGCCGGACAGACTAGTACAGTTTCAAGTTTTCGCGGTACAGTAGAACCCATCTAATGCGACCACTTAATGGATAGACATAGGTGTCTTTATAAGAAGATATATGTAGTTGCTTAATGCAGGGCAAAATTAATGCAGAAAGCTCCGCTAGGAGCTTTCTACACTACCTTTGCCCTGCATTAAGTTATCACCTGCATCTAGCACCCAGAATTAAACCTCTTTCAGGTTGTCGCATTAGCTGGGTTTTACTGTAGTACAAAACGAATATCATATTTATACACAAAGTTACAACTGTGAAAAGGTAGTAGGCTAATTTTAGCCCATTCTCTCATAGGCCATTTTTAGATCCAACCTCTTTGAATAAATCTACCGAAAAGGAGCATTAACTAGAGAAAATGACAATTTTAGAATTTTGTAGTTTTAAATCATTGTGATAAATAGAGCATTTGCTCCTATAGGAGCAAATGCTCTATTTGTCACAATAGTTTCATAAAGTGACTATTAAAACTCCACTTATTGTTTTTGTTGTCAATCCTTTACCTAATATAAACGCCTTTTCACACATTTACAAACAGGGTAGACCCAGATAATAAGGATTCAATAGGCTGTTTTAACAGACAGGTTCTGTCCTGCTTGCTTATTACATTACATGTATATATCAATCAGATTCTGCAGCATGAACAAAACCTCTCATGTTCATATGTCAGTTTAAAAGTTTATCTAGTTTTTACTAACATGAACGTTGATGAACAAATGGACTTCACCAATCCTTTTAACTCTTAATCATACTTATTATTTAGTGCTCCTAACACCAAGGTTCAGGGAATACAGTCCATGCCGGAGCGAGGTGCAGGTTCAAGTAGACCCGTCAAAGTTCAAGGTTAACCCTTTCCATCATATAAACACGTTGTCCCGCACCTGCAAACAGAGTAGACCCAGATCAGACGGCTCCTATAGGAGCCGTCTGATCAGGGTCTGCTTTGTTTGCTAATGGAATTTGATAGATCTGATTATCTTCTTTCTAAAATGTTTACAACGTTCTTTCTTCCATATTTCTTTATAACTATTCTGTCCATGAATATTCAGTTGGTATTGAAATGTGTAATAAACATATAACAAGGAAAGGGTTAAACATAACCACATGACATATGCGGCTTTCGGCTATGCATGATGTACAAAGACACCGAAATATAAATTTCTAATCTCTGAACATGTATTTATCAGACTACATGTACAGTCAAAGAACAAGGTAAAACAGACTTCAAAAAGATGCGTTTGTGAAACCCCCTGTGGCCATTTTGATCTAGCTGTGATCAAAGGTGCCCGACGCATGCTTGGACTCACCAACGGACCCCCCCCCCCCCCCCAAAAAAATAAAATAAAAAATAATAATAAATAAATGTGATCGAAGTATGTAAAACTAGCCTAAAAATATCTATTTGTACCTTAAACCACGCAGAAAAACAACCAAAACACGACCCGGAAAAAAAGTCCTATCGGGTCTGGTACCTAACTATGTCAGATCAGCGGCGGAAAATACAACAGTCATGTTTTTCAAAGTCTTACAGCGAAGACAATTCAACACCGATTTCAATCATTTTGGTCTTGATCCGTTCCAAATTCCATGTGCTAAGCGGCACAGTTAGTGCTTTTCGATGTTTTTCGATAGTGTTTCACCATAATTCGCGTTTTTGTTGAAAAGTTAAACGAGTACAGATCCCCCTATTTACTTCTATGCATCCTGGTGGGAGTCACATCGTTTCGCTCTAGCGTATTTTCAAATTCGCGGTCTTGCAGCGACAAGACGGAGCAATATTTAAGGAAAGCACTAATTGTGCCGCTTAGTATATGGAATGTGGAACGGATCAAGACCAAAATGATTGAAATCGGTGTTGAATTGGCTTCGCTGTAAGACTGAAAAACATGACTGTTGTATTTTCCGCCGCTGATCTGACGTAGTTAGGTACCTTTCAATACATATATAGACCCGATAGGACTTTTTTCCGGGTCGTGTTTTTCTTGTTTTTCTGAGTGGTTTAAGGTACAAATAGATAGTTTTAGGCTAGTTTCACATACTTCGATCACATTTTTTTTTTGGGAGGGGGGTGGGGTCCATGGATGAGTCCAAGCATGCGTCGGGCACCTTTGGCTGTGATATGATCTTTGGTCGGAATTAGCATATTCTTAGTTGGCATCACTAGCGGAACAGGTATTCCAAGTATCAATAATATTTTGGGTATGTCTGTTATTTTACAAAACGCAACAACTATGGCAAGACTTTACAACAGATGTGATATTTTACAGAAGACAAAGAACCGGACATTCTTACACACTACCTTCTCGACTACAGTAAACCCTCATTATACCTGCATTCCTTACAATGTCACCCTCGTTATACCGGCAGTATGCATTGAAACAAAATAACCGTTAAATCTTTGAAACAACCACTGAATAAATAGGTATACATTGTATTGCCAATAAGAAAGGTGATCGCTTAATGCAGAACACAACAAGTGCAAAAAGCTCCCTTAGGGAGCTTTTTGCACTTGTTGTGTTCTGCATTAAGCGTTCACCTGTTGGTACTAGTTTAAAATTGGCCATATGGTTCCTTTCATATTTAAACTCGTTATAACGGCAGCTTCGTTATACCAGCAAAATGTCTGGAAACAAACACATCCGTTGTAACGAGGGTTCACTGTACTCTACCGTTATTTTGTGTGATTATATATGGCACTCAAATGACACCAAATGGCATCGACACGTATGACTTCTCTCATCCACTGACTTTCTTTCTGTTTATGAGCGCTAAGTACTATGTGCTTCCAGAGAACCGACGAAAACTTCCGATAAACCGAACATACAGCAAAACCTCGATTATTCGAATTTTCGTTATAAACGAATTTAGACCCTTTTAGGCAGGTGGCTGCTTAATGCATGATGAAAGTCATGCAGAAAGCTCCTAGAGGAGCTTTCTGCATGACTTTCACCATGCATTAAGCTGCCACCTGTCTTAAAGATCGATAATAATACGTATTTTAGTGTTCGGATAATCGAGGTTTTACTGCATATATATGAGCTAAACTCTCTGATGTCTCGTTGGTCGTATAGTTTATTGCATTCATACGCAATCTAAGTGCAGTTGCTATGAAAATCAATCGAGTTCGCCAGCACCATTTGCAAATTTGACCGTTGCAGATAACTAACAATGAATTAATAATAAATCATTATCAAAATGGTTATCGGAAGTAATTCGATGCCTCAACATCAGCTAAATGGCACATAGACGCGTGCCCATTAAGAATTATATTCTCCAGTGGTATACTTGTTTTCAAAGTACCCGACATAGAGATAGATACTCGTTTTAGAAAATCAATTACTCTTAACAGGATTTCAAGCAATGCTGTTCAAATTGACTGTATGCCTATATCATGACCAACTGTTGACTGTATGCCTATATCAAGACCAGCTGTTGACTCTAGGCCTATATCAATACCAACTGTTGACTGTAGGCCTATATCAAGACCAACTGTTGACTGTAGGCCTATATCAAGACCAACTGTTGACTGTAGGCCTATATCAAGACCAGCTACTGACTGTATGCCTATATCAGGACCAGCTATTGAATGTATGCCTATATCAAGACCAGCTGTTGACTCTAGGCCTATATCAAGACCAACTGTTGACTGTAGCCTAGGCCTATATCAAGACCAACTGTTAACTGTATGCCTATATCGAGACCAGCCGTTGACTGTAGGCCTAAATCGAGACCAGCTATCGACTGTATGCCTATATCAGGACCAGCTATTGACTGTATGCCTATATCAAGACCAGCTGTTGACTCTAGGCCTATATCAAGACCAACTGTTGACTGTAGCCTAGGCCTATATCAAGACCAACTGTTAACTTTATGCCTATATCGAGACCAGCCGTTGACTGTATGCCTAAATCAAGACCAGCTATCGACTGTATGCCTATATCAGGACCAGCTATTGACTGTTTACCTATATCAACACCAGCTGTTGACTCTAGGCCTATATCAAGACCAACTGGTGACTGTATGCCTATATCAAGACCATATATTGACTGTAGGCATATATCAAGACCAACTGTTGACTGTAGGCCTATATCAAGATCAGATATTGACTGTATGCCTATATATCAAGACCAACTGTTGACTGTAGGCGTATATCAAGACCAAATGTTGACTGTATGCATATATGAAGACCAGCTATTTACGGTAGGCCTATATCAAGACCAACTGTTGACTGTAGGCATATATCAAAACCAGCTATTGACTGTAGGCCTATATCAAGACAAGCTATTGACCGTATGCCTATATCAAGACCAACTGTTCACTGTAGACCTATATCAAGACCAATTGTTCACTCGGGTGATACTTTGAATGAGATGCCCTTATTTATAGACTTTGTAAATGGCGCCGACTCAGAACGGACGATTCCTATTGGATACGTCTCATTAGGGCCTACTCTGTTTGCTTATAAAATTAAATTATATCTGTCATGATCAGTACTTTCTGTGGTCATACAAGACTCCGTCTAATTCATGGTGTCATTATTCCTACATGGATATTCACAAGATAAGGGTAAAACGACAGAGAGGTGCCCAAAACACACAATACAAACGGTAAGCATAGAAAATACAACTCATAACACGAAACGTAAGCATAGAAAACACTACTCATAACACGAAAGTAAGCATAAGAACACTACTCACAACACGAAAGGTAAGCATAACAACACAACTCATAACACGAAAGGTAAGCATGGGGAACACTAATCATAACACGAAATGTAAGCATAAGAACACATTAACCCTTTTCCTGCTTTCTGTTTATTCCAAATGTCAATACCTACCGAATAGTTATAAATATATTAGGGAAGGCGAACCATCTTAGCCATTTTAAAAGAAAAAAGACAGATCTACCCATTCCATTGGCAAACAGAGCAGACCCTGATCAGATGGCTCCTATAGGAGCCGTCTGATCTGGATCTACTCTGTTTGCTAATGTGTAAAAATGCGTTTATATGAGGGAAAGGGTTAAAGCGAAACATAAGCATAAGAACACAAAACTGATACTGCGAAACATGCATTTGTAAGAAAAATAAACAACTCATAACACGAAACGTTAGCGGAAAACAACTCATAACACGAAACGTTAGCAGAACACAACTCATAACACGAAACATAAGAATAATACACAACTCATAACGCGAAGCATAATCATAATACACGACTCATAACACGAAACATAAGCATAGCACTCAATTCGTTACGCGAAATGTAAGCATAAGCTTGCACAATTCATAACGCGAAGCTAAAGCATATTAACCCTTTCCTCCATTAATACGCCTTTCTACGCCTCTGTAAAAATCACCTATTGAAACCATTGTGATAAATAGAGCATTTGCTCCTATAGGATGGTTTCAAACGACAAAATTCTAAATGTTTCCTTTTCTCTAGTTAATGCTCCTTTTCGGTAGACTTATTCAAAGTGGTTGGGTCTTAAAATAGCATATGAGAGAAATGGTTAAGAACACAAAATCCATAACGCGACAGGTAGGCATGCGTGACTGATGATAACCGTTTTAACTGTTCACATGCCAAGCTTTCTTGACTGAAATTTGCAAACAGCTTGGAACCAGATGAGACAACTCATGATCCAAACTGTTTGACACTTTGCCAATAGTTTCTTAACACTTTTCCTGTTCTATGTTTATTTCAAATTTCAATACCTGACTGAATATTCATGGACAACATAGTTATAAAGAAATATGTTAGATGGAACATTGTTGACATTTTAGAAAGCAAAGAAACAGATTTTTATCATTCTATTAGCAAACAGAGCAGACCCTGGTAAGACGGCTCCTATATAGGAGCCGTCTGATCTGGGTCTACTCTGTTTGCAAATCCTTGAAAGCACGTTTATATGAGGGGAAGGGTTAACCCATTTCTTCATCTTGGACTCGACCTCTTTGAATAAATCTACCGAAAAGGAGCATTTACTAGAAAAGCAATGAAAAAAACATCGTGTATTTTTGAAACCATAATGATAAATAAAACATTTGCTCTTATGGAGCAAATGTTCTATTTATCACAATAGTTTCAAAACTGACTTTTACAGTGGCGTCAATAAGAGAGAGTTAGTTGATAAAAGGGTCAAAAATGTCAATATGAGGGAATGGGTTAAATGCATAAACAAATCGACATTCAGGAAATGCCCAGCAGATCAGAAGTTTTGAACAAATATTATTTTATTCAGCATGACAAGGACAGACGTCTCGATCACAGATACTAGACTTGTGTGTGTGTGTTTTAGATGATTCATTGCGGACGGGTCATAGACTTAATCGGATATCAATAGTTGTCCTGAAATTCTAGGTAATTCGTCTTGAAGTTAATGTTGTGGGGCACTGAAACAGGCCGTTTGCTGAACGTCGAAGAATTTGAACAGAGGTCCGTGTGTTTGACAAGTGTCTGCCATATATATAGAGGATCTTACATGAGTGTTCTTGATTATTGGATTTATTAAATGAGTCTTTTTAAAACGATAAAAAACGAGCTTTAGCGAGTTTTTTTTATCGTTTTAAAAAGACGAATTTAATAAATCCAATAATCATGAACACGAATGCAAGATCCTATTTATAACATAACACACACAAATGTTATTTGCAGCCAATATTTCAGCAGTAACGTGGATTGTTATAAATTCTCCTTACATATAGAAATGATGAATGAAAGGTGTTATTAGGTTCGCTAGGTAACTGGGACAAAGTAGGTCCAAATTTTCCAACTTTATTTTTTACTTACTGTCATATCAACCAGGATCTAATTCAGACCTCTCTGGTATTCAATTTAACTGTGATAGTTTATGATACAAAAACATACAGAAACACGTCAAAATAATTTTTGAGTTACAGTTTCGACATACATAGTTACAAACACGTCACATTATGACGTCATTGTACACAACATGTGTCTATGTAAAGCGCGCCATTTACATGAAGACCTACATACAGTCGCCAACACGTCCGACACTCACTGTCAATGGGATTCGAAATGCGCATTCGTTTTGGTATATTAAGCCCTTCATTAGTGTTGTATGTATACACATGGACATGGACATTTCCACCGAGAAAAAAAATCTCGATTCAAGTTCAGTGAAAATGTTTCCGCCAGTTTGTTTGTTTTGACAGCGCGTATGAATCGTTCGAATGTCATTCGGTCGTTCGAATGTTATTCACTAGTGATTATATGCCAATGATTATCAAAAAATAAATGATAGTATTACGTCACGCTGAAGCCACGTGTTATGTTATAAATATATATATATAAGTATACAGTAAACACATCTGAACGGGAATTCATGTAGAGTAAATATTTCGATACTTTAGGTAGGTGACTGCTTAATGTAGGGTGAAAGTCCTGCACAGGAGCTTTCTGCAAGACTTTGACCCTGCATTAAACTGCTACCTGTCTTCAAGACCGATAGTTATACCGAATTCAGCGTCCCGTTTAGAGAGGTTTGGCTGTGTTATCATTACTTATTTTACAGTGCTCCCTCTCTACAACGACACCCTTTGGGATACGAAGAGTGTATGTGTTGTTCAGAGGGAGTTGTTATAGGGAGGGAAAATCAAACATAATTAGATCCCCAGATAAGGTGTATTTCGAGAACTAAAACCGTTATGCCTCAATCAAACCCTATGTTGTGACCACTCTTTAGAATCGTCACAAAGTGACGATTCTAAAGAGTGGTCACAACATAGGGTTTGATGGAGGCATAAATAAAATGCAATGAAAAAAAGTTGTTTCTGGAGCTTTGTTATTTCGGAAACAGTGACATGCGTTGTTGTATGGAGGGAATCGTTATTGGGAGGGTCGTTGTAGGGAGGGAGCACTGTATTATCAATTTTATTTTGGTTTAGTAAATTTCTTATTAGAAACATACACAGAACACGGCTTGATCTCGATACGTTTACTTCCGCAATCCCATCAATGGGAGATATGCTAACAGTGTAAGACTATTGAACCCTTAGCCTGCAGTCAAAATGGTATCCGATCAAGTTCGGATCTGAGAGGTTGGTTGTCATTTTGGCGACTCGTTGTAAAAGCGTGTTAATATTCTGAGAAAAAATAGATGACTGCTCATCAAGAGCGATGATTTATTTTTGATAAATAAGACACAGTTTATGAAAATCGGTGGTCAAATAAGCGTTCAAGGACGATCGCAGTGAATTAACCCATCGAATTTTGAGTAGAGTTCGGCCGGATTATTATATAGAGCAGGGGTTTGTTTTTGGTTGGGTCAGAAAACTATATTTCGATATGTTTTATATACTTATGACATGTTTGCTTGTTTGTTTTGATTAATGTCCGTTTCTGCTCACTACGGGCTAATTGGACGCCCCAGAGAGAGGGGAGATGATACAGAGAAACCGGGGCGCGATGTCCTACTCTTATTATCGACTGAGCTTCTCTGGTTCTATTAGATGCCCAGTGACATGTAATTAAAAAATAATGTATTTGTGATGGAGTTGTTGCTGTTGTTGTTGTTGTTGTTATTGAGACATAGCATGCGAAGGGCACCTGTGGGTGAGACGCCGAACTACTCGGCGTCTCATCTGTGCCAAAGCTGTTTGGAAATGCTAACCAGGTCGTGCTTAGCAGGTAAATGGGGTCACCCTTCACTCCATGAGTATTTATGTCAGAAATTATTACATAATGAATATTTACCAGATTAATTTCCATGACGGTACATGAACACTGAAATGTTTGCCCATGACAGAAACTGGAGAATCATTTCTATATACAGTGTAATGTCATAAGAAAACACAACAGACCATGATCAGATGGCTCTTACAGGACCCGTATGATCTGGGTTTACGCTGCTTGTAAAGGCATAGGAGGTGTAGAAGGGAAAATCAGATTACCTCATTCCCTCATATTGACGAATTTTGACGACTCTGTAAAAGTCAATTTGTGAAACCATTGTGATAAATAGAGCATTTGCTCTTATAGGAGCAAAATTAATGCTCTATTTATCACAATGGTTTCAAGCTAAAAAATCTAAATTTTCCTTTTCTCTAGTTAATGCTCCTTTTCGGTAAATTTATTCAAATATGTTGTATTTAAAAATAGCCTTTGAGGTAATGGGTAAAATAAGTCGTCCCCGAGGTTATTGATAATTTTTAACCTTTGGCTTGCTCAAAAGCTGTCCAATCAGATACTTGAGAATAAGCACAAACATTTTTCAACTTCGGATTCCTCTGATCAGGATATGCACTTCATGCTGACCCACTAGGTGTCAACAGATTATTGGCCAACCTTTAGCCTGCTGAACAAATAATTTTTACAGACTGTTTTACCTACTACATTTTCAAATGTCAAGTTATAATCAACTTGTCTACCAAAATTTAACCAGGGTGTCAAACAGTTCGGATCCTGGTGAGACGCCGAGTTACTCGGCGTCTCATCTGGATCCAGACTGTTTGCATAGGTATTCACTCATCCGCCCATAGCAGGCTAAAGGTTAATATACCTACCTATTAGTTTATTTTGCAATATCTCTCCACATGATAACTGAATAGATAAAAATATGTTCAGTCAGTAGGAGTTTATGGTAAATGATATGAGTGTATATGGATTAAGTTTCTTTTGGAACGTCAATCTTATATTTTAATCTGGTAATGTTATTGTGTTCCTTTGTCTTAAGTTTAAAATGTCATAACACTTTCACATTACCACCTAACAGCATTTTGATCAAGTGACTAATTTCAAACTCTTATTCCGCCATTCACGACCCGACTCCTATTCGCAAATAACTTGGAACTATTTGCCGAGTATCAAACAGCTTAGATCCAAATGAAATCCCGAGTAACTCGGCGTCTCGTCAGGATCCAAGCTGTCGATAGTTTCTCAGAAGCTTGGTCGAAGCGGAAGAGGTATATCTAAATTGCACCAGAGAGGCCATTATTTTTCACCGCGGTGTATTAATCTATTCCTTTATACTGACGCTTTTTTGACGCCTCTGTGAAAGTCACTTTTTGAAACCATTGTAATAAAAAGAGCATTTGCTCCATAGGAGCAAATGCTCTGTTTATAACAATGGTTTCATAGCTCTACGATTCTAAAAAAAACATTTTCTCAAGTAAATGCTCATTTTCGGTAGATTTATTCAAAGTGGTTGGATCTAAAAATAGCCTATGAGGTAATGTGTTAAGCTTGCAGAGTCATAGAACTATAAGTACATGTAGACTAGCAAAGGTGAGAAACACAGCTCTACAGGAGTGCCATACACAAAAGACCTAGGCACCAAACCACTTTTAAGAGAAAGAGCATGTCGTACACTGTTTGATACTTATCATCATTTGAAGTAGTTTCTTATTTGATCTGGAACAGTGTAGACCCTGAGATGGTGACTTTTAAATTAAAGCCGCTCTAATTTAAAACAGTTGTGTGTCAACTATTTTAGGGTTATTAAGATTTGTCTCTTATCCAGATATCTCGACGCATTTCAATACGGACTGGATCCATATGAGGTACCGAGTAATCAGCCCATTTGCTCCCAGTGGATTAGTCCATTTTTTATCTAAGGGGTGTCTGGCCTAAATTTTCAATTTCGTTTTATTTTATATTGAAATTCCAATCAGCAAACAGTGTAGACTCTGATCAGACGCCGCATTATGCGGCGTCTGAACAGAGTATACGCTGTTTGCCCACGTCCCATATATGGGGTCGTGGGAGCAAATCAGGATCCAAGCTGTTTGACACTTTGTCAATAGATGTTCAGAAGCTTGTGTCATGACATTTGGTCAGTGCTTCCCCCAAAACTTGATCGAATCGGAAGTAGTCCGAATCGCACAATATCCACATTTGGGGTTACGGGTTCTCATTAAAAAAAACCTCTCTAAACCGGACGTTCAATTAAGTATCAATATCGGTCTTGGAGACAGGTGGCAGCTTAATGCAGGTTGAAAGTCATGCAGAAAGCTCCTCTAGGAGCTTTCTGCTTGACTTTCGCCCTGCATTAAGCAACCACCAGGTGCTGTCTAAAAGTATATATATTCTTCTCAACTAGAATTCCGGTTTACAAGGAGTTTACTTTACTGCAAATATATTTCGTCATTGATCAGTTTGCAGGAAATCTTAGCCTGCTATTCCTTACCCAGCTCTCATATTCAAACAGCTTGGCCAGATGTGATACGCCGAGTAATTCGGCATTGCATCTTGATCCAAGCTGTTTGACACTCGGTAGATAAGATAGTTTCTCAAAAGCTTGAACGGAATGTATAAGTAAATGAAAAATATTACCGGTCGGATTTGAGTAAACATTATTTTTATAACAGGTAAAGGATTGAAAATAATAAAATTATACATGTTTTCTCTGAGTGAAAGGAGAAATAGTTTCTACTCCCACGAGCCAGTAAATGGAACATAGACAAACAGTGTAGACTCAGATCTTATGGTCCCTTAACTTTTTGCATGCTGAGTAATTTTTCGTGTGCGACAATTGTCGTCTGCTCCAATTCTAACAATTTTCTAACTTATTTCTTTGCAAAAATATGGTAAACGTGATAAACAGTTTGGATCCTGATGAATGCGGCGTGTATTTTCTTTTGCGTAGCCTCCCCCCCCCCCCCCCCCCCCACCCCATGAAATGGATACATTCTGAAAGTCGGTGTGGACGAGTTCATCATAAATAATAAGTGAGAGAATTGATTATATATGAGAAGTAAAATGAGAGTAAATGGGTTAACCTTTTCCTTGTTCTAAACCCATTTTCACTGGTCTGTTTGCTTGTGACATGATATACATGTGTAGTTCCGAGCACAAGATATAGTATATAATATAACACTAAATCGACCCAATCATTTTTTGTTTACTTTTTAGACCATCTAGACCCACGAAATGGCCCCCTGTGGTTCCGAGTATATGGTATTTGTCAAAGCAAAACAAACCCCTTGTAAATTATAAATCTAAAATATATAGCCAACGAATTTTCATTGTGTCATTAGTTCTTGTATGAATATTGGACAGGTGGATAGTTAATCATTACAGGACAAGGAAGTCCGCTGATGGCAATACGTGGTTTACTCTCCCCCGCGATCCTATAAACGGGAATATGGAAACAGTATAGACCAAGATTAGATGACTACTTAACCCTTTCCCTCATATAAATGTGTTTTCACGCATTTGCAAACAGAGTAGACCGCGATCAACCTTTTTCCTTCATATCAACGTGTTTTCCCGCATTTGCAAACCGAGTAGACCCAGGTCAGAGGGCTCATATAGGAGCCGTCTGATCAGGGTCTACTCTGTTTGCTAATGGAATTTGAAAGATCGGTGTCTTTACTTTCTAACTGAATGGCTAAAATGTTCCACCTTCGTTATTTCGTCTACGAATATTCAGTAGTTTCATTTAAAATATATGATACAGTAGAACCGGTCTGAAACGACCTTGAACTGATTGAACAAAGCAATCTTTAAAACAGGGGGTTGCTTAACCCTTTCCCTGTTCTATGTTTGTTTCAAATTTCAATACCTACTGAATATCCTTGGACAAAATAGTTATAATGAAATAAGGAAAGTTGGATATCGTAGCCATTTTAGAAACTAGAGAATCAGATCTTTCAAATTATATTAGCAAACAGAGCAGATCCTGATCAGACGGCTCCTCTAGGAGCCGTCTGATCTGGGTCTACTCTGTTTGCAAATGCGTGAAAACGCGTTTGTATGAGGGAAAGGGTTAATTAATGCAGGGCAAAAGTCATGCACAAAACTTATACAAGAGTTTTCTGTATTACCTATCTTCTGTATTAACCCTCTCCCTGTTCTATGTTTATTCCAAATTTCAATACCTACTGAATATCCTTGGACAAAATAGTTATAATGAAATAAGGAAAGTTGGATATCGTAGCCATTTTAGAAACTGTATTAATCTATTCCTTTATACTGACGCTTTTTTGACGCCTCTGTGAAAGTCACTTTTTGAAACCATTGTAATAAAAAGAGCATTTGCTCCATAGGAGCAAATGCTCTGTTTATAACAATGGTTTCATAGCTCTACGATTCTAAAAAAAACATTTTCTCAAGTAAATGCTCATTTTCGGTAGATTTATTCAAAGTGGTTGGATCTAAAAATAGCCTATGAGGTAATGTGTTAAGCTTGCAGAGTCATAGAACTATAAGTACATGTAGACTAGCAAAGGTGAGAAACACAGCTCTACAGGAGTGCCATACACAAAAGACCTAGGCACCAAACCACTTTTAAGAGAAAGAGCATGTCGTACACTGTTTGATACTTATCATCATTTGAAGTAGTTTCTTATTTGATCTGGAACAGTGTAGACCCTGAGATAGTGACTTTTAAATTAAAGCCGCTCTAATTTAAAACAGTTGTGTGTCAACTATTTTAGGGTTATTAAGATTTGTCTCTTATCCAGATATCTCGACGCATTTCAATACGGACTGGATCCATATGAGGTACCGAGTAATCAGCCCATTTGCTCCCAGTGGATTAGTCCATTTTTTATCTAAGGGGTGTCTGGCCTAAATTTTCAATTTCGTTTTATTTTATATTGAAATTCCAATCAGCAAACAGTGTAGACTCTGATCAGACGCCGCATTATGCGGCGTCTGAACAGAGTATACGCTGTTTGCCCACGTCCCATATATGGGGTCGTGGGAGCAAATCAGGATCCAAGCTGTTTGACACTTTGTCAATAGATGTTCAGAAGCTTGTGTCATGACATTTGGTCAGTGCTTCCCCCAAAACTTGATCGAATCGGAAGTAGTCCGAATCGCACAATATCCACATTTGGGGTTACGGGTTCTCATTAAAAAAAAACTCTCTAAACCGGACGTTCAATTAAGTATCAATATCGGTCTTGGAGACAGGTGGCAGCTTAATGCAGGTTGAAAGTCATGCAGAAAGCTCCTCTAGGAGCTTTCTGCTTGACTTTCGCCCTGCATTAAGCAACCACCAGGTGCTGTCTAAAAGTATATATATTCTTCTCAACTAGAATTCCGGTTTACAAGGAGTTTACTTTACTGCAAATATATTTCGTCATTGATCAGTTTGCAGGAAATCTTAGCCTGCTATTCCTTACCCAGCTCTCATATTCAAACAGCTTGGCCAGATGTGATACGCCGAGTAATTCGGCATTGCATCTTGATCCAAGCTGTTTGACACTCGGTAGATAAGATAGTTTCTCAAAAGCTTGAACGGAATGTATAAGTAAATGAAAAATATTACCGGTCGGATTTGAGTAAACATTATTTTTATAACAGGTAAAGGATTGAAAATAATAAAATTATACATGTTTTCTCTGAGTGAAAGGAGAAATAGTTTCTACTCCCACGAGCCAGTAAATGGAACATAGACAAACAGTGTAGACTCAGATCTTATGGTCCCTTAACTTTTTGCATGCTGAGTAATTTTTCGTGTGCGACAATTGTCGTCTGCTTCAATTCTAACAATTTTCTAACTTATTTCTTTGCAAAAATATGGTAAACGTGATAAACAATTTGGATCCTGATGAATGCGGCGTGTATTTTCTTTTGCGTAGCCTCCCCCCCCCCCCCCCCCCCCCCCCCCCCCCCCACCCCATGAAATGGATACATTCTGAAAGTCGGTGTGGACGAGTTCATCATAAATAATAAGTGAGAGAATTGATTATATATGAGAAGTAAAATGAGAGTAAATGGGTTAACCTTTTCCTTGTTCTAAACCCATTTTCACTGGTCTGTTTGCTTGTGACATGATATACATGTGTAGTTCCGAGCACAAGATATAGTATATAATATAACACTAAATCGACCCAATCATTTTTTGTTTACTTTTTAGACCATCTAGACCCACGAAATGGCCCCCTGTGGTTCCGAGTATATGGTATTTGTCAAAGCAAAACAAACCCCTTGTAAATTATAAATCTAAAATATATAGCCAACGAATTTTCATTGTGTCATTAGTTCTTGTATGAATATTGGACAGGTGGATAGTTAATCATTACAGGACAAGGAAGTCCGCTGATGGCAATACGTGGTTTACTCTCCCCCGCGATCCTATAAACGGGAATATGGAAACAGTATAGACCAAGATTAGATGACTACTTAACCCTTTCCCTCATATAAATGTGTTTTCACGCATTTGCAAACAGAGTAGACCGCGATCAACCTTTTTCCTTCATATCAACGTGTTTTCCCGCATTTGCAAACCGAGTAGACCCAGGTCAGAGGGCTCATATAGGAGCCGTCTGATCAGGGTCTACTCTGTTTGCTAATGGAATTTGAAAGATCGGTGTCTTTACTTTCTAACTGAATGGCTAAAATGTTCCACCTTCGTTATTTCGTCTACGAATATTCAGTAGTTTCATTTAAAATATATGATACAGTAGAACCGGTCTGAAACGACCTTGAACTGATTGAACAAAGCAATCTTTAAAACAGGGGGTTGCTTAACCCTTTCCCTGTTCTATGTTTGTTTCAAATTTCAATACCTACTGAATATCCTTGGACAAAATAGTTATAATGAAATAAGGAAAGTTGGATATCGTAGCCATTTTAGAAACTAGAGAATCAGATCTTTCAAATTATATTAGCAAACAGAGCAGATCCTGATCAGACGGCTCCTCTAGGAGCCGTCTGATCTGGGTCTACTCTGTTTGCAAATGCGTGAAAACGCGTTTGTATGAGGGAAAGGGTTAATTAATGCAGGGCAAAAGTCATGCACAAAACTTATACAAGAGTTTTCTGTATTACCTATCTTCTGTATTAACCCTCTCCCTGTTCTATGTTTATTCCAAATTTCAATACCTACTGAATATCCTTGGACAAAATAGTTATAATGAAATAAGGAAAGTTGGATATCGTAGCCATTTTAGAAACTGTATTAATCTATTCCTTTATACTGACGCTTTTTTGACGCCTCTGTGAAAGTCACTTTTTGAAACCATTGTAATAAAAAGAGCATTTGCTCCATAGGAGCAAATGCTCTGTTTATAACAATGGTTTCATAGCTCTACGATTCTAAAAAAAACATTTTCTCAAGTAAATGCTCATTTTCGGTAGATTTATTCAAAGTGGTTGGATCTAAAAATAGCCTATGAGGTAATGTGTTAAGCTTGCAGAGTCATAGAACTATAAGTACATGTAGACTAGCAAAGGTGAGAAACACAGCTCTACAGGAGTGCCATACACAAAAGACCTAGGCACCAAACCACTTTTAAGAGAAAGAGCATGTCGTACACTGTTTGATACTTATCATCATTTGAAGTAGTTTCTTATTTGATCTGGAACAGTGTAGACCCTGAGATAGTGACTTTTAAATTAAAGCCGCTCTAATTTAAAACAGTTGTGTGTCAACTATTTTAGGGTTATTAAGATTTGTCTCTTATCCAGATATCTCGACGCATTTCAATACGGACTGGATCCATATGAGGTACCGAGTAATCAGCCCATTTGCTCCCAGTGGATTAGTCCATTTTTTATCTAAGGGGTGTCTGGCCTAAATTTTCAATTTCGTTTTATTTTATATTGAAATTCCAATCAGCAAACAGTGTAGACTCTGATCAGACGCCGCATTATGCGGCGTCTGAACAGAGTATACGCTGTTTGCCCACGTCCCATATATGGGGTCGTGGGAGCAAATCAGGATCCAAGCTGTTTGACACTTTGTCAATAGATGTTCAGAAGCTTGTGTCATGACATTTGGTCAGTGCTTCCCCCAAAACTTGATCGAATCGGAAGTAGTCCGAATCGCACAATATCCACATTTGGGGTTACGGGTTCTCATTAAAAAAAACTCTCTAAACCGGACGTTCAATTAAGTATCAATATCGGTCTTGGAGACAGGTGGCAGCTTAATGCAGGTTGAAAGTCATGCAGAAAGCTCCTCTAGGAGCTTTCTGCTTGACTTTCGCCCTGCATTAAGCAACCACCAGGTGCTGTCTAAAAGTATATATATTCTTCTCAACTAGAATTCCGGTTTACAAGGAGTTTACTTTACTGCAAATATATTTCGTCATTGATCAGTTTGCAGGAAATCTTAGCCTGCTATTCCTTACCCAGCTCTCATATTCAAACAGCTTGGCCAGATGTGATACGCCGAGTAATTCGGCATTGCATCTTGATCCAAGCTGTTTGACACTCGGTAGATAAGATAGTTTCTCAAAAGCTTGAACGGAATGTATAAGTAAATGAAAAATATTACCGGTCGGATTTGAGTAAACATTATTTTTATAACAGGTAAAGGATTGAAAATAATAAAATTATACATGTTTTCTCTGAGTGAAAGGAGAAATAGTTTCTACTCCCACGAGCCAGTAAATGGAACATAGACAAACAGTGTAGACTCAGATCTTATGGTCCCTTAACTTTTTGCATGCTGAGTAATTTTTCGTGTGCGACAATTGTCGTCTGCTTCAATTCTAACAATTTTCTAACTTATTTCTTTGCAAAAATATGGTAAACGTGATAAACAATTTGGATCCTGATGAATGCGGCGTGTATTTTCTTTTGCGTAGCCTCCCCCCCCCCCCCCCCCCCCCCCCCACCCCATGAAATGGATACATTCTGAAAGTCGGTGTGGACGAGTTCATCATAAATAATAAGTGAGAGAATTGATTATATATGAGAAGTAAAATGAGAGTAAATGGGTTAACCTTTTCCTTGTTCTAAACCCATTTTCACTGGTCTGTTTGCTTGTGACATGATATACATGTGTAGTTCCGAGCACAAGATATAGTATATAATATAACACTAAATCGACCCAATCATTTTTTGTTTACTTTTTAGACCATCTAGACCCACGAAATGGCCCCCTGTGGTTCCGAGTATATGGTATTTGTCAAAGCAAAACAAACCCCTTGTAAATTATAAATCTAAAATATATAGCCAACGAATTTTCATTGTGTCATTAGTTCTTGTATGAATATTGGACAGGTGGATAGTTAATCATTACAGGACAAGGAAGTCCGCTGATGGCAATACGTGGTTTACTCTCCCCCGCGATCCTATAAACGGGAATATGGAAACAGTATAGACCAAGATTAGATGACTACTTAACCCTTTCCCTCATATAAATGTGTTTTCACGCATTTGCAAACAGAGTAGACCGCGATCAACCTTTTTCCTTCATATCAACGTGTTTTCCCGCATTTGCAAACCGAGTAGACCCAGGTCAGAGGGCTCATATAGGAGCCGTCTGATCAGGGTCTACTCTGTTTGCTAATGGAATTTGAAAGATCGGTGTCTTTACTTTCTAACTGAATGGCTAAAATGTTCCACCTTCGTTATTTCGTCTACGAATATTCAGTAGTTTCATTTAAAATATATGATACAGTAGAACCGGTCTGAAACGACCTTGAACTGATTGAACAAAGCAATCTTTAAAACAGGGGGTTGCTTAACCCTTTCCCTGTTCTATGTTTGTTTCAAATTTCAATACCTACTGAATATCCTTGGACAAAATAGTTATAATGAAATAAGGAAAGTTGGATATCGTAGCCATTTTAGAAACTAGAGAATCAGATCTTTCAAATTATATTAGCAAACAGAGCAGATCCTGATCAGACGGCTCCTCTAGGAGCCGTCTGATCTGGGTCTACTCTGTTTGCAAATGCGTGAAAACGCGTTTGTATGAGGGAAAGGGTTAATTAATGCAGGGCAAAAGTCATGCACAAAACTTATACAAGAGTTTTCTGTATTACCTATCTTCTGTATTAACCCTCTCCATGTTCTATGTTTATTCCAAATTTCAATACCTACTGAATATCCTTGGACAAAATAGTTATAATGAAATAAGGAAAGTTGGATATCGTAGCCATTTTAGAAACTAGAGAATCAGATCTTTCAAATTATATTAGCAAACAGAGCAGATCCTGATCAGACGGCTCCTCTAGGAGCCGTCTGATCTGGGTCTACTCTGTTTGCAAATGCGTGAAAACGCGTTTGTATGAGGGAAAGGGTTAATTAATGCAGGGCAAAAGTCATGCACAAAACTTATACAAGAGTTTTCTGTATTACCTATCTTCTGTATTAACCCTCTCCCTGTTCTATGTTTATTCCAAATTTCAATACCTACTGAATATCCTTGGACAAAATAGTTATAATGAAATAAGGAAAGTTGGATATCGTAGCCATTTTAGAAACTAGAGAATCAGATCTTTCAAATTATATTAGCAAACAGAGCAGATCCTGATCAGACGGCTCCTCTAGGAGCCGTCTGATCTGGGTCTACTCTGTTTGCAAATGCGTGAAAACGCGTTTGTATGAGGGAAAGGGTTAATTAATGCAGGGCAAAAGTCATGCACAAAACTCATACAAGAGTTTTCTGTATAACCTATCTTCTGTATTAACCCTCTCCCTGTTCTATGTTTATTCCAAATTTCAATACCTACTGAATATTCATTAGCAAAATAGTTACAAAGAAATATGGAAGGTGGGACATTGTAGACATTTTAGGAGGCAAATAGACAGATCTATCAAATTCTATTAGCAAACAGAGCAGACCCTGATCAGACGGCTCCTCTAGGAGCCGTCTGATCTGGGTCTTCTCTGTTTGCAAATGCGTGAAACACGTTTATATGAGGCAAAGGGTTAAGCTGTCCTACAGACCCATAAGTAGACATCTTTTTGATGGTCGCTTAAGACAGATTCTACTGTATTTATATTGATATGCTGTAAGTAGAACCTGCCCTACGCGGCCTTTCATTTATTAAACATATGCGTCTTTAGAAACAGGTGGGTGCTTAATTCAGGGCAAAAGTAATGTAGAAAACTTATATAGGAGCTTTCTATATTATTTTTGACCTGCTTTAAGCTATCACCTACCTTACATGCCCATAATTAGACCTTTTTCTGGCCGCTTAAGACAGATTCATTTGTATACAGTATGTTTGTACATGTAGTTTAGACATCACTGTATCAGCCACGAGTTTAACTCAAAGATGTGGGTAATAAACGTTACATACTCATTTATAATATTTTTATTTATTTCTCAGACAGAGAAAAATGGTTGGAAATTGATGATTACAACTTTGAAATAGAAACGAAAATACAACGTATAACTGATAATTATGAGAGAACGAGAAATGTAAAGAAATTTGCCCATGTATTATTTAGGGTAAATTCGCCCTGTTTGAAATTTCGAATATACCGATTTCCTGCAAAAACATTATTGTGTTGATGAACAGCTATCACATAACTTGGAAAAGCAAATGGTGCAGAATCTGACAAAAGGGACCAGACTCTCTCAAATCTGAGCATAAAATGTCTGTCTATGTTCTATTTAAAACTTTTCCTATTCTATGTTTATTTCAAATGTCAATATCTACTTAATATTGATGGACAAACTAGCTATAATGAAATATGGCATGTGTAACATTGTAGCAATATTAGAAAGTAAAGAAAGATACCTATCAAATTCCATTAGCAAACAGAGCAGACGCTGTAGGAGCCGTCTGGGTCTACTCTGTTTGCAGATGCGTGAAAATGCGTTTATATGAGGGAAATGGTTAAGGGGTCTTAATAATGACTTGTTTGTACATAGATACAACAGGTTTGAACATACGTGCTAAACGTTAGATAAGCACATTCGGGAATACAGATGAGAAAAAAAGTAGAAAAAACAGGCAACTGTATCAATGGCAATCTATGAGTTAACCCTTTCCCTCATATAAACGTGTTTTCACGCATTTGCAAACAGAGTAGATCCAGATCGGACAGCTCAAAGAGGAGCTGTCTGATCAGGGTCTGCTCTGTTTGCTAATATAATTTGATAGATCTGTTTCTTTACTTTCTAAAATGGCTGCAATGTACCACCTTCTGTATTTCATTATAACTGTTTTGTCCATGAATATTCAGTAGGTAATGAAATTTGTAATAAACATAGAACAGGGAAATGGTTAAATGTAATTAGTAGTGTTTATATAATGTACAATAAAATCTCGATAACTCGATAGTTCAGTAGAGAAGAATTTGACATTTCTAGACAGGTGGCTGCTTACTGCTTAATACCGGATGGAAGTCATGCAGAAAGCTCCTAGTGGAGCTCTCTGCATGACTTTCATCCTGCATTAAGCTGCTATCTGTCTTAAAGATCGATAATGATACGTATTTGAGTATTCGTATTATCGAGGTTTTATTGTATATATTTACATACACATGTACATGTATATTGAAAAAATATAAGTTTAAGAAAGGTCCTTCAGAATATACTCCAGTGACCCCATTGCAGAGACATAGACATTAACAGGCAGAATGAGAGAGAAAATAAATCGACAGATAGACAGACGGACAGACAGACATACAGACAGACAGACAGCTAAACAAAGTAACAGAAACAGACACATTTGGTATAAAACGTAAATAAGAAGTCTCCCTTACCACGATAACGGTGACCTAATACATATCCAGAATGTTTAAAACTCCGCTAGTAGTTTCACGAAACCTAATTGAAACGCAGTAGCCAAAATTGCATCAGAAATAAATTTGAGCAGACATTATTTTCAAAACGGGGTAAGAGATAACCCTTTACTACATGAATATTCATGTAAGAAATAACGATGTTATGAATATTAATTAGAATCATTTTCAAGA
This sequence comes from Azorinus chamasolen, assembly GCA_963576725.1. Lineage (NCBI taxonomy): Eukaryota > Metazoa > Mollusca > Bivalvia > Cardiida > Solecurtidae > Azorinus > Azorinus chamasolen. The sequence continues at coordinate 93,494,704 of OY755235.1, read as the reverse complement.
TGACAAATGAAAACGGCCATTTCAGCAACTGGAAAGCAATAAGAGCAGATCCTGATCACACGGTATCTACATCAGTCGTCTGATCTAGGTTTACTCTGTTTGCAGATTGTAGAAAAGCGTATTTATGGAGTACAGTAAAACCTCTATATAACGGCCATTAAATCGTGTTACATGTAATTAGTTGTTATTTAGGGCAGGTGGCTGCTTAAAGCAAGGTGAAAGTAAAATAGAACGCTCCTGTATAGGATCGTTCTGTTTTACTTTCACATTGCTTTAAGCAGCCATCTGCCTTTAACACAAAATATTTTAAGTAATTTAGTGGTCGTTATAGAGAGGTTTTACTGTAAATGGTTAGTTTACTAACCAGAAATGACAATCAAAATTTATTACCTGTTTGCACTACTAATACGAAAATATATTTGATTTTTATGTTCGTTCACGGAACAGTCGACAGAATATAATCCACGATTTGTGTGAATGCAGTCTTGAGCAACCTAATGCGACGACATGGTACTGTATGGATCGTTGAAAGCATATATGATTCCGAACAAACAAACGCGGGGATACCGTTACAGTATTGATTGTGATCAAGTCAGATAACTTATGCAATAACTGAGTAATTTTTCTACTCTTTTTAACCCTATGAATACACAATGCGCATGCGCTGTCATTTGCAAACAGTTGTAGACCCGGATCAGAGGGCTCCGAGAGGAGTCCTCTTATCAGGGTCTACATGCACTGCTAGTCATTTCAGAATGCTATAGCAAGTTTAAAGCTCCCATACTGAGTGGGCTATGCACTTAATCACTGGTGGACTGGTCCGCTCTGAAAATTCATCTTTGAAAGGGTTAAAATCAATATACGTACTAGTAGGGAATCAAATTCTGAACCCAAAAATAACACGTTTGCATTAAGTAAGTTTCTCTTTTTAATCATATGGATTGGTTACCAAGTTTAACGAAAACCCAAATACTATAAATACACCTAATATTTCGACCCTGATGGACATCATTCAAAGAATACAGTACAGTGATACGGCAATCAAAAAGGGGTGTACGCATGGGTCTGTAAGCATGTGGTAGTTTAATGCAGGGCCAAAGTAACGCAGAAAGCTCCTATGGGAGCTTTCTGCGTTACTTTGCCCTGTATTAAACAACTACTTGCTTTAAATGATTGGTTGCTTAGGACAGGTTCTACTGCAGACAAGAATACGTTACATATGGCAAAACCATAGATATTATGTCCATGTCGATTTTTGCATGTGCGACAATGAAGAACATTTTTGTTTATTTTATATTATTTGAAAATGTATATAGTACATGTATATACATATATTTATAGGATGTTTTTATTCAACGTGAAGTATAAATTGTTTTGTTATGACTTTTCTCAGACTTCCGTCAAATTTTCAAAGGTCGGTCACGGTGTCGAAAGATTAACTGCTTGTTACTAGTCAAATATGTTTCGAATTTCATTTTTATCAATAATACTGACTACTTCCAACTGGACTCGGTTTGAGCAAGAACCATTTGACCACATATGGCGAGTCGTGTGCATCCTCGCGCATTTAAAAAATTATGAAGCTTTTACCCCCATTAAACACCTTTCTACGCCTTTGCAAACAGAGTATAGACCCAGATCAGACGACTCCTTCATGAGCCGTTTGATCCAGGTCTGCTCTGTTTGCTTATAATATAATATAGCTATGATTCTAAGTTTCTGCCACGGCCAAAAAGTCCTGTGTTCATGCGCTATTATAACAATAAATCTAATTAATATTCATGAAGTCGTTATATCCTACATGAATATTCATGGAGTAAAGGGTTAAATACAATAATTCAGAAAAGGATCTAAAGTAAATATCCAATTAGTATACTTGCCAAACTGTAAGACAGGTGGTACTTTTATGCATGATGAAAATCATACAGAAAGCTCCCGAAGGAGCTTTCCGTGTGAGTTTCAACATGCAATAGTAAGCTATATGCCTTAAAGATCCAGTGTCTTTATTACTAAAGCTCCGATTTATATGGGGGTTACTGTATTTCATAACGTTGACAACCATAACTGGATCACGTGACAATGTCATGAATTTTCACCATTCTCTTGCTGAAATTTAAAATGAATTTCTTCTTCTTTACCCATGTCCTGTGGTATAATTACATATATCGTCACTGTCTACAATTATTTCTCTGTGCAATCACTGCTGTGGAGTGCACTGGTTGCACAATCAATTTGTAAATAGTGCAGACCCTGATGAGACAGCTCCTGCAGGAGCTGTCTCATCTGGGTCTTCACTATTTACAGGTAGGTATATTGACGTGAACAGCAAGCGAAGGGTTAAATTGGGTCCTAAACTTACTTTGTTTAGATATCCATCAACGATGACACGCCTGCTATGACAGAATACTACAAGAGGAAAACACAACCCTATATATGAATGCTAAAATCAACTCCTTGGATATTCATTCAAAATAATAACGACATCATGCATATTAATTAGATATTTTTATAATAACACATGGACACAGGGAGTTTTGGCCGTGGCAGAAACTGTGTAATCATATCTATATCATCATAATTATAAGCAAATAGAGCTTATAGGAGCTATCTGATCTGGGTCTACTCTGTTCGTAAAGGCGCAGAAATGCATATTTATGGAGTATATGGTTAAATTACATTCAGGGCTGTCCGTTGGCGTATAGCATTCATGATCTGTGATTCATATCGTCTTCAATTTCATGAAGCATTCATTGGTGTAAATGCATGTGGTGGTGATAAAAAACGATCTGACGAAATGTGCACTAGTAAAATTAGAATACTGATTTGCGCATGCAATGCACTAGTTGATAGCACAGAAATAGATAGTAAACGTCGTGGAAACTGGTATTCCACGACAGTGAAAACTGAAAATGATGCGTTGTTCATTTCCTTGTACAGTAAAACCTCTTTATAACGACCACTAAATTAATTACACGAAATATTTTGTGTTAAAGGCAGGTGGATGCTTAAAGAAAGTTAAAAGTAAAACAGAACGCTCCTATAGGAGCGTTCTGTTTTACTTTCACCTTGCTTTAAGCAACCACCTGCCCTAAATACCAACTAATTAACACAATTTAGTGGTCGTTATAGAGAGGTTTTACTGTATATATATTTAGTAGAACCTACACGTATAGACTTAATGTCAATCCGAATTGTTCAACTTCTATGCGTGAATGTGCCGTTTCATGAATATTCGTTTACTTAACCCTTTCCCTGTTCTATTTTTATTTCAAATTTCAATACTAATATTCATGGAAATGGAATTATATTGAAATATAGAAGTTGGAACATTCATGCTATTTTAGAAAGTAAGGAAACGGTTCCTATAGAAACCGTCTGGTCTGGGTCTACATTTTTGAAAATGTGTTAATACACGTTAATGTGACGAAAATGTTTAATTTTGATCCCGTTAACTGTTCAATGGATTTTTTTTAGTTTTGACAAAAACTGTAAGATCATAATTATCCCCTATATATAACTGCATTAACAAACAAAGTAGACCCTCATCAGACGCTTGTTCCACAGGAACCATCTGATCTTAGTCTACTAAGTTTGCAAATGCGTTTATATGTTTGCAAATGCGTTTATATGATTGCAAATGCGCTTATATGTTTGCAAATGCGTTTAAATGTTTGCAAATGCGTTTATATGAAGTAAGGGTTAACATACGCATGATTATAAGAAAAAAGAATATTAAGACCTGAATAGCTCTGATCTAATATTTCGACCACTAAGGGGCCTTTTTCAAAGATTATCATGTCATATATTGACATGATAATCTTTGAAAAGGGCCCCTTAGTGGTCGAAGTATTAAATCAGAGCTATTCAAGTATTTATGTATTATATTAATTCCCTTTTTGGATTATGTTCTTCGCTGTGTATTATTAGACCGTAATTACGTACATGTATGCATGTGACATAGTTCAACTTTTTACCTGGTCATTATTAATCATGTAAGAAATAATGACTGTAAGAATATTAATGACCCATTTGCGCCCGGTGGATTCTTCCATGCTTATATATTGGATTAGTCCATTTCTTATCTAAGGAATGCCTGGTCTAAATTTTCATTTTCATTTTGTTTTATATTGAAATTCCTATCCGCAAACAGTGTAGACTCTGATCAGACGCCGCATTATGCGGCGTCTGGCCAGAGTCTACACTGTTTGCATATATTCCATATAATGGGATCGTGGGCACAAATGGGTTAAGTAGTTGTATGGTATATAGGAATTATCAACAATGGGATTTTGTCACAAATAAAACCTGTTATATCAAAAACAGTAAAACATCGATAATTCGAAATTGTAGTACAGAAGAATGTAGACCCTTAAATAGGCAGGGGGCCATTTCGTTGGTCTACATGGTCTAAAAGGTCAAACATATTGATTGAGTCGATTTAGTGTTATATTCTATATACTGTATATAATATAACACTAAATCGACTCAATCAATTGTTTTGACCTTTTAGGTCATGTAGACCCACGAAATGGCCCCCTGTGCTTAAATAGGCAGGTGTCTTTCGCCAGCCAGAAATTGTGTTCACGTGGAAAATATTTTTATAAACGAATTTCATTCAAATACGTTTTGATTTTACTTACGTGGACATAACTCTTTGTCAGATAAACGGGAAAGTCCAATTCTATATTTAGTCAACTATATTTGTTAGTTGTATTCTTCGGCACAAGTATTCCTCGGACTATCTAACTATGCTGGGCATACATTACATGAGGTGCACATTTTAACCCCTTCGCTGCTTTCGCTGCCATTCAGACGGGTCTGTTATTCAACATTTAAACAGTTTGGATCCAGATGTGGCGCACTTGGAACACCTCAGTTATTGTCTTCGAAGTAGACCTCGGATATAACAATTAGGTGAAAAAGCAGTCCCGTCCCATCAGGACGGACAGTTCGTTTCAATATCATCACGGGTTTTTTAATAGCTGTGCATTTACATACAGTAAAACCTCTCTATTACGGCCACTAAAATGTGTTAATTAGTTGGTATCTAGGGCAGGTGGTTGCTTAAAGCAAGATGGAAGTAAAACAAAACGCTCCTACAGGAGCGTTCTGTTTTACTTTCACCTTGCTTTAAGCAGCCGCCTGCCTTTTACACAAAACACTTGATGTAATTTAGTGGCCGTTATAGAGAGATTTTACTGTAGTTGTCACTATCTTTAGCCTACACGGCGATAGAAGAATGAAAAAATTATCTTTGTAGATAAGGCCTTCCCTGACAATGCAGAAAAGTTGAGATAATACATTGTAGAAGGTGCTGGTAGAAAATAGAACAATTCGAAGAGTTCGTCAGGTAAAGACTACTGGCCGGTATAGTAGTTGGCCTCATTGCCGTGTTGGGTTCTTGTTTCTATGCCTATCTTAACCCATTCCCTCATATGTTACTTTTAGATCCAGTCTCTTTGAATAAATGTACCAAAAAGGAGCATATTTACTAGAAAAAAGGAAACTTTTGGACTTGTGTATAGCTTCGAAACCATTGTGATAAATAGAGCATTTGCTCTATGAAGCAAATGCTCTTTTTATCACAATGGTTTTGAACGGTGATTTTTACAGAGGCGTCAACAGGCGTCAATATAAGGGAATGGGTTAAACACCGTGAATACAATGTTTTTTTGGTTAACTCTTTAACCGCCAATGTTGCAAAAATGCACCACGACAAATAAAAGGCGGCGTCTGATCTGGGACTTCATTTTTTTGTCTACATCTCAAGTTCTAGATCTGAAATTTATTCCTTTTAAGTGTGTATTTATTGATCTCATTTCCTTATTTTATTGAATGATTTAACAAAAGGGATAGCAGATTACAATTTGAAATTTGGCACCGAAAAGTTTGACAACATTAGCGTCAGACATCTTATACTTGGCGATAAAAATGTTTGGTTTTGATCATTTCTACAAGCGATCACTAAACACTAACAACTGCAATTTGGCGGTTTTAGCTGTATTCATACGCTACCAACGAGTTTATATTCCTAACCCTGGTGAAAAAGACGAGTGGCTATGGATGTATAAATCTATGTTTTCTTTTAGGGAAAGGCTAGTTCCAAGTTCCTATTTATAGATAGTTTTTTGGAAGTCGGGTATCGTCGGTGTTTACAGTTTTGTCAGCACATGCGTATATTGTGTGAATATAAAACTAATACTATTTTCGATACTATATGCCTAGAATAGACGGTGATTCCCTTTACGAGATTTGCACCGACTTACCTCCAGTTGCAACGAAATTAGTTGAGTTAAGAATTAAACGAATAATGCGTTTAACAGGAAGATACGAAAATACATATCGGTACGATAAAATTATGTGTCGGGAAACCGTAATACAATGTACTTAACATTGCGTATATTTCATAATACACATGTACTATGACAAATATGCAGGTGTGCTAAACCGAAAGTAAGTTAAATTGATTTCGTGTACGATTAATCATCATTTCACCTGTTGTTTTCTACAAAATACCCTCTCAGTTTGCAAAGGATAAGAAACGTCTATTTATGGAATAAATGGGTAAAAATATAAGTTAAATGCAACTGTATATGAGATAAATCTGACAATTTTTTAATTTTGCTTTTTTGGTTTAGTTAAAATGAACTATAGTATACAGTATAACCCCTCTAATGCGACCACTTAATGAATAAACATGGGTGTCTTTATAAGCAGGTGGTTGCTTAATGCAGGACAAAAGTAATGCAGAAAGCTCCTCTAGGAGCTTTCTGCATTACTTTTGTCCTGCATTAAGCTACCACCTGCATCTGGCACCCATAATTATACCTCTTTTAGGTGGTCGCATTAGCGGGGTTTTACTTTATTTAAAAGCAAGTAAAGAGATAAAGATGTAAGAGTCCTATCACATCTATGAATTAGATACTAAGATGGATAGATTTATAAAAGTTACAAACAACTTTAAAAACGAAAAACTCTTTTAGGAATACTATTATACACAAATAATTCAGTTTTCAATATTTCGGGCTTTGATAGCGACTAGAATTTCAGGCTTCATCCAGTTTGGTTGATGATTTCTTTTTACGCGACGCGTTCTTTGTGGGGCGTGTTTGTTTAAAGCCGATTTAAAAAGATCCAGAAAGAACTCTATTGAATCATCTGGATTATCATAATTATCTTTAAGAAACCACGGCTAGTTGGAAAGTTCAAATAGAAAATTATTTTCATTGAATCTTTTCGTTGACCGGTAAATGATAGTTTTATGCACAGGACCTTTGAGATAATTTGGCGGTATTTTACAAATTAAACAAACTGGATAAAGCTGCCCATGAAGATTTTTATTATTTTTCTGTACTAAATGCCCGGTTCTATAGTGAAGTGTTACTATGTATATTTTTACATTGCCTGTATTAACCCATTCCCTCATATAACCGTGTTTTCACGCATTTACAAACAGAGTAGACCCATCTCAGACGACTCCTAGAGGAGCCGTCTGATCAGGGTCCGCTCTGTTTGCATATGAATATACAATAGATCTGACTGTACCGTTTTCAATGGTAACAATTCTGCTAATACAATATACAGTTGAACATCGATATCTCGGATAACTCGAACTAAAAGTTAAGTCCTTCCAAAATTTACAATACAGGATATGTTTTAAAACATATCACTACACGTATCTAGAAACACACGTGTCAGCTTAATGTAGGTCTAAAGTAATGCTGAAAGTATTTAACTCTTTCGGCGCCAATGTCGCCTGTTGGCACCATTGAAAACAGTGCAGTCGGGACCGTCCCAGGTCAGATCCCGCCAATGTCGCCTGTTGGCACCATTGAAAACAATGCAGTCCCATGACCTGGGACTTCACTGTTTTCTGTATTATTTTATTTTATACAGGTTTTTAAAAACACTTTTTTTCACTAATATACCTTTATTATTTAGTTTAGAATTATATTTAATATGAGATTATTATTGCAGGCGACACTTTTAATATGGCGCCAAAAGAGTTAAAGAGGGGACCCGGTTAGTCAACAGATTAATCTACCCCAGCGCTCTCTAACAGAAGCATTTCAAACAAAATATTTAACAAACAGAAATATAAACAGTATCTATAATTCAGGAGACAGGACAGAGTAGCCATCGATTGAAACAAACCGAATGCGAAGACTAGTTTGAAAAGTGAAATATGACATTATAATTGCGTATACTAAGAGAAGAAATTTTCAAAGAAATTTTCAATTCTGGGATTACTCAACTCTTAACCTCAAGTATTACTCTGTACATAGTCTGTACTCATATAACACATGAAAAAATCATAGTGATAGATATAAGAAAACATATTCACAAAGTGGTTTATCAACACAACACTGTATGTATATGCTATGGAAAGTATAAAAATATTGTTCACACATTATGATTTCAATCAGGAAAACCCCAATTCAGAAACTCCTGAAGGGATTTTCTGATACGGAATTGCTTGTTTGTTAATGTACATGTACACGATCTGTAAATCTTCATTGTTAAATGGTGGTTGTTTTACACTGAATTAAAACAGAAGAAACTCTGACCTCACAATAGAAATGAGTTCGGACAAGAAGAAGACTAGACATAGTACAATAGTTCTATGTGCACGTGACTCCATTAACAATAATAGAGAATGAGATAAGTGTAGAGATTGTTTTAGTTGTTGTTGGTGAGTGTTGAATAGTCACTATAAAATGTTTAAAAGAAAAAAGACTAGAATGTATTTAAATCTAGAGTGACTTTGAAATAATAAGGAAAATGGTTATGAACAACAATCTAACAAAATATGTACAAATAGTGCTATAGTGCTAGTTCATATAGTGACTCAGAACAGACGATATTATTTCAGCCCTCCGTATGAAAAAGACAGTGCTGAATAAAGAACACTTGTAATGTGGACATTAGTCTTTAGATTGAACACGTCAATTATAGTAGACTTTAAACAATTAACTTCAAAAGAATTAACACTAATGTTTTACAAGATACATTTGTGTCCTAAAACGCTAATGCTTCTCTACTGTTTCTCGTCATTTTTAATTTTAAAATTATCTCTTTTATTCATTGCATCTAATATTTCTCCGTTAAACCAGTCTGGCTATTAAGCTCGTTTGACCCTATGCTGGCGTAAATTAATTATAGACGAGATTAAATCCATAAAAATAGATAACGCTTCATTAGCATTTGATGTTTGCATACTTCCATCAAAATTTAAACTGTTTAAATCTTTAAAAAATGCATTCTCATTAACATTCTTAAAGGAACTGTATTTGATATAGTGATGATTTGACTTGTTATGCTTATGGTTTATTTTTCGAGAGCAAAATATTGGGTAGTGATCACTGAGACTTAGCTTTGGAACAAATGTACAGAATACATTTTGAGAATTGTCAGAGAAAATGTGACCAATCAATGTCCTTGAGGTATTGCATACGCGAGTTAGTTCTATAATAAATTGTGACAAACCTAGTGATGATAGAAACTGTAAAATCAGATCAGCATTTAACCGTTAGAACACAGAACAGACCCTGATCAGAGGACTCTTACAGTCACTATTTATTTATGTCATCAAACATAAAAATCTACGCCCATACCCCCACCCCTCCAAAAAAACTTCGCCCCCCCCCCCACACTAATCTGAAATCTTGAATCCGCACCTGGTCGTTGAATTTAGGTCTACTCTGTTTGTAATTACGCAAAAAAATGTGTTATATGCAGGAAAATGTTTAAAAAAGCTGCATACGGCCTGTTTGCAGTTTGAAGTGTATTCATCTATCGAACTAATGTCGTTAATGACTTATACATGTGTTTAATCCTTCCCCTGTTATATATTTATTCCAAACTTCAATACCTACTGAATAATCATGGACAAAATCTTTTTAACGAAATATGGAAGGTAGATCATTGTAGCCAATTTAAAAGGTGAAGAAACAGATTTTTCAAATTCCATTTGCAAACAGAGCAGACCCTGGTCAGACGGCTCCTATAGGAGCCGTCTGATCTGGCTTTACTCTGTTTGCAGATGCGTGAAAAGGCGTTACTATGAGGGTCTGCAATATATGCAAATCATTTTTAAGCACAGTTTACCCTTTCGTATTAACCCTTTCCTTCATATAAACGTGCGAAAACACGTTTATATGAGGGAAAGGATTAATGACTATAATGTATAATAACAGGGTTATTGCGATGTTTCTTATATAGGCTGTACAGCTTATTTCATTATGTTCCTGTAAACAGTCCAAAGAGTTCATGTCGTATTGTTTCTGTTATCGACTTTGAACCTGTTCATGTTCTATGTTTATTTCAAATTTCAATACCTACTGAATATTCATGGACAAAATAGTTATAATGAAATATGCAAGGTGGTACATTGTAGCCATTTTAGAAAGTAAAGAAACATATATCTCAAATTCCACTAGCAAACAGAGGAGCCGTCTGATCTGGGTCTTCTCTGTTTACAAATGCGTGAAAACACGTTTATATGAGGAAAAGGGTTAACCCTTTGTATACTTGATTATCCGAATTCATGAATATTGATTAGATTTTTTTTATTCTTGCATATGAACGCAGGAAAGTTGACCTTTGCGATATTTTTCAGACCCTGATCAGACCCATGTTTCTTTCTACAAAGGCGTGAAAAGATGTCACGGTTAAATAATGAGTCTTGTATCAGAGTAAACCGCTGCCTCTGACGGGAAATGCACGCGTATTAATCCTTTCTCTGTTATATGTTAATTACAAATTTCAATACTTACTGAAAATTCATTGACAAAATAGCCATAATGACACACGGAAGGAGGAATATTGTTGCTATTTTAGAAAGCATAGAATCATAGACCCTGATCAGACGGCTCCTATATGGGTCTTCTCGGTTTGCAGATGCGTGAAAACATGTTTATATGAGGGAAAGGTTATCCAGTGCTTTATCACTGCGTTTTATGCCAAATTGAATGGGTGAGAGCGTCATTCAAGCTATTCAAAACAGATATAGTTCGATTTTGACCCGTGAGCTGTGACCTTTAGGACGAGTCCACCCGTGGAGGTAAAACGCGTCACAAACCATTCAGTTGTTCCGGAGTTGCCTGTGGTTATACAGACCTGTAATAAGCATATACTGTAGAACCCCTCTAATGTGACCACTTAATGAATAAACATGGGTGTCTTTATAAGCAGGTGGTTGCTTAATGCAGGACAAAAGTAATGCAGAAAGCTCCTCTAGAAAACCCCTCTAATGCGACCACTTAATGAATAAACATGGGTGTCTTTATAAGCAGGTGGTTGCTTAATGCAGGAGAAAAGTAATTCAGAAAGCTCCTCTAGAAAACCCCTCTAATGCGACCACTTAATGAATAAACATGGGTGTCTTTATAAGCAAGTGGTTGCTTAATGCAGGACAAAAGTAATGCAGAAAGCTCCTCTAGAAAAACCCTCTAATGCGACCACTTAATGAATAAACATGAGTGTATTTATAGGCAGATGGTTGCTTAATGCAGCAGGTGGTTGCTTAATGCAGGATAGAAGTAATGCAGAAAGTTCCTCTAGGAGCTTTCTGCATCACCTTTGTCCTGCATTAAGCTACCAACTGCATCTAGCACCCATAATTATACTTCTTTTAGATGGTCGTATTAGCGGGGGTTTACTGTATATATACTAATTCTGCACGATTACTACGAGCTTGGTGTGACAATCATTGTCCGCATCTTCTATAAATAGAAAAGTGCAATCAAGGTTCAACACTCGAAATCGAACTATAATCTGTTGAACAAGAGAACGAGATGTCTGCCCTACCGTCTCCTGGTATTGCTATATATAGAACGCAATAGCTGCACGAGCGTATTTGTTGAGCATTATGTGTAAATCCGCCGCGCTATTTTGACATGTAAACAAAAAAAGAAAATCTATACCAAACAGTTATAACGGGGAAACAGGTAATTGTTGTCCAAATGGTTCAGATATTTAAACAATTAATAGGTGCACGTGCACGTGCCGTTCTACCTGTTTACTTTTTTGGACTCTTCTTAATACCGCGGCGGTACTGTATGAAACGTCTTATTTGGTTCAAAGGCAAAAGAAATTCAGTCTTGAATGTACACACATCGTGTGTAAATCAAGAGGAATTTCGAACCCGACCTGGCCATCGAGAGAGGTAAGACTTACGAAAACAATTTACTTTCCACTTGCATACAAAAACATGTAGGCCTACAATAGGCTATTAATTCAGAGACTGGTCGTTGAAAGTTTTTTGCCCTAAGTACTCAGACACACAATCTCCTCTCTCCATTGGTTATTCAATATGACACCATTAGACTAACAAAGTATTAATAACCAATAGTGTAGACCTTGATCAAGCTGATCCTGAATAAGCCATTTGGTCTGGGTCGGCACTGTTTGCCTAAGTTTGTCTGTCTAAATGCTCAGGGTTCGTCGTCTTCCAGTAAATAGTCAGGAGTCAGATTTGACTGTAATGTTGACCAGTTGTGGGTTATTAGATTAGATCCATTTTTATATTTAAAAACCCATTTAGCACAGTTTTGCAGATACTGATATTTGGAATATTTTTGGAAGGGGGAATAGATTTTTATGTTTGATGACATAAATAAATACAGTAAAACCTCTGTATAACGGCCACTAAATTACATCAAGTATTGTGTGTTAAAGACAGGTGGTTGCTTAAAGCAAGACTTCTATAGGAGCGTTCTGTTTTACTTCCACCTTGCTTTAAGCAGCCACCTGCCCTTAATACCAACTAATTAACACAATTTAGTGGTTGTTATAGAGGTTTTACTGTAGTGTGTTATTAATGCATGTTGAAAAAGAGCATAATTGGGTGAGGGAAATAGCAAAAATCAGATTAAATCAATGTTTTATAGATTTTTAGTAGATCTAGATCTAAAATATTACTAAAAAAGTTTGTTTGGGCAATTTTAGGGCGGGGTGGGGGGGGGGGGGGCGTATGCCGGCTCCGCCCCTCTAAATCCTAGCCTGATACCCAATGTTGTGACCACTCTAAAGAGTGATCACAACATAGGGTTTGGTAGAGAAATAAAGAAGTTATTCTTGAAACTGTTTTAATTTACGCATCTTATCCGGAGCTCTGTGTACATTGTTTTATCATTTGTTCTTCATTAGTTCTTAATTAGTAATATGTTAGATAACCCTTTCCCTGTTCTATATTTAATCCAAATGTCCATACCTACTGAATATCCATGCACATTTTTAAATAGTTATATTGAAATATAGAAAGTGGAACATAATGATGTAGCCATTTTTAAACTAAAGAAACAGATCTATCAAATTCCATTACCAAACAGAGAAGATCCTGATAAGACAGCTTCTGCAGGAGCCAACTGATCTGGGTCTTCTCTGTTTACATGTATGAAAAGGTGTTTATATGAAGGAAAGTGATAAGCAAAGATTTTGCAATGATTAACCCTTTAAGTGCAGGAAACAAGTCACTAATGTCCTTTGGCGTAGACTCAGATTAGAAATCTCATAGACTAAGAGGAGCCCTTTCATCAGGATCTACACTGTCATGTTATTCTTTTCTTTCAACCCTTTCCTTTATATATGAATGCTTTTCCATGCCTTTGCAAAGTAGAAGACCCAGATCAGATGGCTTTGTTTGCTTATGACATGATATATAGATCAGATTCTATAGTTTTTGTCAAAGCAAAAACTTCAATTGGAAATCTAATGTTAAAAAAAAATCAGCTATTAAATATTCATGATGTCATTTTTTCTTACATTGATATTGAATAGGGAAAGGGTTAAAAAAAAGTCCTTAATATTCATGATAATCTTGACATGTTTGAATTTTGAAATAATCCATTTGAAACTACAGCCTTGAAAGGGTTAACCCATTCCTTCATATTAGCGCCTTTTGACACCTCTGATAAAGTCACTTATTGAAACTATTGTTATAAATAGAGTATTTACTCCATTGAAGCAAATGCTCTATTTATCACAATGGTTCCAAAACTATACAAGTCCAAAATTGTCCCTTTCTCTAGTAAATGCTCGTTTTGGTAGATATATTGAAAAAAAATGGGTCTAAAACTAGCCTAGGCGGGAATGGGTTAACTATTATTACACTGTGAGTTAAAGTGAGTGACTCACAAAATTAATTTGTACAGTATGTATCAAGATGAGATGCTGAGTTACTCAAAGGCTTCTCATCAGGATCCTTGCTAGTTACTCAAAGGGCTACTCATCAGGATCCTTACTAGTTACTCAAAGGACGTATCATCAGGATCCTTGCTTAGAGTTACTCAAAGGCTTCTCATCAGGATGCTTACTAGTTACTCAAAGGGCTACTCATCAGGATCCTTACGTATAGTTACTCAAAGGGCGTATCATCTGGATCCTTATAAAAGGGCGTATCATCAGGATCCTTATAAAAGGGTGTATCATCAGGATCCTTATAAAAGGGCGTATTATCAGGATCCTTGCTAGTTACTCAAAGGCTTCTCATCAGGATCCTTACTAGTTACTCAAAGGGCTACTCATCAGGATCCTTACTAGTTACTCAAAGGGCTACTCATCAGGTTCCTAGCTAGTCACTCAAAGGACTTATCTTCAGGATCTTAACTAGTTACTCAAAGGGCTTCTCATCAGGATCCTTGCTAGTTACTCAAAGGGGCTACTCATCAGGATCCTAGCTAGTTGCCCAAAGGGGCTACTCATCAGGATCCTTACTAATTACTAAGGATTCTAGCTACCTGATAATATGTGAACTGCATTTCTGAATAAAAGATGAAGAAAAAAATTAGCTTTCAGGGTTGTAGCAGACAGTTGTTTTCACAAATGACAAGTATTTAGCATGCAAAGAAACAGTCTTCAGATTCAGTGTGCTTTTAACCTAATTATTACTGATAGAGAAGCATTTTTGATGACCTACCAAATAGAGCAGACCTAGATCAGACAGGTACTCTGGGAGCTGTCTGGTCTGAGTCTGCTCTTTTCTTGTGGGCTTATTTAGATCTGAATCTATACAGTTTCAAATATCAGGTATGTTCGTATTCCATTATTAAAAAAATCAATGATAGAATATTCATGGTGTTATTATTTCTTTTATAAATATTCATCAGGTAACGGGTAACGGTGAGGACGAGGAGTTTTCATCAAGATGATGACTATAACAACTGACAAGAATCAAAGCCAAATTCCAAAGCTGAAAAAGAACTACATCTATGGACAAGAAGATGCAGGCACTCAGAAAAACTACAACTTCTCTGGCTTTGAAATTCAAGCACAGCAGAGAAAAGTTTGTATGCCTTATTTCATTCACATCTTAACCCTTTCCTTCATATAAACGTAATTTCGTGAATTTCAATTTGCAAACAGAGTAGACCAAGATCAATATCCATGCTTATAAAACTTTTAGTTGAGTCTGAGTTCGTTCTCAAGTTTTTGATTGGTCAGATTTGAGCCAAAGGCTCAAATCTGACCAGTCAAAAGCTTGAGAACTCAAATCTGACCAATCAAAAGCATGAGAACGAACTCATGCAGACTCAACTAAAGAGCTTTATATAAGCATGAATCCAGATATCTCCTATAGGAGCCAGCTGATCAGGGTCTGCTGTGTTTGCTTTATATATGATATACATCTGATTCTAAGCTTATGCTAAAGCAAATAAATATTCATTTCTTACAAAATATTGGGAAAGGTTAACAAACCACATAATGGTTTGTAAAGCAGGATAGGTCAATTCTGCACGGTCTTGATAACTTTAACCCTCTCCACCATAAATACGCCTTTCTACACATTTGCAAACAGTGTAAACCCAAATCAGATGGCTCCTATAGGAGCTATCTGATTAGGGTCTTCTCTGTTTGTTTTATGGAATAATACAGATTTTGATTCTATATTTTTACTTTGGTTGGCAAACATTTCATGCGCTAATATTCCACTTGAAAATTAATCTCATTAATATTCATGATGTCATCATTTCTTACATAGATATTGATTATAATTTATTATTCATGGAGTAAAGGGTTAAATGAAACAAATGGAGTAGACCTTTATATAACCTTTTCCTCCATAGGCTATTTTTAGACACAACTTCTTTGAATGAATCTACCCAAAAGAAGCATTTAATTACTAGAATTTTAGAATTTTGTAGTTTGAAACCATTGTGATAAATAGAGCATTTGCTCCTATAGGAGGAAATGCTCTATTAATCACAATGGTTTCAAGAAGTGGTTATTACAATGGCGTAGAATGGCGTATTTATGGAGGAAAGGGTTAATATTGGCTTCTTCAGGAGGAGCAGTGGGATATGAGACTACTCTGTTTGCCTAAGTTTGTCTTAATATTTAGAGTAACTATGGTAACTGAAGCATTTCCCAACAGATGGTATGATCAGGGTCTACAATGTGGATATTAACCCATTCCCACATAGGCTATTTTTAGATCCAACCTCTTTGAATAAATCTATCAAGAAGGAGCATTTTAAACTAGAGAAAAGGAAAATATTAGAATTTCATAGTTCTGGAACCATTGTGAGCAAATTTTCGGAACAAATGCTCTATTTATCACAATGGTTTCATGGAGAAGGGGGGAACCCTTTATATGTGGAAAACAAACAAATCAGTTTTTTGCAAACTGTGTAGACCCAGGTCAGTAGAGTCCAGTAGGAGCCCTCTGATCAGGGTCTGCACTGTTTGTCATAAAATCATATTCTGCAAAGAAAACTGTTGTTTTGGTGATTTGCTTCATAAATATTGATAAAGGGAGGAGTCAAGTATTATAATGCAGCATACAATTTGAAGTATTTGTATCCTAGCTGTGAATTAACCTTTTTCTTCATATATATGTGTTTAAACAGAATAGACCCAGATCTGAGTCTACTCTGTTTGCTAGTGGAATTTGAAATATCTGTTTACTTTCTAAACTCGCTATAATGTTCCACCCTCAGTAGTTCATTTTAAGTATTTTGTCCATGAATATTCTGTAGGTATAAACATAGAGCAGGGAAAGGGTTAATTGGTTAGAGTAAGTGGTCATCTTTTCTGAATCTAATAAGTTTGCAAAGATCATCAAAGCTTTGTCCATTCTGTAAGATGCTGCATTTATTAATAAACACAATGGTTAACCCATTCCCGCATATTGACACCTTTTGACGCTTCTGTAAAAGTCACTTTGTGAAACCATTGTGATAAATAGAGCATTTGCTTCACAGGAGCAAATGCTCTATGTATCACAATGGTTTCAAAACTACACAATTCTGAAAAAAAATCCTTTTCTCTAGTAAATGCTCCTTTCCGGTAGATTTAATCAGAGGTTTGATCTAAAAATTGCCTATGTGGGAATGGGTTAATCTACAACTTACCTAACCCTTCTGCAAAAAAATGTCTGCTCAAATTTGATTTGTTGTAATTTTGACTACTTCCAATTCAATCAAACTGTTGAGAAACTCTTATCATGTGTTTTTTCATGATGCAATATTTTAACCCTTTCCCTGTTCATTGTTCTTGTAAGAAATACTGACATCATGAATATTAATTGGATTAATTTTTGTATTGCACTATGAAAACATGACATTTTGGGCTCAGGCAGACCTTCAGAGTCCAATCTGTTATATTTTTAGCTCCACTTTTTCAAAAAGTGGCGCTATTGTCATGACCCACTCGTCTGCGTTGGCGTCGGCGTTGGTTAACCTTTTTGTTGAGATACTTTTCTCAGAAACCATCAAAGATATTTGGTTCATATTTGGTCTGTATGTTTACTATCACAAGAGGAACCCATTTCACAAGAGTAGGTAACCCTAAAATTAATTTTGCCATAGTTATGACCCTTTTTCGACTTAGAATTTTCATTGTTTTTTCATTGTTGGTTAAGTTTTATGTTCAGGTCCATGTCTCAAAAACTGTGCAAGATAATTGGATCAACTTTGGTATACATATTAACTATTACAAGGGGGACCCATTTCACAAGGGCAGGTAACCCTAAAATTAATTTTGCTATAGTTATCTCCCCTTTCTGACTTAGACTTCCACTACACTATCCAGCACTGAAGAAAGTAGAGCGCTCTGTCTGCGGACAGCTCTTGTTATAAACAAAAAGCAGACCCTGGTCAGGCCTGGAATTCACCAACATGTACTTGAATCCTAAGACCAAGCATGTACTTCAAATTTGTCTTTTTCAAGACGGACTTGGGATTTGAAGTATGTATTGGTGAATTCCAGGCCATTTCCTGTAGGAGCCATCTGATCTGAGTCAAATTTGTTTACAAATGCATGAAAAAGCATTTAAATGAAGGAAAGGGTTAATAGACTGCTTAGTAATGTATGGACCAAGTGTAAAGTGGTTGCATGTGCATCTTTGGTTGCACTTAAATTGATATGCATTAACCCTTTCCTCCATAAATACGCTTTTCTACGCCTCTGTAATAATCACTTCTTGAAACCATTGTGATAAATAGAGCATTTTACTCCTAAGGAGCAAATGCTCTATTTATCACAATTGTTTCAGAACTACAAAATTCTAAAAAAAATCCTTTTCTCTAATTAATGCTCCTTTTTGGAAGACTAATTTAAAGAGGTTGGATCTAAAGATAACCTATGAAGGAATGGGTTAACCGTTAATAACCCTAAGTATGTGGGCACTCAATGTCTCCTATCCAGTAATATAAAATTGAACCTTATTAATATTCATATATATACATCATTTACATGAATGTTGATTAATCCATTACTTCATAGGCTATTTTAAGACACAACCTCTTTGAATAAATCTACTGGAAAGGAGCATTTACTACTGAAAGGGAAAAGGTTAGAATTGTGTAGTATCGAAACCATTGTGATAAATAGAGCATTTGCTTCATAGGAGCAAATACTCTATTTATCACAATGGTTTCATAAAGTGACTTTTACAGAAGCGTAGAAAGGCGTATTTATGGAGGAAAGGGTTAATTTTTATAGTATAAAATGTTATGCTTTGACAACAACTGAGGAATCCAATTTATAGCATGTCAAAAGAGAACCGAGCACACCCTGAACACAGAAATTAATGTTTGGTAATGGCAGAAACCATAGTTTTGTCTATATTATTCCATAATGCAAACGGAACAGACCCTGATCAGACGGGAGCCCTATCTCATCTGGGTCTACTCTGTTTGCAAAGTGTAAAAAGGTGTTCCTGTGGAGTAAAGTGTTAAAGTTATGTACTACAATTGTATGTGAATTTATGTTTACAGGGACTATCTGATACAACCAATGTTGCCTCTAACCATGGCTACGTCAACAAGATCCGCAGAGATTCCTTGAGCGGAAAACCCAAAGAGTTGAAAGTGCCTCTTGTAGTCTCGCAGCATAATAGATTTTCCTTCAAACCCTCCAACTGTGAGTACTGCAAAGATTGATGATTGATAACTTACCTAATAATCATGAAGTAAATAGTAATTGCTTGCATAATTTATTCAGATTAACCCTTTACTTCATGAATATTCTTGTAAGAAGCAACGACATCATGAATATTAATTTGATTAATTGCTATAAAGCACATGGACACAGATATAGATGGCTCCTTTAGGAACCATCTAATCAAGGTCTACTCTGTTTACTTATGAAATGTATTGATATACAGTGCTCCCTCCCTACAACGGCCCTCTCAATAACGATTCCCTCCTTACAACAAAGCCTGTCACTGTTTCCGAAACAACAAGGTTCCAGAAACAACTTTTTTCCATCGTATTTTCTTCATGCCTCCATCAAACCCTATGTTGTGACCACTCTTTAAAATCGTCACAAAGTGACGATTCTAAAGAGTGGTCACAACATAGGGTTTGATAGAGGCATAACGGTTTTAGTTCTCGAAATACACCTTATCAGGGGATCTGCAAACAAGCTAATTATTATGTTTGATTTTACCTCCCTATAACAATTCCCTCTGAACAACACATACAATCTTCGTATCCCAAAGGGTGTCGTTGCAGAGAGGGAGCACTGTAACTATACTGTTTCTGCCATGGCTAGAACTTCCTGATCGAGTTCAAATGTCATTGTAAAAATATCATTATTTCTTATATGAATGTTCATAATTTAAAGAGTTGACCCATGTCCCCATATTGACGACTTTTGACAACTCGAGATCTGTAAAAATCACTTTGTGAAACCATTGTGATAAATAGAGCATTTGCTCCTATTAGGAGGAAATGCTCTATTTATCACATGGGTTTCAAACTACAAAATTCTAACATTTTCCTTTTCTCTAGTTAGAACTCCTTTTTGGTAGATTAATTCAAAGTGGTCAGATCTAAAAATAGGGAAAGGGTTTATAAGCCTGCATCTCAATAGGATTCAAACTGATGGTATTTTGACTACAGTTTTGTTAAAAGCAATGAATGGAAAAATTACAGGACATAATTGCCGACATAAGTGGTATACAAAGAGTCTATACTCTCAGCGGTCACTTTATCAGAGACATATACATACACACATATGTATATCATGTCTCTGACTTCATATACACTTTCCCAGTTCATTAAAAATTTCAATATGTACTGAATATTCATGGACAATATAGTTATAATGAAATATGGAAGATTGAACATTGTAGCCATTTTAGAAAGTAAAGAAACAGATCTATCAAATTTCATTAGCAAACAGAGCAGACCCTGATCAGATGACTCCTAAAGGAGCCCTCTGATCTGGGTGTACTCTGTTTGCAAAAGTGTGAAAAGGTGTTTATATGAGGGCAAGGGTTAAAACAGGTTCAACTGTAGTTGTTTTTTCTCACAGCTGCAAAGAGGACTCAAAGAGACCGTACAGAAAAGAAGCCATTCAATGTCAAACTTCCAGACTCGGCCAATCTGCTAGGTGAGACAAACTTATAACAGCATCATGTTGTCTAGTTGTTGCCATTTTGATATGACATACATTCTAGACCCAAGGTCTAGCCTGGTTAGAGCTAAATAAATTATTTGAAATCTTGTCAGACCTAGTCAAACCACTTATCAGTGCTTTACATGGGCATCTAAAAGAACCCAGAGAAACTATCAATAATAAGAGTAGGGCATCGTGCCCACGATTTTCTGTATCTGCTCGCCTCTCTCTGGGGCATCTAATTGGCCCATAATTGACAGAAACCGATATTAATCAACATAACAACTACAAACCAATGTGGTATGATCTGGAATCAGATTCCACGAGGCATGACCAGGTCATACCTCTGGTCAGATCTAGTGATACCACAATGGTATGACCAGGTTTAATGATATTCCTTGTGGCATGACCAGGTCATACATCCAATCTAATCTGGTCAGACCTAGTTACAAAATTGTGTATTGACCTGGTATTATCAGATTCCATAAGGCGCCTTGACCGGGTCACACCTGATCTAATCTTGTAAGACCTAGTTATACCACTGTTGTATGACCTAGTCATTATCAGATTCCGTTATGCATGACCAGGTCACACCTGATCATATCTGATCAGACCTATAGTTATACCATTGTGGTATGACCTGGTATTATATTCCATGAGGTATGACCAGGTCATACCTCTTAACCAATTCCCGCATATTGACGCCTTTTGACGCTTATGTAAAAGTTACTTTATGAAACCATTGTGATAAATAGAGCATTTGCTCCACAGGAGCAAATGCTCTATTTATCACAATGGTTTCAAAACTACTCAATTCTGAAAATTTCCTTTTCTCTAGTTATTGCTCCTTTTTGGTAGATTTAATTAAAGAGGTTAGGTCTAAAAATAGCCTAAGTGGGAATGGGTTAAAACAGTAACAAAGTATCAAATTCAACCCTGATGGGATGCTGAATCTCTTGCTGTTTCATCTGGATACAAATAGTGTTTGCAAAGGCTTTCGCAAATTCATCCAAAGTATTTAACCCATTCCCTCATATTGAGGACTTTTGACGACTCTGTAAAAGACACTTTGTGAAACCATTGTGACAAATAGAGCATTTGCTCCTATAGGAGCAAATGCTCTATTTATCACAATGGTTTCAAACTACAAAATTCTAAAATTTTCCTTTTCTCTAATTAATGCTCCTTTTCGGTAGATTTATTCAAAGAGGTTGTATCTAAAAATAGTCTATGAGGTAATGGGTTAAAGAGGGAAAAACCTTGCCCATGTTCTGTATTCATTATACATATGAAATAAATACAACAAGTGTTGAAAGAATGTGTGTCACCTCACTCACCTGTTGAAAGCTGGAAGCAAGATGATTGAAAGTAAGGACGGAGAAGTAATTCCTATTGTACAGTGAGTGTTTACAGCAAGTAGAATGTTCTTATGTGTACATATCAGACACTAGTTTCAGAAACTTGCTTTGGATCCATGCTGTTATGCAGATCTCATATCTATTCTTCCTTATTTGTTGTCTCTCTTATACTGCCATGTATTGTTGTCAGCAAATTGTTGTCTGATTATTTTTTTTTATTTTTGAATTTTCCTCAATTTTGTTTAGTCCATTCTCTCATAATGTAGTTGACACCTTTTGATGCCTCTGTAAAACTTTTTGAAATCATTGTGATAGAGCATTTGCTCAAGAGGAGCAAATGCTCAATTTTTAGCTTAATTGACTATTCAAAGATTAGTGGAGCTATCCTATTCGCCCCGGCGTCAGCGTCCGTGTCACACCTTGGTTAAGGTTTTTGTTAAAGTCCACTTGTTGCCTTTAACCTTTGGAGAAAAACTTTGAAACTTGGAACACTTTTTCACCACCCAAAATTTTTATCTGTAGACAAGAATACATAACTCTGTCAAGGATTTTGACAGAATTATGGCCCTTTTTAATTTAGAATTTTAGGTTAAGGTTTTTGTTAAAGTCCACTGATTAAAATAACCCTTTGGGATAAAGCTTTGAAACTTTGATCATTTGTTCACCAACACAAGCTTCATCTGTAGGCAAGAGTACATAACTCTGTAAAGCAATTTGACAAAATTATGACCCTTTTTAACTTAGAATGTTTGGTTAAGGTTTTTGTTAAAATCAATTTATTTACACGAACCTTTGAGATAAAGCTTTGAATCTTGAAGCACTTGTTCATCATGACAAGCTTCATTAGTAGGCAAAAGTACATAACTCTGTCAAGCCCTTTATTGCCCTTTTTAACTTAGGTTTTTCTTTTCATTAAAGATTTCAAAGAGATATCCTACATCTTGAAAACTATTAAAGATTTGTATCATTGGACACCATTTTAGGCCACTTATTATCAAGCATTTTTACACTAACAATTCTGAGAACAGTGGAGCGCGCTGTCCTGTGACAGCTCTTGTTCACAATGGTTTCAAAACTACACAATTCTAAATTTGTCCTTTTTGCTAGTAAATGCTCCTTTTCAGTAGATTTATTCAAAGAGCCTATTAGGGAATGGGTTAGTAACACAATACAGTATAACCCCTCTAATGTGACCACTTCTTTATAATCAGGTGGTTGCTTAATGCAGGACCAAAGTTATGCAGAAAGCTCCTATAGGAGCTTTCTGCATAACTTTGGTCCTGCATTAAGCTACCACCTGCCTCTGCCACCCGGAATTATGCCCAATTTCAGTGGTTGCATTAGAGGGGTTTTACTGTACTCTGTGATTTTTATGTTTGATGGCAAAAATAAATAGTGTGTTTGTAATACATGTGTTAAAGTCTGGTGGCTGCAGTTAAAGCAAGGTGAAAGTAAAACAGAACGCTCCAGAACTTTCACCTTGCTTTAAGCAGCCACCTGCTCTAAAGACCAACTAATTAACACAATTTAGTGGTCGTTATAGAGAGGTTAAGGGGGGCATACGCCGGCTCCGCCCTCCTCTAAATCCGCTCCTGAGTAAAAGAGCTAAATAAAGGGAAGAGTTTGTCTCACAGGGATGTCTCCAATGGATGTGGATGAGCCCTTGGTGAAAATACGGAACCTGATGACCTGTGTTCCCCATGGTGTAACAGATATTGATGCAATATGTGACCCACTCAAGAATACAGACTATGCCCAGGATATATGTGACTATCTTCAGGTATAAAACATTCAAACTCTTGTTTCTTGCAAGCTAAATGATTGTTATCTGCAAAGCTGTTTGTTCTCTTTTTCTGCAAATAGGTCCTGATGAGACACGGCGTTAATCAACACCTCATCTGGATCCAGCCGTTGCATCATTTATTGCAATTAGCCACTAGCATGCAAAAGATTAACCCTTTCCCTCATATAAACACATTTTCACACATGCAAACAGGGTAGAACCGAATGCCTAAATCTCTTTTTGAAACCATTGTGAGAAATAGAGCAAAATGCTCTATTTATCGCAATGGTTTCAGAACTTCACAATTCTAAAAGTTACCTTTTCTGTAGTTAATGTTCCTTTGGTAGGCATGCAAATTCAAAGAGGTTGGGTCGAACAATAACCTATGACGGAAAGGGTTAATGCATTATGCTTGTATAGTTACATAACCAATATCTTGCTATGAAAATTGTTTTCTGCTCAAACACTGACCATTTGACTGTCAGGTATTTTTAAATTGCTTGATACAATGTCATCTGATCTGGGTCTGCTGTGTTTGCAAAGGCATAAAAAAGTGTTACGGGAAAGGGTTAATTCAGCATAAAAGTATTGTTAACTACTTTAAGAACCATTTTTTGCATTACTTTTGTCATGCATTAAAGATGTATGCTGCGCAAATTTCCGCAAATTGTGCGCTTCAAACTGACTTCAGATTCGGAATATATACATGTACCGACTAACTCTATGTACACCAAATAGCATGGTTAGTAAATGGTTGTTTGTGTCGAAAAAATTAGAAAAATGGATTGCTAGGGAAACCAATGGAACAGCATTCACCATTGGCCGGACTCTGTCGTAATGAAGATTCAAATTTACATATCGTAAATAATCATTTGATGTATATGTAGGCCAACAACCAGTGTCAGCCATTGTACATGTGATAACAACCTAATTAATATTCAAAGCGCTGTTCAGAAATAGAATCAGAATCATGCAGAACTTGGCCAAAGATGTCCGCTGATTTCTGTACAAAAAACCCGTCTCTAAAAAGGAGGCTCCTTTTAAAGAATTTTTAGAATCATATCTATTATATCATAAGCAAACAGAGCAGACCCTGATCAGAGGGCTCCTATAGGAGCCATCTGATCTGGGTCTGCTCTGTTTGCAAAGGCGTAGAAAAGTGTATTTATGGAGTAGCTGACTAGGATTGGCTGACCGATGAGACATGCCGATGTACCTAGGACTTGCTAACCAATGACAGCCATGCCAATGTACCTAGGACTGCATGGCTGACAGATGACTGACATGCTGATGTACCTAGAACAGACTGTGCAACCAATGTACTTCACAGCAGTGATTGCAGTCAGCGATATACTTGTACACAGTGCAGATATATGTAATTATACAACAGGGCATGGGTAAAGAAGGAAAAATATGTTTTAAAATTCGGCAAGAGAAGTGTTAACTAGAGAATGTTTGGCCTTGGCGGAAACAGATCTATATAATCCTAAGCAAACAGAGCAGACCCTGATCAGATGGCTCCTATAGGAGATGTCTGGTCTGGACCCTTCTGTTTGCAAAGATGTGAACTTTCATTTACTATAATGGTTTCTTTATGCAGGCGCTAGAAAGACGGTGCACAGTTCCCAAGAATTACTTGCAGAACAACAAGGAGATAACGATCTATATGCGGGGGTTACTTATGGACTGGCTCATTCAAGTGCAGGTACATGTATTAGCATTTATCGTTCTGTAAAAGCCCTTAACCCAGTACCTGTTCTATGTTTATTACAAATTTCAATACCTACTGAATGTTCATGGACAAAATAGTTGAAATATTGAAGGTGGAACATTGTAGACATTTTAGAAAGCAAAGAAACAGATCTATCAACTTCTTTCAGCAAACAGAGCAGACCCTGATCAGACGGCTCCTAAAGGAGCCGTCTGATCTGGGTCTACTCTGTTTGCAAATGCGTGAAAACACGTTTATATGAGGGAAAGGGTTAACCCTATGAATATTAATGTAAGAAATAATGACATCATGCATGAATATTAATTTTTATAATGACACATAAACACTAGAATATTTGGCATGGTGGGAAATGTAGAATCGTATCTGTATCATTTCATAAGCAAACAGAGCAGACCCTGCATGATCAGATGGCTCCTGTAGGAACCATCTGATCTGGGTCTACTCTGTTTGCAAAGGTGTAGAAGGGCGTATTTATGAAGTAACGGGGCTAATGAATACTTATTATGTGAATTTTTAGAAGGGCATAATTATGTACACTAAGGATGTTTTGGCATTAATTGGTAGAAACTGCAGATCGAGATAGATGTATTATAACTTCATAAGCTGCATGATTGCTCCAAAAAGAGAATTTTGAATCTCTGCTTCCCTCATATAAATGCCATTTCACTCATTTGCAAATAGAGTAGACCCTAATCAGATGGCTTCTATAGGAGCCGTCTGATCTGTGGCTGCTCTGTTTGCTAATGGAATTTGATAGATCTGTATCTAAAATGGCTACAGTGTTCCAATCTATATTGTTTTTTCTCTCTCTGTTGGTTTGTTGGTTTGTCCCCACCTTTAACGTTGGTGATAATTTTGTCGTCGTGGCACATATATACTTCAATGTTGGCATGCATGTGCAACGTATGGAGGCAAAAAATTTTAGGGGCAACATATTGAGGTCAAGGTCATACATGAAGGTCAAAGGTAATTTTTTGGGACATGGTGTTTCACAAACAAATCTTGTTCTTTCTTAGGTTCACCAGGATTTATCTCAGTACACCCTTCATCTCTGTGTGAATGTGATTGACCAGTTCGTGTACAGACAGCAAATACAGCTACATACATACCAGTTGGTTGGCATCACTGCTATGCTGATAAGTGCTAAATACTATGAGAGATTTCCGCCTGAGGTAGGTGATTTGCTGAATTTCAAGTATGTCATATACTAAACATATGTGTTATACTTATAACCCTTTACTCCATAAATGCACCTTTCTACGCCTTTGCAAACAGATTAGACACAGATCAAACGGCTTCTATAGGAGCCATCTGATCAGTCTGCTCTGTTTGCTTATGGTATAGCCACATGTAGCCAAAATTTCCTGTGTCCATGTGCTGTCATCATTCTAATTAAAACTCATGACATATCATTATTTCTTACATAAATATTAATGGAGGAAAGGATTAAATACCACTGTCACATTCAGAAAAGGGACTAAGGGGTGTACTACACGTATATATTCCTCTTTCAGTCTTTGCATCTGGAACAACATGCTTTCTAAAACATCAAGAACATCTGAGAGGATCCCTGAGCTTAATTTAACTCTTTGCACGCTTAGTAATTTTTCGTCTTCAACAATTGCCGTCTGCTTCAATTCTTAAAATAAACTTTCTCTCATTTTTTTGGCAAAAATATGGTCAAGATGACAAACAGTTTGGATCCTGATGAGACGCCGCATTATGCGGCGTCTCATCTGGATCCAAACTGTTTGCATAGGTCATCACAGCTTCGCCACTAGCGTGCAAAGAGTTAACACATACATAATACAATACTGATTAGACAAATTGTGCATTTGGCTTTGTTGGGGATTTATTAAAAAAATCGTTGTTCCTTACACAATATTTGAATGAGAATTTCCAATCACAATTTTTATGTCCCCAAACGAAGTGGGGGGACATATTGTGTTTACTCTGTTTCTTCTGATTGTTATTATACCCCCTTTTTGAAAAAATGGGGGTATATTGCTTTGCACATGTCGGTCGGTCGGTCTGTCGGTCGGTTGATGAATGGTTTCTTATCAATAACTAATAAACGACTTGGCTTAGAATCTTCAAACTTGCTGTGGTGGTTGGTCATGACAACTAAATTACCTCGATTGTTTTTGAGGTCATTAGGTCAAAGGTCAAGGTCACCATGACCTTAACTAGTTAAATGGTTTCCGATCCATAACTGCCCAAGGGTTTGCCTTAGGATTTTCAAACTTGCTGTTGTGGTTGGTCATGACCACTAAATGACTCCTATTGTTTTTGAGGTCACTAGGTCAAAGGTCAAGGTCACCATGATCTTAACTGATGAAATGGTTTCAGATCAATAACTGCTCAAGCGTTTGGCTTAGGATCTTCAAACTTGCTGTGGTGGTTGGTCAAGACCACTAGATGACCCCTATTGTACTTGCAGTCACTAGATCAAAGGTCAAGGTCACCATGAACTTAACTGATGAAAGGATTTCCGATTAATAACTGCTCAATATTTTGGTTTAGGATCTTCAAACTTGCTGTGGTGTTTGGTCATGACCACAAGATGACCCCTATTGTTTTTAGGTCACTAGGTCAAAGGTCAAGGTCAAGGTCACCATGACCTTAATTTGTGAAATGTTTTCCGATCAATAAATGATCAGTGGTTTGACTTAGGATCTTCAAAGTTGCTGTGGTGATTAGTCATGACCACTAGATGACCCCTATAGTTTTGGAGGTCACTAGATCAAAGGTCAGGGGGGGTATACATGTTTTACAAACATCTCTTGTTATTATTCTTTTCCTGCCGTGAACTTGTCTGACATATTTCTTGGTAATTAAGTAATAGTCCGATCCTAATGAAACTTAACATGAACATTGCTGGTTATATGCAGATCTACATCCTGCTTTTGATTATTAGCTCACCTGTTCGTAGAATAACAGAGCTTATTCTATACCTTCGGCATTAGCGTAAGCTTGAGCGTGGCCAAGGTTAAAGTTTTTTGACTGGTTGTTTAAAAGCTTAATAATTGTGCTAGGATCCTGAAATAATGTATGGAAGTTCATTTGGGGTCATATATTGCTGTTATAAAGTTAAACATTAACATATTTTTTTAATTTTATTCAATTTTTGAAATGTTTTGGAATTAGGTTGTTTGGCAACAAATCACTAGGTTAATGTATTTTGGTTGGGTTGTTTTAAAACTTAATATGTGTGCTAGGATGCTGAAACATTGTATGGAGGTTCATTTTGGGTCAAATACTACTGGTATCAATTTAACATTAAAATATTTTTAAATTTTTATTCAATTTTTGACATATTTTGGAATTAGGTTGTTTTGGCCACAATTACCAGGTTAAAGTTTTAGGACGGGTTGGTATAAAGCTTAATGTTTATGCTACGATGCTGAAATTTGGTGAGAAGGTTCATATTGTCGAGACCTTTCCGACCATGCCAACATTTTGCCCTTCTGACATTACCTACTTTTGCAAAAATCTTTAAATGCCTATATTATTGGAACCGATAGGCATAGGGTTTCCATATTTGGTATGACCATGCCAACATTTTTGCCCTTCTGACCTTGACCTACTTTTGCAAACATATTTAAATGCCTATATTACAGTTGAACCAATGGGCCTATGGCTTCCATACTTGGTATACAACTTTCTTGTTTTAAGACTTTTTAACCATGTCATTGTTTTTACCATGTAACTTTGGCCTTTGACCTCGTTTCGCAAAAATCTTTAAATGCCTATTACATTTAGTCCAATAGGCCTAGGGCTTCCATACTGGGTATGCAACTTTCTTGCCTTAAGACTTTTCCAACCTTTGACCTACGTTTGCAAAAATATTTAAGTGCCTATAACATTGCAACCAACAGGCCTAGGGCTTCCATACTTGGCATGAATATGCTAACATATTTGCCTTTCTGACCTTGACCTTTGACCTACTTTTGCAAAAGTCTTTAAATGCATATACTTCCATACTTGGTATGTATCTTTCCTGTTTTAAGACTTTTCCAACCATACCAATGTTTTTACCATGTGACCTTCACCTTGACATTTGACCTACTTTTGTAAAAATCTTTAAATGCCTTTTACATTAGAACCAATAGACCTAGGGCTACCATACTTGGT